>BRYF01000023.1:0-15000 GCA_030159135.1 Actinidia polygama | reverse complement strand
AGGTCAGCTCGATGACGCTATCCAGTCCAGACCGAAACGGAAAAGTCCAGTGGTGGGTGCGCGAAGATGTAAATGCCTTCAAGGGTTGGCTTTGTAGGCATACTTTTGGAAGCCTTTGCGGGGATAGAAAGCGTCTTTGCAAGCGTAAGGATAGGTTTGGCAGATGCCGGTAGTAAAGAAAATCGAATGGCTGGTGGGAAGCGTCGGGATCTCCGTGTCATAATAAAAACCTCACTCACCCCATGTCATGATCACAGGAAGACAGTGTAAAGATCCTAATCGAAGTAAATAACCTTTCTCGGGTCGATCAAAGAAGGAGTCAAATAAGAATAAATTGATCTAACCAATGACCGAAAACTGGTAGGTCCCAAAATGAGGCATGAATGGGAGGAAGACAACCAAACCGACGATAGACAAACAAATAATGATCTGCTTGAGATAGCTTACTACTTACTCGAAAAAGTGGGCTTTGAACTGAAACCATTGCCGTAGTCGCTACCCTTTCCCTGGCCTTAACTAGCCTGAGGCTCAGTCCAAGGTGTAACTCTCTGCCTTAGACCTAACATCCCTAGCAGCCCTAGCTTATTTACCTTTTCTTGTTTAGTAGGAGGGATTTGACTGCTGATGTAAGGGCGGCTCCCTCTATGTGCGAAAGAGAGTAGTTCGATTTCGTCCTATTCTTCTTAGTAGTGAGTTGAGACCGGTTGGGAGAACGAATGAAGCGAGTGACCTGGGACGGATAGAGAAAGGATTCCTACTGCAGGGGTTTTTTATAGTGGCGAAGGATAGTCCGTAGGTGTTACGGATGAGAGGAGGCTCACCCAGAGGGAGAGATAAGGAGCTAGGTTGAACTACGGCTGCTAGGAAGAGAGTGAGAGGCCAATGAGGAAAGCAGCTCGCGCTAATGCTAATAATGCTCGCAGGGAGACTGATGCGAGCGAAAGGGGGAGAAAAAAGAGGTAGGGCGCTCTTACTCCTATTCCTCGGGGAAGAAAGAATGGGGGAAAGGCGAGAGTACGATTCGAGAGGTAGTGAGAAGGATAGGGAGAGAAGGAAGGAAAGGAGAGATCAATTAGATCAACTAGGCGAAGAAATGAAACCATCAACTTGTAAATGGAAAGGGGATTCCACCCTGTTTACACTCCATCTCACTTGATAAAAAGAGATGGCTCCCGGGTTAACTTCCTTTCAGAAAGGATGTCCACCCACGATTGAAAGAAAGAGAAAACGAAACTGGAGTTAGAAGTCCTAGAGCAGATGGGCTTCCCGCTTCGAACGAGATGGGAAGAAAGGACTGATTTGCATCCTGGACTTGAACCAGCTGCGCATAGAAGAGGGAAAGTAGGCTTTCCCGAAGGTGAACTTCTTTTCATCCTGTACTGAGACCCACGGCCACTAGTTCCCGATGTTCTTATACTCTGTTTTTCTTTTCTCGGTCAATCAAGAGGAGTTCCCAGAGTGAAGAATTAGGATTCTAAAACCTGGTCATAGGCGAGTTAGGAGCTCTAGTTGATAGGTCTTTCGATGTTGCGCGGGATGTGAGGTATAGGGCAAAGGGAGAAAGAGCTGCTCGTGCGTTGGTCTTTCTTGCGTCTGTGGGGTCAGAATCTGATTTAGTTGGTCTTCCCTCCGGGTGAGAGCACTTTACCACAGAGCTAGAGCAAAGGGGAATGAAGCCAGGGAAGCGAAGGGAAAGAAGCGTCTATCCTCTGATGATATGGCAAGTCTAGTTCCCGCTTGAGTTTCCGCTGCTGGGAGTTTCAGTTACCTAGTTATAGTTTTGTTAGGTTTTATTCTCCTATTGGTGCTAAGTCAGGGCAGCTAAACGTAAAGCAGAGGAGATAGCGAATCTCGCCCAGGGAAGAGAACTAAGGGCTGTGGAATAGTAACCTTGATGATTGTGGTTCTGCGCCAAGTGCGACCGATTGTCCTGTGTACAGGGCCCAGGTGCATATGCTAGGCGGGTTACCAGAGAAGAGGGGACAACTTTCGAAGCAACACAAGGTCATCAGGT
Source organism: Actinidia polygama (assembly GCA_030159135.1). Classification (NCBI taxonomy): domain Eukaryota; kingdom Viridiplantae; phylum Streptophyta; class Magnoliopsida; order Ericales; family Actinidiaceae; genus Actinidia; species Actinidia polygama. The sequence continues at coordinate 12,986 of BRYF01000023.1, read as the reverse complement.
TTCGACCAAGAAAGATAAAGAGATTTAGTAGGTTCGCGCTTTATGGCATTTTGTACAAATAAAAATCCCCTTCGTTACATGATTTTCGACCGACGAGTCACAAAGTGGAGCTAAGCCAGCTCTTTTCGAGCAGCGAGGCTTTTAGGGCCCTAGTTTCAAACAAAGGAGGAATCAGGGAAAGGTGACAAGGGAAGATCATAGCTGGTCCAACCTTTATAGGGGCTCCCTGACGATCCCGAACCTTAACGAGTGACGGAAAGAGAGTACTTCCAACAGACAGGCATATGACAACAGTCGCGACTATAAACAGATTCGCGACTGAAATAATGGGAGAGGCAGGCTAAGTACACCAATCACATTCTACATCCCACTTCGGGCGCACGCGTAAAGGCATTTTTTCTCTTTGTTAGGAATTAGAATAAGAAAAAGGAAGTTCGCTTGGTAACTCACGGAGGTGCTGGTTCAAATCCAGCTCGTGACGCCAAATTCTTCCTCTTCAATTATCTATCCGCTTCGACCCTATCTTTAAGCTTTTTCCAAATTATACGACCCTCACTTTTAAAAACTGCTTTGATTCGGAATGTGTTCAATTCCGGAGGGAAATAAAGGGCGGTATGAATCTACAACTATTGGATTCTCAAATCCGAATTCGTCTTATCGTGGATAAAGGAAGCACATATCGTTTCGACTTTTTCGGGAAACATCTGTTTAGCTCACTTCTACCTTTAATAGCTCTCGTTGTTGGATTTCTTTGTTATGGAACCTTTCTTAGCATACACTCTTATTCTCTTTACCAAAGCGGATCCAATCACGATCTTATAATAAGAACAAGAGATCTTTCTCGATCAATCCCTTTGCCCCTCATTCTTCGAGAATCAGAAAGATCCTTTTCAAGTTTGAATTTGTTCATTTCGCTCTTTGGCAGGTTGGGAATGGTATGATAGGGTGCAGGGACGAGGAGAATACCATTTGAAATTCTGTCAAGCGGAGTCTATAACATCTGTACCACGAGTGGTTGATTCGGGTTTAGGCCCGCCTACCACAAGCAAGATGACACTCTTGATCAGACGGCTAGGCTAGGATCAAGGGTTTGTGAATTGGTTGGAGTGTTTTGGATACGACTGGAAGTCGGCAACAGATCGCCGCTGTCTTAGGGTGAAGGTAAACTAAACCTTTCTTATTCCCTTCTCAATCTTGAAAGCTGTCACGGCAGTCTTGTTAGGTTCGACATTGGCGTTTGCGGTGGTCCAGGACATGTTGGGCAGCAACTCTTTTACAGTAGTACCACCGTGGATCAAGAAAACCCGTACTCTGACTTTGACCGCGGGTCAACAACCATTGGGTAACTACTCCTCTTGGCCTCTCTTATCCCTTCACATCATATAGTGGTGTAGTTGTCAGCGGAGCGACTTGATCCCGGAAAAAGACCGTTCCAGGACTATTTGGTTCTCGGTCACGATCTAGTAGGGATCAATGGGTGGCTGAAGAGTATGCCCTGATCTTGAAGAAGATGGATGAAGGTGACTCTGAGTCAGCCAAAAGCCCGTCTGCGCTACCGAATGTCTTAAGTTTGCTCAGAGATGATCCCGTGTGAAGGTTGGACGCTCACTCACGACCGGATGGCCCTTGTTTTTAAGGTATGTAAACCATGTATCTATCTGAATGAAAGAAAGAAGAAAGGAGATTGAGACCGCCCCGCCCACTTCTTGTGAAGCTAATGAATCATTGACTTTTTGTGCTTAGATCTTCCTGATCTGGTTAAAACATCGGACACCACTCTTCGATCGATGTACGAGTGCCCCTACGGACCGATAGACTTGCCCATGGCTGCACTTCTATCCTTATTCGAGATGAAAGCCCGGTCGGATTCACCTTTCCAGTCAGATCAATCAACGCTGGACTGACGATCGGAAACTAAAGACCGAATCCGCTCTCTTCCCTATCGGTATATGATTCGGGATCCCTTTCTGTCTGAAGGGCTGAAAAGCTCGTCCTGTTTAGGGGCAGTCAAACGAAAGCTCATCGGAAACAGAGAAAGCAGAAGCTAGACCATCAGGAAAGGGGTCATAGGAAGCTTGCTCTCGACAAAAGCCTTTCTATTTTTTTGACTCTTTTGACGACTGTACTGGGAACTGGAATGAAACGGGGATGATCGGCTGACTTTGATTCGATAAGGCTCCCCTTCCCCTTGAATGCTCGTTTGAGCTACTGATACCGGAACCGGTCTCTCTGAGGTACATCTTCAGTTTCCTGAAGTCCTCTTGACACTTATCGGTCCATTCGAAATGGCCACTAATCGAGTAGTTGGTTCATAGATTCACACCTGGTACTTGCTTTGGATATGAAAAAGGGGCAGTAGTTGTCCGAGTAGGCTTCGTAGCTCCTTGATATTGCGCGGTGGCGGCATGTTGATGATGGCGCGTATCTTGACCGGCTCGATACCCTAACGATAAACCCTAGGAGCTTGCCTGATGATACTCCAAACACACACTTCTGAGGGGCAGCTGATGCTGCAATAATCGCAGAGCCCAGGTGTTGAATATGCTGACTTGCAGTCTTTGATTTGACAAGGATGTCATCAACGTCATCTTCAACGATGTCTCCCATAAGATCATGGAAGATAGATGGCTGTCATGGCTCTTTGATGGGTTGCCCCTGCAGAGGCCGAAGGGCAGAACTTTGTAACAGAAAGTTCCCTATTGAGTGATGAAAGAAGTCTTTTCTTGGTCCTGCTTCGCCATCTTGATCTGATTGTATCCCGAGAAGCCATCCATGAAAGAGAACATCCCATTTCCGGCAGGACTCAAAAAAATGTCAATGTGAAGAAGAGGGAAGTCATCTTTAGGGCTTGCTCTGTTCAAGTCACGATAGTCGACACCACATTCTGGACTCTTCCATCCTTCTTCGGAACTGGGACAATATTTGCCCGGGTAGGTAGCCACCCTGAGGCTTCAAATTGCTTCATCACTTCCTCTCTTATTTTTAACAACCATTGAGGCTTCATTTCTCCTGAGCTTCTGTTTGACAGGCTTGCATTCTGGTTTTAGTGGGAGCTGGTGCTCAACAATATCCCAGGCATGTCCTTATACGACCATGCAAAGACGTCTGGAAATTCTTTGAGGAGCGGAATTCTGTCCTTTTTATGGTTGTTTGACAAGGACGTGCCGATTTTTACTTCTTTGCCCACTTCTTCTGAGCCAATGTTGACTGTTAGGGATTCTTCGTTGTTGGGTTTTGGACCGTTCTCATGACGTTTCCACCATGTCCTTTCTTGGGAACTTCAATTTCAATGTCGTCTCCTCGTCGAGCTCGATGTCGAAATTATATTCAAGGGAAGGGCTAACCTCTTGATCTATTTGGTCATACACAATGCTAGGCTAGGTATCCCCCTAAAATGAAAAGAAAAACATTATGAAAGCAATGAGTACAAGTTTCAAAAAGTAAAAAGGAGCCTTCTGATGCTCAAAATATTCCTGTTTTGTTGGAAGGCGGCAACTCAACAGGGCCCAATACTAAGTGCTCGCTTTACCCCAACGGCTCCTGCTTCCTCGTAGGAATAGGAGTGATCACCCAGTTATCCAGACTTTCTCCTGGCGTTGCAGGTCGAATGGTGCTCCCTTCTGACATACTAGGGAGTGTCCGGATCATAGCAACCTGTTCTTCTTGAGACACTGTATCTTCTGGTACTTCATCGTAGTCAAATGCCTCTCTCATGTCCTGGGGAACGTTTACCAACTTTGATACCTCAACGGTTTCTTCGGGCTCTGGTGGTGGCGTTCCGGGTTGGAGGATACAAGCAGGCTTAGGGAAATTGACAGAAATGGGAGGCACCTCTCCTGTCATGGTAAGTTCTTTTCCCTCCTTTTTTTCTAGCTTCCTCCTTCGTCGTTCCTCGGCTGCATGCTTCCTGTCATCTTTGGTTGGCTCATACCCTAACCCGAACATCTGCTTGGCGCAATTCTATGGGATTTGATCTTCCTTGAAGATAGCGGCCAATGCCTTTTCCTGGTTTAGAACCATTCTCTATCATAACTTTGGCAACCATGAAGTTGCTGTTAGAGATCCTCGGCTTGGAGGGCCTTCGGGAATATAAGTGGTGGGCACTACTTCGAAGGTGGTGGTATGCATCAGGGGCAATGTCATTCTCCACATCAATGAATGGAATCGCTGGAGATCTGTGAATCATGAAGTCCTCTTCTGCATGTACTGTTACGAGGTGATCCTGGACAATGTACTTGATGCTTTGGTGAAGACTGGAGCGTACAGCTCCTGCCGAAATGCACCCATGGGCGTCCTAACAGAAAGTTGTATGCTGTCGGGATGTCAAGTACTTGGAATGTGACCTCGAAGGTATATGGCCCAATTTCTACAGGCAGATCGCCAGAACTTCTCTTTTTGCCCGCTCTGATGATAGTGTTGCAAGAGCGAAGGGCAGACTTGTCTACCCCCCAGCTTCATGATGGTGATAAGAGGGAATACATTTAGTGCGGAACCATTATCGATCAGCACCCTGGCGACTCCTTGCACTTTTACCATTCTATTCCGTGCCCGGTTGTGCCCTGTTCCTTCTGGAGGAAGTTCGTCCTCAGTAAAAGTGATAACCTTTGTGGCCTGTCCCACCAGATTTTCTAAATTTTCAGGGTGGGAGGCGACATGGGCTTCATTGAGGATTTTGAGTAAGGCATTCCTGTGAGCTTCTGATGCTATCAGGAGCCCTAAGATAGATATCTGAGCTGGCATCTTATTGAGTTGTTCAACCACACAGAATTCACTGTTCTTGATGATCCTCAAGAATTCCTTAATTTCTGCCACCTCAGGCTCGATCTTTTCCCCGGTAGTAGCCTCGATGCCGTAATTCCAAGGCACAGCATGATTTCCCGTGTAAGGTTCCAATTGAGGGAGGCTGATAGTGATGGGTCCCTTCGAGGGTGGATAGGTGATAACCATCGGTTTTGGGATGGGGTCTGAGTGTTAGGGTTTGCGGAACCTTTGGTGCGGTCAATGATGCGCTTGGAATGGTGATGACAAGGGGCTGCGGTTGTGATGGAACTGGTACTAGGTAGGTGGATCGAGGGGCCGATCAGGAAGCCGGGGGACTAAGTGCTTATAGATAGATAAAGAGAAAGATAAGGCCAGACATTGATGAAAAGAGCCTCATCTGAAACCCGAACACTCACTGTCCTCAACAGAATTCTTTTCCCCTAACTTAACCCATAAAGGTTTTTGAGGGGGAGGGCTGATTGACTCGCGATCGCCGTTCGATCGATCGCGAAATCGATCGATCTCCTTCCTCTTCTTCCTCCCCGCTCTGACTTTGATCGACTTTCGAGAGGGAACCTTTCTTATTATTAGTTTAGTAAGATAGGGTTTTCCACCCTTGTCGCAGCCCCTGAGAAGCCTTTCCTCCACACGGGTGGTTCAGAAATAAATGGTTTACGGTGGATTACGCGCATCTGAGTGCTAAGTGACATCTAGTTTTAACTGCTTTTACCGATATTCCTATTCCTCTCTTTGTGCTAAGCCCTACTCGAATTATCTTTCTTTCCGCTTGTTCTAAGCCTTTTTATTTTAGTCTTCTTGTTCCCAGCGCCCCCAAGTTCCTACTTGTGCCGAGCTCGGGATCGAATCTCGGGCATATTTCAGTCATCCGGGCTGCTTTAATAAGGTTATCTACAACGGCTTTCTGCTCTTGGGGGCCGTACTTGTTTCTTTTCTCGCTGTACGTAGGCGCTGTTTGTTATTCTTCGTTGTATGCAACCCCACAAGGTTGCTATGCTGATGATCCGGGCCTCTTCTACTTTACGTAGATTGGAGAAGAATCTCAATCTTTTTTTCTGACCTTTTTCTTTTTTCATAGACGAGGGCAGTGTATTTCCAATCATGATAATGGGCACGTTGCTTCTTTTTGTAAAGAACCTATTCTATTCTCCGTAAAGTCGACACTCCTGACCGTCCAGAATCTTAAGGATTTTGTTTGAAAAAGCAGTTCCTGCCTCGGTGGCTGCAATGACCGCGCTGCCCATGTAAGGTTCGTGGAACTCATCGAATACCAGAGATCATAGTAATCGTGAGCACCCGAGAAGTCATTTTTACCTTGAGCTAGCGAAGTAGATTCGTAGCACTTTTGAAAGCAAATTGAAGATGAGCGTTTTTTTGCGTGACTGGCTCCCCATAAAGGAATAGCTGCTTTGTTTTATTGGCCGTTGAAAAACCAATTGACAAGTAACAAGTAAAGGTATTGTTTATTATGATTGATCCGCAGTTCAAGGCGTAATTTATTGCTGTGTAGGAGACTGAGGGTCCATAGAATGTTACAGCCCCCGCTCCTAAGCGGGCAACGTAAGGAGGTGGTGGACACACAACGGACCAATCCTGAAAGAGTGGTCTTTCTTTCTGGTTATGAAATCGCTTAGGTTGCAAAGCAAGCTCCCGAATAGCAAACGGGCAGGTGAGGCGAGGCGGTTGACTGCCGAAGGATAGAAGCGAATAGCAACCTAAGCTCCCCCGGGGAAATCTGTACCCTTATCTGTCCCGAAAAGGAGTAGTCACTAAGGTTTCAGCTGATCGGAGGGCTACCCTTTGGAGGAACCCTGACAGGGGTGTCTCTTTCTGAATCTGCCATGGCTCTTGGCTGGTTACTTCAACGCAGGTGTTGTTTTTCTCACCGGAGGAAAAGCTTGGGGGAAATGATCGCGATCTCATAAGCATGAGGGAATTCGGGAAGCAATCGACAAATGTGCCCTAATAGATCTCGGAATGACTGGGGGGATGTCTTTACATGGACCAATAAAAGAACGGGACTAGCCATATTCAATCCCGCTTGGATAGGTTTCTGGCAAATGGAAGCTGGAAAGCCCCACCCCCCATCAAGTAACGGGGGTCCCTTCGTCAGCCGGCTCCCAAAAGAAGAGGTTTTTTCTGACCGGATTCTCAATCTTCTGGTTCAGCCCCTCCTCTGACGTTTCGAAAAATCTGGCTGGAAGAGGTCATTCAGGACTCTGGGCTACTGAGAATCAGAGGCACGCCTGCCCTCTTCCTCTTCAGAAAGCTGCAATCCTGAAAAACAAAGACTAAGGGTGTGGAACAAAGAGGTCTTTGGAGACATCCGTCGCAAGAAAATGGACCTCTCTGACCTGCTGAGCAGTAGAATTTCCTCCGTTGAAGTTAGAACGGTCCCCCTGGACAGTAGAGAGGAATGATTCTCGCTTAGCGCTTGTGCTAAGGAACAGGAACAGTCTCACTTCCTCCTCTTTCATGTGGTCAAGTTATGGGGAGTACAGCTGACAGGGACACCCGACACGGTCTTGGACTGCGATAAATGGGAGCTGCTCATGAGTTCCATTCCAGCCCCGAGACGGACAACGGAGCGGGGAGGACTCGGCATAGTGACCAGTCGACCTGCCCTGCCGGTTCAGCTATCATATTCAATCAAAAGGGCTCCGTCACTCAATAGAGACGTTCGAAGGAGTCCTCCCCAGGGGCCGCCCTGGAGCCCCACCTCCCCATTGCATCCGGGCAAATCTACCATACTGCTCATTGATTGACTAGCGCACTCCCCCGTCCCTTTTCCTATCCACAGCAGATTCCGCGTGGAGACAAAGATTTGCGGGAGAGATACCGAGCCTCGTTAGATTCCTTGGTAATTTCCACCATACATAGGATTGACCGATTCGTCACGGATTTCAACCTTCGGGTATTAGTTCAACAATTCGGCAGATGATGCGACGCAAGAGATTTAGCCTCGTGCGGGATGAAGTAAAAGCACTTAACAATAGCACAGCATTGATCAGCCCCTGCCCGTTTGAATTGTAAAACAAACAAAAAGTAAAAGGAATGTCCAAAGTGGCCTCGGCAGCGACAACAACAACTGCCGCAGCGAGGGTGGCTGGAGGGGAGCTCCGGTCCTTCTGCTAAACACCTGACTCAACACTTCCTGTGGATGACTCAGCCATCCGCTACTCATGTGGAGCCACAGCAGTCGTCACAGCCGACCTCTGCACGCATGAGGACCATTGGAATTTTTCTTTTTCGCCCTTCCCCGGAAGAGTTCTTTTGATCAACCGAGTACCCAGCTCTACTGACTTGATTTACTAACAGCAGCACCTGCCGTGGGCTTTACTGACTAACGAGTTATCTGACGGCAGCTAAGCCTAGCTCCCGGAAAGAGATAGGTTTTTATTCATCTGCCCCTCCGCCTGGAAAGAAAGAATCTGTCAATCTGCCTACTTCCTTCTCGCTACCAGCACGAGATAGATTTTATGATCCACTTGCTTTCTCGCTTGACTTGAGGATTGCTGGTGAAACTAGGCTTCCTAGCTATCGGAAAGAGAACGAGGAGTTTACTACGACCCTCGGAGCTTGAGCGCTTCGCTTTCCCTGAACCAGAAGTCAACTGCAACTTGAAACCTAAGAGCAAGTTTACGAAGCGAGCCCAGAAGAGCGAGGGACTCTATCACAGCACCTATCGGTGATCAACTGGCATTCTCTCTGATCTCAAGACTAAAGCGAGCAAGGGGAAAGGATGGGTGAGCCCATCAGTCCGCCGCCAGCAGCATCACTATACCACAATGATAGGAACCAAGGCGGCATGAGGGTAACGACACAATAGGCAACGAAGCTATATGTATCGAAGTACGTAGCACCATAGCCACTATGTGTGCTAAGTTAACCGAAGCTGGCATATAGGCGAAGGGACCAGGGCTAAGGTAGCGAAGCAATATGTCCTCAGCAGCCTAGGTTGGCTGGTGGTAAAAAGCCCGCCCTTCTTTCTCCTCTCTGCTTGGGCTTTGGGGTAGGGACGAGCTGGAGTAGAGCCCTTGGTGGTGACCACTTTCCTGCAGCTGGCGTGCTCCTGTTGTTCTAAGGCTCCATAAAATGGCTTCTATCGTACGTGAGATCAACGGCCGGTCGAGTAGCTACGTGGATTGGGAGCAGTAGCGTAGGGGTTTTTGTGCAAAGGCCTATAATATATAGGAAGTTCAAACGCCTCAGACCCATCTACTTGCCCTGACCAGTGAACTCCAGCAGAGACGCAACCAAACATACTGGAGGGGCAAACACACTCATCTTACTCCGGGTCAAATTCTTTACTTACCGCCAAGATAGAAACCTAGGAGCAGCCTCCGCTCAGTCGGGAGGACTGAGAGCCTTATAGTTTCATGGGAGTAGTTCTTAGGTTGGTTGACCCCTATTATTCATTGCCTATCTGATCAACCGGCACCAATAGCCCCGCCGTGACAAGCCTATTGAGAAGGTTGGGGGAAGCCCCATTCCCGTGAGGAGAAGCGGCGATCGCTGGAGCTAATTCATAGTGCCTAGCCCGTATCGATGCCTATGCACAGCTATAATGAAGACCAGCCCCATTGCAGAGAAGCCAACGCTACGGCCTGCAGCTCAGGCATGTGATAGCGACTTTTAGGAGATTGTGCTCGTTCCCTCTCGTCCAAAGTTGAAGCGCACATTTACATTTAGAGGAAAGGTTTCAGTTTCTACCGTTCTCCTTACGGATCTACTACGCCACTCCACACCTTCATTCGCGTGTTGAGCCCTTGCCTTCCCTCATTACATTTGTCTTAGGTTGAACCTTACCCACTTGCTACAGTAGAGTGGCCCCCAGCCTGGGACGGGCCAACCACCCTCGCCTCGCTACAAGGATGCTATCTAAGAATGCCTTTGGCAACCTTTCTTACAGAGCGGCAAGGACTTCAATCCAAAAACATGTGTGAAACCTTATAGCCTACTCAGTCGCAAAGCGAGATGATCCAAATAGGCATGGCTTCTAGGGGGAAGGAAGGCAACGTGATTTGCCCGCTAAACGTCCCACTCCCTAAACTTACCGCACATTGTATAGCCACTGAACGGTTTTAACCTTTCCTACCACCTTTTCCCTTTCCTAGTTTATTAATAACAAATCCGCAATCACTCTATAGCACTTACACTTTATAGCTCGGACCCCAATAGGCCAATACATATATGGGGCAAAGATATAGGGGAAAGGCTCCTTCCACGGATATAGGGGAAAGGACCCCTTATGAAAAAAAAAAAGATAGGCTTGCAGAACTCACATAAGTACCGCGCATTGGTTAGTTTCATCCAGGTATAATAGCTCATGATCGCTTTAGGGTCCCATGGGAATCCATTCCTAGTATCCTGCTGCTGCCAACCAAAAAGACTGGCTTCACAAGCACAAGATAGCCCAACCACTCACCCCTATTTTCTCTCTCTCCTTCGGACCCTCAATATAAAGAGTTATTATCTAATAATAAATTTGGGAATGCTCTTCAATCGATCAATCTATTTAGCCAGGTATAGCACCTGAATTCCTGCACAAAAGAGCGAAATTAGAGGTTCGCTCTTTATCCGGGCCCGGTTAAACGCGTTATATATGCATTATATAGTTTACCGTGTGAGCCGTCCACCCACTGCTTATCTCTCTGTCGCGTCATCGCTATCAAGTCACTGATCAATTGCGGAGTCGTTATCACTACAATTGGTATCTAATTCGCTACAAGAGACTCGAATTCTCCATTTTGTTCTCATCTCACTGCGAAGAATACATCGTATAATAACATAACGTAATGCATTTCCCTAGCGACGAGGACCATCAAGTAATCGACTTTCAGTGGTTATTGCCCAGACCCGAGAAGCTCCTGGCAATACATGGAATTTTCACCCGGATCTGGGATCAACCTTTAGCTACATGGGCTTAATTGGGAATCACACTCAGTAGAAAGTAGAAAGAGGCTCATTTCTGCATTGGGAACGAATGGAACCAATTACGAATAGAATGAACTTCATTGCTATTTGATGATGATGATTATTTGAACTAAACAATTTGATCATTCATCTAGCTACAAGGGCCAATTCTGATTCCTTTGCTCTAGAGAGACTGCGGCAGATGAGTAGGAGTTTAGAACCAAGCGGATCAAGAGGGAGGGCACTCTATTAGGAGCCAATTTCCGATTACCACCTAAAGATGCTCCGGAAGGCACCATAACGATTTATGGGTAGGCTTTAAGGCCCGATCAAACTTAGTTAGGCAGAATTCCATGCTTTACGCCCTAATAGAGGTCTGCAACGAGCCCTTGCGTTAAGTTGAGTCGGGCTTTCCCCTTTTTTTTGTGCAACTATCAAAGTTAGAGCGCATGCCCCGGGCACCCTAATTTAATCAACTGGTCTCTCTCTTGTCATCAGCTCTGATCTGCTCAAAGGGAAACGAGACACACTTTTTTTATATGTCAATGCCTCTGTCTGTCCCTGTTAGGTTGAAAATCATAAACTGCTGCATAGGGCTTTCCATTTCTGTAGAGCTAGGCAGAAAAGCTGAAATCTCTAGACTCTCCATATTCTATATTCTCTGAACGACCTTTCCTGTCACATATATTGGCTTTGCCAAACCCAAATGGAATTCATTGCCCTATCAGAGTGAAACTCGACTCGCCCTATATAACTCATTTTTTGAACAAAAGAATTACTGAGTCAGAGAACCATCGTTCCGGACTTTTCAACAGATAGCCCATTTCTTCTTGACTTCGTCCAGGAGAGAGGCATACTTTAAGCAACCCCACCATACGCTTCAGCTTTCTAAGCCTGAGTGCCCCAAAACACACCCCTTCTTGATAGGATTGGATTTCTACTAACATCTTGGGAAGGGGAATATGAAATATGGTTATTTAGGGCTTTCTCTCTCAGCCCCGTTGAGCCCTTCTTTGCCAAGAGTGACGGATGCCAGGTAGAGTGCTTATGCCCGGGCCTCTTTGAGGCCAGGTGGGGAGAAAGTGGCCGTTGCACTGATAGGACTGTAATCTAATCTATCTTTCCTGTCCTTGAGGAACAGGTTAAATAGCTTTGGCAAGAGCTGCTTCAACTTGGGCTTGGGCTTTAACAAGACTTGGCTACGTGGAGTAGACCTCATTCGCTCTTTGGCTCGCTCCTAGCTTTTCTTTTGCAGCAAACTCTTCCACTTGTTGGGACAGTACTTCTATACCTCTCCTTTTAGTCGAGTACTACCAAAGCTTGCTAGCTGTAGCTTCGTACCTTGCTTTAGCTCTAGCTTCCGCACTTCGCTTCGGTGGAACCCAATAATGAAGGGAGCCATTTTCTGATCCTCTGAGTGCAAAGCTAGCAGCAGAGATTGTGGTTCCATACGCGTATTTAGATGCATACCATACACTACCTCGATCAGAATCAATTCCAACAAAGCTATAGCCCGTTGGTTGGTTCGTAGCCTCTATAGCGAGCACCTGGTCTAGTGGCATACCTTGAAGTTTTATATACTGCTCCAGATGCCAGTGGACTCGTCGATCAACCAGTGAAGAGAATAGAAGCATAGGTATAGGCAAAGGTGGGAGGGATGAGAGAGCAAGCTGGCGTGGGGGCAAAGGATTGAATACCTAGGGGAGAGTGAAGTACCATTCCATAGCTTGATCAGTAAGGCTCCTTGGGAATAGTCTGATCATAAGACTCGAATAATGAACCACTTCAGCACATTAGGCGGGTGGGCATAAAAGGATTTCACGTGCGTAAGGGGATCCCCCTTTCGCTATGTAGGTTCAACTACCTTTTGGGCCCTCTCATTCCTTCCAAATCTAAGGATCATAGGGTTGAGGACCTCTTCATACGAATCTTTCTATTTCCTCTTAAGCTTCGAGCCACTGTCTCTTGAAGCCTTTGTAGCTGTTCCTGGACTTTGGCTAGGTTCACCAAGTGGATTTTGAAAGAAAGGTTGTTGGCAAAAGCCTGGGTTAGGTGTGAAAGGTATTCGGTTGCCACCAGCTCTTAAGCACACCCATTGGCATTGACTGCATGGAATCGAAAGACTTCCGGTTTCGTGAACGTGTCCATAACTTTATCATGATCTGATTTGGATGAATACACGGGAAGCCCGGAGACCTCATTTGGCATTGTGCGGCTTCCTTAATTGCACTAGCGCACTCAGGTGAGCAGCAAGCCGTTGGTTGACCAATAGGGGCTCTGGCAGAAGGTAC
>BRYF01000022.1:20286125-20291125 GCA_030159135.1 Actinidia polygama | reverse complement strand
AATGGAGATATGTTGGGGTGGTAGGCTGATGTAACATAAAGTAAAACAAAAACTGCAGCTATATATTTCAGTGACATGCATAAATATTTGAGTGCATTGGATAGGAAATTGAGAGAGAGACAGAGAGAGAGACAAGAGAGAGAGACCCTAGAGTCCACTAGGGACGTTGAATTTACAATGAGAAGAGGGAGAAAGAAGGTGGAAAGAGATACATGGCCGCAGCCCTTAACAAACCCACTGGTTTTCACATCTTTGCCTTCTCTCAATGAGAATTTAAAGTCCTATTTATAAATTCTGTAAGACCCTAAAACACAAAATTACTACTACTAAAATACTTTGGCAAAGCAGCCACCATCTTCTTCTTTGTGTGCATTAAACCCCTTGTTGGAGAGAACTATCCCTTGAGTTTTGAGATGTCTTGAAGTATTCAAAAATTGTTCCTCGCTTCATACTCTTAATCTTCTTATACATCATATCATCTCCATAGATTTGGTTCTTTACAAGTTCAACTAGGATATCAATATCTTCCCAAGAGATAACCACTGCGCACATTTATTTTTGTGCTTCATGACATGCCCATCTTTTAATCATGCCATGCCATGCCCATTTGATAAAAACCTAGGCCCGACACAGCCATTGGGTTGGCCCATACGTGCCTTGTATCGTGCCGTACCTTTTTTTTTAATGACTAAGTTTAATGCGTCAAAAGCCTAAATTTTTTTAAGATTTGCTCAGATTACTATTTTAATTTGCTAAAAATAATTTTTTTATAAACACTTCTATTTTTTTCTCATTATCAATCTGTTACAATTAAAATACCGCAATAAATTTAATTAAAAAAAGTCATTTTATTATAATAAAAATTAGGAATACAACAAACGCAAATATAGGGATATCAACGTGAAGGAAGGTCAATGACTAAAGGTTTTGGATTTTGAACTAATAGAATATAAACATGTCGTGCCCATGCTCCAAACTCAGTGGCACAGCCCAAACCATCATTGTGCCTGTGTCATGCCCATTATAATTGTGTCATGTCGTGCCCATGCCAACCCAACCCAATTTACACCTCTAATCTTCCCAATCAAATAGCTAGTTTTCACACAAGAATTTTGTCGAACACCTAATATGCAAAATTGTGGGAAACTATTTTTCACAGGAATTTTATGGAACACCTATTGGGCACCAAGCAAATGAGGACCAAGTGAATGGAGAGACAACATATTAGGAGCAACAAAGGAGGGAAAAACAAGTCATCAGTAGGGAAGTAGAATAAGAAACCAGTATAGGGAAATAAGAAGTATCAACAGTAGTAGATAGACGATGCAGAGAAGGAACATGCAATAACAGAGAAGGAGGAGAAGAAAAAGAACCCAGCTGCAGTAGAAGAAGATGATGCAGTAAACAACCTGCACAAAAAATGGAGAGAAAAGGAAAGTTGGAGATGTATCTTGGATTTGAGGTTACATGGCTAAGTTTCCAATTTTAAACCTATTGGGCTCTAGCATACCAAACTTTGTGACATGAAGACTAAGACAAAATAAAACAAAAGTGCTGCTATATATTACATTGAAATGCATAAATATCTAAGAATGGGGAGAAATCCTAGAGTCCACTTGTGACAAATATCTAAGAATGGGGAGAAATCCTAGAGTCCAGTAGTGACCTTGAATCCATAAGGAGAAGAAGAAGAAGGGGGGAGGGGGAAGAGATTCTTGACCAGAGCCCTTAACAAACCCACTAGGTTTCACATCTTTGCCTGCTCTCAAATGAGAGTCTAAAGTCCAATTTATAAACTCTTTAAAACCCTAAAACACAAAATTACAAAATAGCCTTCCACTAAAATACAATGACAAAATCAGCCGCCATCTTCTTCTTTGTGTGCATTATAGGCGTCCAAGTAGAGGCATTTGAGGTGAATTCCTTCCTTAGGGTCTTGGTGACAAATCAGCCAAGGTGTGATATTTTAGTGTGGTCGATTTCTCATGGAAAGATCCATGCTATTGACAATTGAATTTTGAGACTTTTTTTGTTGTTGTTAATTGGTGTTGTACGTGCTAGCGAGATGAGGAGTTAGTCATTTATCTTCGCATTCACTGTCACATTGTTAGGAACTTTGGGTGATGCCATTATATTTGTGCAAGAAGATTTGTGTTTCTTTCCTGTGGTATGGTGGACTTTGAGGGGTGACAGTTGGGAAGAGGAGGAAAACTTGGGTACTAGCTTCCTCATATGTCATGCAAACAGTTTGTGGAAATCAGAATTGTTTTCTTTTGAGGGGATGAAAGAAACTTCGTTGGAGGGTAAGAGTAGGGTTTTTTGTTTTTGTTTTTTGTACGGACATCCCGAAAGGTGAATCCTTCTCTGGATTAATTTTTGAATTGTGAGATCCCGTGATAAAATTGGTGTAACAAGAGTCCCTTTTTATTATAATTTTATTTGTGTCTGGTATATTTGTTTGAGATTACCTGGATGTTTCCAAGGAAAACCTTAAAGAAGCTTCCCGGGGAAGCCACTCACAAGCTTCCAAGAGAAGTTTCTTATTTTTTTTCTTTCCTTTTTCGTTTTCTTTTCTTTCTCTTCTTTTTCTTTTATCTCCCTCTCTCTCTCTCTCTCTCTCTCTCTCTTCTAGAAGAACAAGCCTTGGTATGCAATCTTGTCCAGCCGCCTCCCCCACCACCCCCACACTGCCGATCATCGCACCCCCTTCTCTCTCTCGATCTCCGGTTCTCCCTCCCCCCTCCCTCGGGCTCTCTCTCTCTCTCTCACTGCGATCGATCCCCCTCTATCCCCCTCTCTCCCCACACCACAACCAGAGCCCCATTCTTCCCTCTCTTCCTCCTTTCTCCCCCCTTTTCTCTAATTTCTTCTCTCTTTTCCCCAATTTTTCTCCCCTTCCCCCCACTCTCACAAACATATTGCCCACAAGACCACCACGTGCCCTCACCCTCAAGCCGGAATACCGTACGATTCGGGTATTCGCTGTGACGTAGGTTTTGCATGTCTCTTTGAGGTAGGAACTTTTAACTATAATGTATAATTTTGTAAATAATGAAATGTTAGAAATGCATGATTATGTGAATCCATGTGAGTAGTTGATTAAAAATTAGCCAAGTAGACTAAATTGAATAATTATGGGATAATGTACATTTATGTGACTAATTGTTTGGATGTTGGCCGAGTGGGCCTCAATTGCATAATTATAAAGTTAAGTGCTTTCGAAATAGTATATGCTTCGTAATTGTTGAATATGCTTAGGTTGATGTGAATGAATAATTAAACTCTTTAGTTTATGCTTAGCAGGTAAGTGTGCACGATTGAGTATTGATGTGTTGACTTAGGTGATAAGCGTGCCACCCTAGAGTCGGTGGGGGAGGGAGGGGGGCTTAGGTTGGACATACGTTATAAAGAGGTAGGTGTGAGGCTGTCAACCTAGAGTCGGTGTCAAGGTGCGTGTGGCTTAGGTTGGACATACCTTGAAAATGGTGAGTGTGAGGTTGTCAACCTGGAGGGAGGAGACGTGATTGGGTTGTAACATGCCTAAGAAAGGGGAAGTGGAAGATGTTAAACCGTGAGAACTTGAGTGCGTATAACATGCCTAATAAAGAGGAAGTGGAGGATGTTAATCCGCGAGAATGTGACTGTCTCTCTCTCTCTCTCTCTCTCTCACTTGTGAATCGAAGTGTGTGTCGGTTGTGATATTGTTAGACTTGTGAGTCAGAGCGTGTGTTGTTTGTCGTATCGTTAGACTTTGGAAGTTGATGTCTATGTTTTAATGTAGAACTATTAGAGTGTGTGTGAAGTTGCATGCTTGTGTGTGTGTGTGTGTGTGTCTTTCTCCCTCTCTCTCTTGCTGAACAATGTTTGTGGGGATGGATTTACGTGTGTGTGGTATCGTAGAACTGCTAGAATGTAATTACAATCTTATATTTCTTCATAAAATGTCCTACAAACTTTATACTTACGTTGATTCCCCTCCCCCTATGTTAACGTGCAACATGAAATTCTGGGACACTCTTCTTTTGGAGATATGACTTTAGGAAGATCGTATCACTTCTCTCTTTTGTTAATTCTGTAAAGAAAATGTAATTAGACATGGATATTTAATAACTAGAATATTACTCACTGTCAGCGTTGTATTATTCGGTAGACTTAGTTTGATATGGTGGGTGAGCACAGTAGTGGTATTGTAGTAGATGTATGTTGAGCCCGGTAGTGACACTGTTCTAGTTGTATGTTAGCCATGTTATGGCATTTGTTTGCATGCTTAGTTATCAACTTATTACAGAGTCAGCTGTGTTTTATCTTCTTTGAAACATTTTTATTGAGCCAAAAAACCACAATGGCAGTGGTGTTACATCACTTACTATGGGTGTAAAGTTGGGTTGTCCAATTTACAGAGTAAACCCTGCTGAAATTTCGAAAAAAAATCAGAGTTAGAATTATTTTAGTAATTAGGTTCATTTCTTTGGGTTGTGGAAACTGGGGTGAATCAACTTTATTGTTGTTTTGAGTAATATTCACATGCATAGATTGTTCCCTGATTGGCTTGTACAAGTAACTATAAAATCGCAGGCTATGCAAATAGAAAGGCTCTTTCAAAATCATTAAGCGCAGATTGAGTTCATTGGCCATAAAATCCCCGATTGAGTTCTGTAAGTTTTCAAAGCCCAAAAAGTGCAGACTAACCTGTATAGTTCAGAAAGCGTTCTCCAGCAAGATAGGGTGACGCCAAAAATGGTTGTGTGGCCAATGAACTCCTCGCTTTAGTCCGTTCTTTTCCTTCTTTGGGCTCGGGTCGATAGTAGCAGTGGTTTTATCCATAGATTTGAGATTGCTCTTTATTTTCTTGAGCCTCCTTTGTTCCGTCTTCCTCTTATGATGCTTGAAAATATACCAATTGGCATAAAGAAGAGAAGGAAAGGAAGCACCCCATAGAGCCTTTTGGTGTTATGCTCTTGCTTCCTTTGAGTATGGGTGATATCCCCTCTTGACACCTC
>BRYF01000022.1:20266125-20271125 GCA_030159135.1 Actinidia polygama | reverse complement strand
GTTAATGATAATATTATGTCAGTTATGACGTATTACTGTCGTAGTGATTTTTTTTTTTTATCGGAAAGGGGAAGAAGATCCAAAAAAGCATAAAAGGAACAAAATAAGGAGATGATGCTATTCCATTTTGCTCCATCTCAATGAACAAACTGAAGAGCTGATGCTGGTTATCCAGCTATGAGAGATTCTAAAAAACCTACCAAACAGAAAGAAGATTCAGTTGTATACAAGTAATTCCCTCAATTCCTGTTCCACCCACAGATTTCTCACCTTTTCTTCCATGGAAACTGACCCGTCCGAGTTTGTGACATTATATGCGGTAACAAGTTTTACATAGTAACAATTTTTGCGGGTTGAATATATATATATATAATTTTGTTAGCTCCATAGTGTAGTTTAGTATTTCTCTTTTCTTATTAGGGTTAGTATATATACTCTTTGTATTATTCTTTTTGCTTAATTAGAATACATTATTCAGCCAAACTATCATGGTATCAGAGCCATAAACCCTAACCTGAGCTTGCGCTGCTGATTCCGATTCCGACAGAACCCTAACCCTAACCTCCGCACATCAGCTTCTCCGACGAGGCTTCGACAAGGCTCATCGACCTAGACTGACTTCGACGAGGCTTCAACGAGGCTTCCGATTCCTAACCAAACTCTGACGAGGCTTCGATGAGGCTCATCGGCCCTTGCCTGACTCCGACAAGCCACGTCCTAACCCTCGCCTGGCTCTGACACGTTGACTAGCTCCGACGAAGCTTTGACGAGGCTCATCGGCACTTGTGAGACTGTTGAGCCACGATCTGGACTTCTTTCTCTGGACTGCGATTCGACGGGCTCATCGGCACTTGTGAGAAACTGTTGAGCCACGATCTGGACCTGAAGTGAAATCTCTATTGCTCTCTGTTTGATTTAAGAGCACTGTTGGTATCAGTGATTTTTATCTGTTGATTTAAGAGCACTGTTGGTATCAGTGGTATTTGTTGCTCTCTGTTGAGTCACGATTTGTTTGATTTGATATCCCGCCTCCATTGGTATTAGTGATTTTTATTCCTAATAGTTGATTTAAATTTTTTTTGAGAAAATATGATGATGAATGACAAAACACAAGTTATTAGTGTCCGATTGACTGTGATAATTATCAATATTGAGCACGTGATGAAAAACTTTGTTGTTGGTAAACGGCTTTGAGAATATGTATCTGACGCAATTAAGCGTCCTATTGATCCTAAAGAGAGTGATCCCAAGAAAGATAAACTTCAGCAGATTGTTAACAAATGGGATAGAGAGAATGCTCAATTTTTCACCTGGTTTCATAATTCTGTGCAATCCAGTATCGATAAGAATATTTTAAAGTATGACACAGCACAGAAGGTATAAAAATATTTGAGAGATATGTATCTTAAGTCTAATTTTGCATAGCATTATGAACTTGAAATGTCTATTCGAGGTACTAGACAGAATGATAAGTTCATTCAGGAGTTTTATAATGAGATGACGAGTTACTGGGGTCAATTAGCTCTTATGGAACCTGCTATATTACAAACTATTGATGAGTATGTACAGTTTCGTGAGAAGAAACAGTTGGTTCAATTTTGTAATGGCCATTAAAGATCAATTTGAGCCTCTTCGTGGGGCTATCTTGTATCGCTCTCCTTTACCCTCAGTGGATGAGGCCGTTCATGAACTTATTGCCGAAGAGATGACTTAAAGTTTGTCACATTTCTCCTCCGGCTCAGTCAGTATTTACTACTTCGTCTATTCCACGTAGTCAGATTCTTGTGTCTTCTGTACCTGTCTGTCCTACTCCAACATCTCATCTTATTCAGGTTACAAGCAAGTCTAAACCTCAGATTCCTTTGGATGAGTGCAGTTATTGGAAGTATTCATGTCCCAACCAGGGGCAGTCAAAGGGCCAGAAAGGGTTTTCTCGATCATCTTCATTATCTAGGGCATCCCAGCAATATTCTCAATAGGGTACCCAACAACATTCTCACTCCTCTACTGCTTTAGTAGCACCCACATCTAGTGATACATCTTTGCTTCCATCTTTTGACGAGTTTCAGCAATTTCAGCAGTATAGAGCTTTCATGGCAACCATTCAGGGAAATTCTACCCAAGCTTCTACCATGACTACTACTCACTCAGGTTTGCATAGTTCTTCTCCCACATGTATATCCCTCACCACTTAGATATTTGATTCTGGTTCTTCTCATCATATGATTCCTGATATTTTCCTTCTTAGTCATTGAATCACCCATATTTCTTCTATAAGTATTGCTATTGCAAATGGCTCTCCCATGTCTGTTGTCTCTATTAGTTCTATATCATCCCGTGATTTATCTATATATGATGTCTTTTATGTGCTCCAATTGTCTTTAAGTTTTCTTTCAATTAGTCAATTATCTGATTCTGGCTTTGATGTGGTATTTTCTTCTTCCACTTGTATTGTGCAGGATCAGGTGATCCAGAGCAGATTGGGACCGGCCGTAGAGTTGATGATCTTTATATTTTGGAGAACTTGCATATTCCGTCATCTTCTTCTCCAGTCTCTTGCACTACAATGTCATCTTTTTATCTTAATCAGAAGTCCTCCCCTTTTTTATGTAATTCTAGGTTAGGTCATTTGTTTATTGAGCGTCTAAAACTTTTAGTTCAGTTGGGTATTTTGAAAAATATTTCTGTTAGTGACATTTCTGAATGCAGTGGATGTAAGTTAGCCAAAATGTCTACTTTGTCATTTAATAAAAGTCCTTTTGTTTTTACTTTTCCTTTTTAAATTGTTCACACTGATTCATAGGGTTCATCCCCAATTACTACTAAAAGAGGTTCCATATATTATGTTTCGTTTGTTGATGATTATAGTCGATACACTTGGTTTACTTAATGACTCATAAATCTGATTTTTATAAAGTTTTTTGCACATTTCATGCTATGGTTCAGACTCGATTTTCTACCTCCATTAAAATTCTTCGATCGAATTTGGGTAGGGAATATTTTCTTTCTGAGTTCATTGCTTTCCTAGATATTCATAGGACTATTCATTAGTCTTCTTGTTCTGACACTCCTGCTCAAAATGGTAGGGCTGAGAGAAAGCATCGTCATCTCCTTAATACGGCTCGATTTCTTTTGTTGTCTTCCTCCGTTTTTTTAGTATTTTGGGGAGAAGTTGTACTCACTGCAACATATATTCTGAATCGAATGCCCATTCCTCTTCTCTCTGGTCGTTCACCTTATGAGTATCTCCATAATTAGGTTTCGAATTATTCACTTCTTAGAGTGTTTGGATCCAATTGCTTTGTCATTCTCCTTAAGAAAAATCGTAATAAGCTTAGTGTTCGGTGTGTTTTGTGTGTTTTCTTGGGGTATGAGATTCATAAAAAAGGTTATCGGTGTTATGATCCTATGACTAAAAAGTTGTACATTTCTCGACATGTCACCTTTTTTTAGCGTTTGTCCTATTTTACTCTTCCATCTAAAGCTGCTCATGTTGTCAAGGAAAATTTGATATATCTCCATCCGTTTTCCTTATATGTGCCTACAAAAGAGTATTCATCTACACTTGACATAGCAGATATTCCTCTTCCTACTACTTTTCCTGAGGTGTCTGATTGTCCACCTCCATCTGCTACTTCCTCTTTGCGGTCTCTAATACCTCCAATTTCCATCTTCTTCTCTGATTCCATCTTCCAGCTCTGTGACTCCTTCATATAACTCTAGGAACCCTAATCTGTCTGCCCGTCGATATCCTACTCGCTCTCGTTATCTACCGATAAAATTTAATGATTTTACTAACACTTGCTTCTCATCTCCTTATCGTTCTTTTCTCTCTCGTATCCATACTTATTTTGAGCTCAAGTCTTATAAAGAAGCTTGTAATGATCCTCACTGGATGGATGTTATGAATGATGAGCTCACTGCATTTGATAAAACCCACACTTGGAAATTAACTCCACTCCCAGATGGCAAAAATCTTATTGGATACAAATGGGTCTACAAGGTGAAGACCCATTCTGATGGTTCTTTGGAGCGATATAAAGCCCGTTTAGTGGCTCAGAGCTTTTCTCATGAGTATGGGATAGATTATGAAGAGACTTTTGCTCCTATAGCCAAGATGACTATTGTTCGTACTTTAATTTATGTTGCTATAGTGAATCAATGGTCATTTTATCAGTTGGATGTGAAGAATATTTTCCTTAATGGGTATCTATTTGACGAGGTTTATATGCGTCCTCCTTCTGGCCTTTCTCCTCCTTCAGGTCTTGTCTGTCACTTACGTCGTGCTCTATATGGTTTGAAACAGTCTCCTCGTGTCTGGTATTCACACTTTCAGGCTGTTATTCTTCAAATTGGCTTCCAGCCTAGTATTCATGATTCAGCTCTGTTGTCCGTCATACTTCTCATGGCTTGGTTCTCCTCATGTTGTATGTTGATGATATGATCATTACTAGTTCTGATTCTACAGCTATTAGTGATGTGAAAGATCACTTCTTCTATGAGTTTGAAATGAAAGACTTGGGTCTGCTTTGGTATTTTCTTGACATTGAGGTCGCCTCTTCTCCTAAAGGCTATCTTCTGTCCAAATTAAGTATATTACTGATATTCTTTATCGTGCTAATCTCACGGATGACAAAACTGTTGATACTCCTCTTGAAATTCATGCCAAGGTCTCTGCTACAAATGGGGTTCTCCTTGAGGATCCTACCTTATATCGTGAGTTAGTTAATATGTTTCTGCCCCTCGGCCTACACATTGGGCCGCATTGTTACGCATTCTGCGATATGTTCGTGGTACTCTTCACTAGAGTCTCCTACTTTTCTCTACCTCTAGCTTGACACTTCGAGCATATGCTGACGCTGATTGGGCTGGTGATATCTCTGACCGCAAGTCTACCTCTGGCTTTTGTGTTTTTTTGGGTGATTCTCTTGTCTCTTGAAAAAGCAAAAAGCAATCGGTTGTTGCTCGCTCCACTATTGAGGCTGAAAATCGTGCTATGG
>BRYF01000022.1:20226125-20228625 GCA_030159135.1 Actinidia polygama | reverse complement strand
GTCAAGTTGCTTGAGGTTGGGATTATGAAATTTTTTGTACTCAAACAGTTGACTAATTTACCAAATAAAAATTAAACCTTTGCAAATTAAAATCATTGAGCGCAAATAGAGACTTCAATTGCTCTAAACCATTCATAGGATGGCAAGATTAAAATCAAAAAAAAAATTTAAGGATATTTTTGTAATAGTAGATATAATTGAATCGCCTTATTTTTTAAATTCACCCAAACCCTAGTAAAAATCCCTCAAACCTATTTCACGTATTAGGATCAAGTCTTGTTTTTTTTTTGCAATCCCTATCTATAACATGGCCATTAAGTCAGGCATGCATTAATACTTTATTTGTTGTACTTACATATGTAAAATTATAAATTAGTTAGCCCTTTTACTTTTACTTTTTAAAAAAAAAAATTGACCGGGAAATTCACCTCTCTATTTTTTTCTTTTTCTAAAATAATATTAAAATATATTCGTGCTAACCATCTTTAGTTAATGCACACTTTCATAATTATTTATATATATTTCAAATATCTCAATATACTTCATAAATTAAATATAATTTTTACCCATTCACCACCGCTTCTTAGATGTGGTTAACATTTTCGGATCCGCTAAAATAAGGAAAGAGGAGGGATTGGGTGATTGGATGCTCGAGTGGACGTGATGTTGGGGTCGACAACGGAACCAATTTGAAGTCTCAAAGCTTTGACAAGTCATGGAGTCAAATCTCCATACCCCTTCTTCATGGCCATGGGTATTCTCTCTCTCTCCACCTCCCCAAGTCCATGTCAAGTTGCCCCGCTCCATAATTTGGGGTCCACAAGTTTGTCCCATCTGGGTAACCGGTTCACCTGATAAAGAAAGGCCTCCCATCACCATGCTGATGTTCCTCTTGGACTTTTTGGGTACTGGCCGGTACTTGCATCCCTCAAAAAGCATCCTATGAGACTCCCTTTCCCAATTGGGGACCAAAAATTGGACGACCCCTCACTCCGCTCTTTTGAGTTTTGTTTTTCCACAAGGATACCTGGTTTATTACCCTGTTTAAATATAACAAGGCTATGTATGTCACCGTTTGTTTAAATGTAATTGTTAATTTTAAAAATCTAATAATTGACATGCATATATAATAAGATTTATTATGCTTACACGATAATTTGTTAATAGACGGTAATACGACCCATCACCCATAACATGGTATCCATGTTGTTGCGGTGATTTTTTTTCATGAATATGGCTTTGGCACTTCACATGGGATATAAGGAAACGGGGGGATGCCGTGTGAACACGGGGAGGTAATTTGTCTTGGAGGGCAAATGCCAAACAATAGCATTTTAATTAGAGGTTCTCCAACTCAAGTTTTTAAAAGTAGAGACTCAAAATTTTATTATTTATTTGAAAGTAGTACTCTAACGAATTTTATTTCAGTACACATGTTCTGAAATAGGGTACACTTTTTTATTTCAATACGATGAATTAACAAATCCAAAATGATCCTTACTATTTTTCCTAAACGTACATATTTTCCAAACATGTCCCATAGGAGTAAAAAATAAAATTTACTCTAGTAAACTAGAAACCTTAAGGGATTGGAGCTTTGGTTAGTAAACTAGTAATCAATGTTACTTCATTTGGTTCCTTCACTTTGTGATTCGGTTGAGCAATCAAATGTAGATGATCCCTTAGGTATTGTATTTGAATAAGGGTATTCTTGTCTTTTTAACACTAATGGTAGCGGGCGGTTATCCGTATTTCACTTTAGTCCAAAACCAGAGTGAGTTCTAGGTGAAGTGCTCCAAGACCAAGCAAGCACACGAATGTCGAATGAGTTGGCCAATCAACTTGTGAGGTTGTTATTACAAAAGTGTGTACTACTGATAAAGTTTAATTTATAGTTTGTTATGCATTTGGTTTTTTTGATTTTACATATCATTTGTGATATGATTTGAGATGAAATTTAATATCATTTTCACTTTGTGATTCGGTTGAGCAATCAAATGTAGACCCTAGGACGACTTCCCTATCCTATAGCTAGGCTAGCTACTAGCAGAGTTGTTACTATTTGTTTTGCAAGCGAATTTAGGGGGAAAATACAATTATCAAGAAAAACACAAAAGTTTCTGCTACTCTGAGATTGTGACATCTTCCTGTGAGTGGTTTTCTATAAAGCTACTCTGAGGTTGAATCCGTGGATATATTTGATGTCCCCATTGTTACAAACTGAAATTTCCTAAATAAAGAGGTACAAGTACAAGTTACCTAGGGGAGGGGACGAATTAAACAGGAAGATTCATATAAAATTACACAAACTTGTGTCATGGAACACGAATATAAACTACGTAAAAGACTTGCAATTTATGACCAAGAATCAAAATGTTTCTTTCGTTTATATCCATCTTTACACAAGAAGAAAACGAGGATATCTTTTATGAATTTCTCCGTTTCTTGTTATTGATGAGGAGGATGTTGGCAGCATGTAAGTCCTTGGCACATAACAGTA
>BRYF01000022.1:20216125-20218625 GCA_030159135.1 Actinidia polygama | reverse complement strand
GAAATTATGCACCAATATTCAAAATTACTTCAATTTCAAAAAAATAAAATTGAAAAATGATAAAATATCAAAACATAATTTTTTTCACTTTTTGACAATTTTGTTTGCTGCCACTGTAGACATGGAATTTTAGTGAATATGTGAAATAATAAAATATCAAAATACATTAGATAAAGTTTCCTAAATATGGATTATTTTTTTTAATTTTTATTTGTACTGTCTCTATCATCACTGGTTTCACCGCTACTTCTGTCGATGCCATCCCCTCTGCAATAAAAAAATTTAACATAAAACAGATAAATTTATTCTGTTGTCCATACAATTTGAACCTACTTACCGTCACTTCAATTCTGTTTACTCATTTGATAAGTAGATACATACTGAAAATAGAAAAAAGCCTACTATTTTAGAAGGAATGTTCATACTAATTTTTTTTTAAAAGCATATTTAGGGAATCACATCTTGGCATCTTCTCATAGCTAATTATAAAAAATATCATGAAAGTCTCTAAATTTTAGAAAGATCGGATCTCTACCTAGGAACTTGTGAATTATTATATTGATTTCATGTATTTTTGACTTGTACAACTTTATAGAAAATCTAAAACGTGAAGCATGCCAATGGGAACTTAGGGATTCCGCCTGGTCATTTATAGACTTGGTAGTACGTGGTTTTCATAATGAAAAATTGGTTTAAACCATGTTAGCATTAGCAAAGTGAGAGAGTCTATGACATGCAGTTCGTTATTATTATGAAAAAGTAGGGCATGAAATGAAATTAAAAGGGAAAAAATTAGTTTTGACTTTGACATGATGTTATGATTTTTGGCTTTGATTCTATGTTTTTTCAAGAGAATACAAGGAATTTATGTCATTCCCATAAGTCAACCTCCCATAATGAAAGTTTTAAAATGAGATTATTTCAAAAAAACGATGAATCATGTTTTGAATAGCCTTTTAAAAATGGCAAATCCATGTCCTCTCCAACTCCAAGAGAACGAATTGTTAAAAAAAAATAATAATAATTAATACCTTACTTGGTCCAAATTTGTAGGATTACAGAAATTCATAGGTTTTCTAATTTTAAATTTGGACAACAAGTCTTTAAAAAATATATATATTATTCATCTTAATTTATTTAAGAAAATTTTATTCTATGAATTACCAGAGTTTATACTTTTTATCTTTATTTTTTTTCATTTAGGCCTATGAAGTCAAGTAGCGACTAGTTAAGATAGTTGACCTGTAATACAAAATGAATGATTCATTAAGTGACACGAACTAGGTTCAAGATATGCCATCTCACCTACTCATTCCATGGCATAGAAAATTCAATCGTGGAAATTATGTTTGGCATAGAAAATTCAATCGTGAAAATGGAAAGCAATTTAGATCTCTCTTTTTTTCTATGGTTGTATGTGAAAAAGTTAAAAAAAAAAAAAAAAAACGATGAAACATTGACTTTTATCTTTGCTTTTTTTCTTCCACTAAATCTTGAATCCAAACACTCCCCATTAAAATGCAACTCATTTGCTCATCCTTGATCCTCCCAATCGTGTTTAAGCTAGCATAGTTTTTATCGAGGATGGATAACCTTTAAGTTGAAAGAATCAAAAGATGAGATTGATTAGGAACGAAACATGAACCTATCGCCTTATTCCCAATTAAAATATTTATTTTCTAGGCACAGTAAAAATGAGCTTTGTCATGCTTCTAGGTACAGTAAAAATCACCTTATTCCCAATTAAAATATTTATTTTCTAGGTACAGTAAAAAAAAAATATTTCTATTTCTTTTCCTTTGACAAGAATGAGCTCATGCTTCTAGCAATAGCACACCTTGAAACGAAAATGAGCCACGCTTAGGGGGAAAGAATTAAAAAAAATATATTGCCGAGAGAAAGAGATCTTCTTTTTTTGGGGTAAATTGTTTTTAATAAATACATTTAACTCTTCTATAGTTTCAAAACTAATACTGACATATTTTACTATTGAAATTAATGTTAAGATTCCCATATGAAGCTCATTTTTGTGAAAATTTTTTTAAAAAAAACAATTATTGATAACAAAAATTTATTTTTAAAGTACATTTTTCATTAGCAGTACTTAAAAAATAAACTATTTAGATCCATTATTTTTTTTAAAAAAACTTACTGATAAAAAATAAAAATAAAATTATCTACAAATAAATAGTATTTTAATAAAAAAATATAATATTAATTTATCTTAATGGGTGTATTGAGGAAAAAATTAAAAGCATTAAATCAAATGAGAAATTTGTTATTTTAAAAGTAAAGAGATGTCAATATTATTTTTAAAACTACTTAGGAGATGATTGTATTTGTCAAAAATTTTAAGAGAAGTCAGTGAAATTTACCTTTTTTTTTAACGGAGAAAATTCTCGGTAGGCTAACTCGGTGGGCTTGAAAATTGTGGTGCAAAAGAAGATGTATGAAAAATGACAAAAAATGAGAGACTTAGCTGACCTGACGAGGTGAAATT
>BRYF01000022.1:20203625-20206125 GCA_030159135.1 Actinidia polygama | reverse complement strand
ATTGGTCGCTGAGCAAACAATGCAAAGACTCAAACCTCCTCAGCCCTCAAATGCCAAAGCCAATGAGTTCCATTTTTAATACTATGATGATAACTCGACAAAACCACGGGGATCATTCATTTTAGTGATATTCACCGCACTGTTTGAGGTATTTTTTTTTTTGGTTAAGTTACGAGTTGGGAGTAGATTTTTGTGTTTCATGTCTTTAATAACAATCGATACTTTTTTCGGATTTGATAAAAAATTTTACATTTCAATATTACTCTAGTTAAAATAAACTAAAAAAATATAAGATTTTGATCAAACAATAAAAATATCGACTAGAAAATAGAAAACATTTGAACACGTATGCAATTGAATTAGTTGAAAAAATGGACCTACCCAATCTCACATTAAAAATATTTGTTCACTCACTGATGGAATATATGTGGATAAATTTATTTTACAAAGCTTGCCCTGACGGCTAATTTTCCTGACACGCGCATTTTTTTAACTTTATTCTTTAAATGGGGTCTGTTTTAATTTATTTCTCTAACTCATGTAAAACGCTATTTGAAATAACGTTTTTAAGAAAACGCTTTTTTAAAAAGCATTTTCATTTAATATAAATACCGTATATTTGAACAGAGCGTAAAAACGCTTTTTCAAAAAACGTTTTTATAAAAACGCTATTTGGAATAACGCTTTCATAAAAACGCTATTTGGAAAAACGTTTTTTTTTATGGTCTATGTCTTAATAAATATTTATAAAAGAAAGATAGTCAACAAAACTGCTTTGACCGAGTGGTTAAGGCAGCGTGCCTGTTTGAGACCCATCCAGAGTTCAAATTTCTTAGGCAATAACGTTTGGGTCTCACACAAGCACACTGCCTTAACCACTCGGCCAGAGCAGCTTTTGTTGACTATCTTCCTTTTATAAATATTTATTAAGACATAGACCACAAAAAAAATATTTTTTGAAAAAGCGTTTTTACGCTCTGTTCAAATACGGTATTTATACTAAATGAAAACTCTTTTTAAAAAAATATTTTTTTAAAAATACTATTTAAAATAGCGTTTTACATGGGTTAAGAAAATAAGTTAAAAATGCGCATGTGTAAGAGAAATTAGCCTTGCCCTGCCCTTCAAATTGTTCCCAGCTCATAAAAGGTAGAGGAACTCACTTGTGCTCTCAAGTCTCATCTCTCTCTCTCTCTCTCTGCCTTGAGTTGCAGAAGCAACCAAATAGAGTACTGTTTTGCCGAACGCGTGATGCATTTCATGTGGATGACGAGGAATCCATCATTTTAATCTGAATCTTGAAAAAGAAAAAAAGAAAATAATTGCAGGTAATAATTAATGACTCTGTTTGTCTAGTTGGTACGATCAAACTAATCACTAACAAATTTGAAATCTCTGTGACTATGTCCTTGAAAATTGAGTAACCAATATTAATTAAACAAAACTTTAATAATTAAAGAAAAAAATGATTGACAACCAAAACTTTTCAACAAAAAAGCTTACATAAATTGATATACGAGTGACCAGTACATTGTTCGGGATTAGTGCGAGTGGTGCTTTTAAAAAAATAGAAGTGACAGGTTGTGAGCGATAGGCGAAAACATATATGGAGAAGGCCATTTGTAATAAAATTCTAAATTTTGGGTGCTAAAGTTGCACTATAATTTTAGAAATGTTTGGGGTGGCCACAATGAAGAAGGATTCATTGGCCACAATGTAGAAAGATTCATTGCAACTATAATAGCAAGTTATTATTAATGTGGGATATTATCATTCCATAACATACTATCATGTGAGTATTATAGACGCTATAATATATATGCATGCATGGCTAGCTGTTACCAAAAAATAACATTCTGCAAAACATCTATAGTATTGATTATCATGTAGGTATAATAGACGCCATAATATATATACATGCATAGCTAGCTGTTACCATAAAGTAATATATTGCAATCAGCTATAGTATAAATGATGTGATTGATTCATTTGGAGCTATCACTTGCTTTTCTTTTCTTTTCTTTTCATTTCTCATCTATAAAGTGACTGTTTGTCATGAGAATTTATGAAAGGAATTTATAGAGATTACAAAAAAGTGATAAATAAACAATTTAAAAAAAAATGAGGGTCTGGATCTACCTAGAAATACTAAGAAATTTAAAATTGATAAAAAAGATAATAACAATAGATAGATACATACATACATGCACGTATCTATCTATGTAGAGTCCGTCTATTAACAGTCGCCATATATACTACACCGTATAGTGGGATGTCACAAGGAAGACGTTCTTGGGCTGTGAAAGCAAGCAAATTTGGTAACACATATGCAACAAATTCACGGACCCCTTTTAAGATCCAAAGAATTTGGTTGGAAATAAATATATATGAGTTTAGTCAGAGCGTGCATGATCTAAATCAAACTACATCCATAAATTAAGCTGTTGGGCTTAAGCCCAATTAGGAGTCCAGCCCATAAAGGGCAAGCCCAAGCCCAAAT
>BRYF01000022.1:19953625-19961125 GCA_030159135.1 Actinidia polygama | reverse complement strand
CTATTTCTGGTTTTAGTTTATATTTATATTTATATTTTATATTTTTTCTGTTTCTATTTTATTTTCCTATTCCTATTTCTATTTCTATTTTCTGTTGCCCTTTTCTGATTCTGATTCTGTTTCTGTTTTCAATTTCTATATCTATTTTCAGTTTTTATTTTTATTTTTATTTTTTATTTCTATTTTTACTTTTTTGTTTCTATTTCTATTTCTATTTCTATTTTCTTTTTCTATTACTATTTCTGTTTTCTGTTTCTATTTTGTTTTTTGTTTTTATTTCTATTTTTCTGTTTCTATTTCTATTTCTGTTTTCAATTTTATTTTTTGTTTTTATTTTTATATTCTGTTTCTATTTCTATTTAAAGTTTCCATTTTTGTTTTCAGTTTTTATTTTTTTATTTTTATTTTCGTTTTCTCTTCTTATTTCTATTTTGATTTTTGGTTTCTATTTCTAGTTTTCTATTTCTATTCCTATTTCAATTTTCTATTTTTAATTTTGTTATTATTTTTAAGTTCTATTTTTTTCTGTTTCTATTTATGTTTTCAAATTTTATTTTATGTTTGTAATATTATTTTATTTTTATACTATTTTATTTCTATTTTTTGAATTTACCTTTTCATTTTTATTTTTATTTTCAATTTCTGTTTCTATTTTTAATTTTAATTTTGTTTTTATTCAGCTTCTAGTTCTATTTTTTATTTTCAATTTTTATTTTATTTTCAGTTTTTCAGTTTTTTCCTATTTCTGTTTTAAGTTTTCAGTTTTTTTTTTAATTTCTTTAATTTTTTCTATTCCTCTTTATGTTTTCTATTTTTTTGTTTCTATTTTCGGCTTTTATCTCAAATTTTTCTATTTTTGTTTTTTGTTTTTTGTTTCTATTTCTATTTTTCTATTTTCTATTTTTTATTTTTGTTTCTATTTTCAATTTTTATATCTATTTTCGATTTTCATTTCATATTTCTGTTATTGTTTTTTTTTCTTTTTCTAGTTTTAGTTTTAGTTTTCATTTCTATTTTCGTTTCGAGTTTACATTTTTGTTTGTTTTCACTTTATATTTTTTGTTTTTTTGTTTTTGTTTCAATTTTTTTTTTATTCCTATTTCTATTTCTATTTTCTGTTTCTGTTTTCAATTTTTTATCTATTTTTTAATTTTAATTTCTTATTTTCTGTTTCTATTTCTATTTTTTTTGTTTCTGCTTCTATTTTCAATGTTTTTGTATTCTGTTTCTATTTTTAGTATTTATTTTAGTTTTTGTTTCATTTTTTTAATTCTTATATGTTTTTAATTTTTATTTTGATCTTCTTTTTCTATTTCTGTTTTCTGACTTTTTTAATTTTTATTCATTTCTTTTTTTTTTCTATTCCTATTTATGTTTTCTACTTTTGTACTTTTTATTTTCATCTTCTATTTCTATTTTTCTATTCCTATTTCTATTTGGTTTTTTATTTCTATTTCTATTTTTCTATTTTCAATTTTAATTTTTTCTTTCTATTTTTCTATTCATATTTCTATTTCTTTTTTCTATTTCTATATATAATTTTCAGTTTTTATTTTTTATTTTTGGTTTTTATTTCTACTTTTTTATTTTCTGTTTTAATTTTTATTTTATTTTTTTATTCCTTTTTCTATTTTATTTCTTGTTTTTATTTCATTTTTTTTCTTTTTCTATTTTAAATTTTGTTTGTCTTTTTTTTTTTTCAATTTTCTAATTTTTATTTTCATTCTCTATTCTTATTTCTATTTTGATTTTTAGTTTCTAGTTCTATTTTTTATTTTTATTTTATGTTTGTATTATTATTTTCTTATTTTCTTTTTTTACTTTTTTATTTCTATTTTTTTTAATTTACATTAATATTTTCATTTTTATTTTCAATTTCTATTTCTACTTTTCATTTTCAATTTTTTTTTCTGTTTCTATTTCTATTTTTCAGTTTTTTTCTATTTCTGTTTTAAGTTTTCTGAATGTTTTTATATTTTATATTTTTATTTCTATTCCTATTTATGTTTTCTATTTTTCTTTTTCATTTTCAGGTTCTATCTCAAATTTTTCTATCTTTCTATTTTAATTTTTATTTTTATTTTTGTTTTTGTTTCCATTTTCCATTTTTTATTTTTTGTTTCTATTCTTATTTCTATTTCTATTTTCAATTTCTATATCTATATTCGTTTCTATTTTACATTTTTCTTTTTGTTTTCAGTTTATATTTTTAATTTTTTGTTTTTGTTACTATTTTTATTTTAATTATATATTTTTATTTTTATTCCGATTTCTATTTTAATTTCTATTTTCTGATTCTGTTTCTGTTTTCAATTTCTATATCTATTTTTTATTTTTTTCAGTTTTTGTTTTTTCAGTTTTTTTATTTCTGTTTTTTGATATGTTTTTTATTTTTTTATTTCTATTTTTAAATTTCTACCTTAAATTTTTCTATCTCTATTTTCCCATTCCTATTTTTATTTTTGTTTTTTTTCTATTTTCTTTTTTTTCTATTTCTATTTTTTTTTTGTTTCTATTCTTCTATTCCTATTTCAATATCTATTTTCAATTTTTATTTTATATTTATTTTATTATTACTTTTTCTTTTTATTCCTTTTTTTATTTCTATTTCTATCTCAATTTTTTATACATATTTTTGTTTTTAGTTTTCATTTCCATTTTCGTTTCTAGTTTACATTTTTATTTTTGTTTTCAGTTTATATTTTTATGTTTTTGTTTTTTTTTCTATTTCTATTTCTGTTTTCTAATTCTGATTCTGTTTTCAATTTCTATATCTATTTTTTCAGTTTTTATTTTTTGTTTTCTGTTTTTATTTCTCATTTTTGTTAATATTTTTTATTTTTATTTCTTTTTTTGTTTTCTGTTTCTGTTTTATTTCTATTTTTTTGTTTCTATTTCTGTTTTCAATTTAATTTTTTTTTATGATTCTTTTTTTAGTAATTATTTTATTTTTTGTTTTATTCTTTTACTGCCTATATGTTTTTAATTTTTTATTTTTATCTTCTTTTTCTATATCTGTTTTTTAATTTTTTAAATTTTTATTCCGATTTCTATTTCCATTTCTATTTTCTGATTCTGTTTCTGTTTTCAATTTCTATATCTATTTTTCAGTTTTTTTGTTTCTATTTTCGTTTCTAGTTTACATTTTTGTTTTTGTTTTTAGTTTTAGTTTCTATTTTTATTTTTTTGTTTTTGTTTCTATTTTTATTTTAATTACATTTTTTTATTTTTTTTCCGATTTCTATTTCCGTTTCTATATCTATTTTTTAGTTTTTATTTTTTGCATTTTTTTTCTAATTTTTTGTTAATATTATTTATTTTTATTTATTTTTTGTTTTTTGTTTCTGTTTTTATTTTATTTTATTTTATGTTTTTATTTCTATTTTTTTTACTATTTCTGTTTTCAATTTAATTTTTTGTTTTATCATTCTTTTTTTAGTAATGTTTTTTTTCTTTCTATTTTTCTATTTTAATTTTCTCTTTCTATTTTTTCTATTCATATTTCTATTTCTTTTATCAATTTATATATATAGTTTTCAGTTTTTATTTTTATTTCCTTTTTGTATTCCTTTTTTCCATTTCTATTTCTAGTATTTTTTTTTGATTTTTATTTTTTTTCTCTATTCTTATTTCTATTTTGATTTTTAGTTTCTATTTCTATTTTTAATTTTTAATTATTTTTTAAAATTTTCTTTTCCTTTATCTATTTCTATTTTTAGTTTATATTTTATTTTTTTTCGGTGTATATTTCCATTTCCATATTCAGTTTTTATTTTTGTTTATGTTTCTGATTTTATTTTTATTCAGTTTCTGGTTCTATTTTTTTTTAATTTATATTTATATTATTTTTTTTAGTTTATATTTCCATTTTCGTTTTTAGTCTACATTTCTATTTTTGTTTTCTGTTTATATTTTTATTTTTATTTATTTATTTATTACAATTCATATTTCTATTTCTTATTCTGTTTTCTGTTGCCTTTTTCTGTTTTCAATGTCGATATCTATTTTTTCTTTTTCTTTTTTTTTAATATATTTTTTTATTTTTATTTTTATTTTTTTCTTTCTGTTTCTATTTTATTTCTATTTTTATATTTATATTTCTGTTTTATATTTTATTTTTTGTTTTCTGTTTCTATTTCTATTTTTTGTATTTTTTTTCTTAGTTTATATTTTTTTATGTTTTATTTCATTTTTTTAATTCCTGTATGCCTGGAAAAATGGATTTTTTATTTTTATTTTTATTTCTCGCTAAAGTAAAGCCAAAAAATCAAAATAGTCAAAAAAATCTTTGCTTTTTTAGTAGCAAGTTTAAAAAAACCTTAACTTTTAAGTATTACCAAACGGAGCCTAAATAAGTGCATATTTAATTTGCATTATTTTTAAGTATCGTACTCAAAAACGTTTTCTAAAAATATCCCTTGCAATTTTATAAAAAATTAGTTTTCGGAATGAAATCATACTTCTGGAAGAATAAATTTTCTCAAATTGAATTTCCTATAAATATGGTTTCCTAATATGGTTCATAACTCAATGACGTGTTATTTTGTGATTGGATACTGCGGGACATTTCCGTGGAGGTGAAAACACTTGATAATAGTAAAAGTTTCATGAACATTAGTCAACGCACGTGGTAGCTGCGAAATCGCCAAGAAGTATGGGTTGAGTACGGGATAAATCTCACTATGGGTCCTTCTAGTTTGAAAAAAGTTTTACTTTCGGATCTATAGTTTCTATTTAAACAATAAAAACCCTATAGCTTCAATATGGTTATATTATAATAATCCCCATGTCAATGCTTGTTAATAACTTGGACTGTAAAAAGCACTTAAAAGCTAACATAGTCATTTTTAGAAATCAACATGAACTTTTACCAAACTGTAAAGAACAATGTTAGTAAAACTACCCTCTAAAAAAGGATTCTACGAGTTTGACATGTTCACTTTCTATCTAAATAGACAAGAAAACTATATTGGAATCAAATTATAAGTAAAGGGTCATAATTATTTAAACTTAATCTATAAAGATCAAAGTGAAACTTTGGTCAAACTACAGAGACCAGAGGCGAAATTTATCCTTAAATAAAAGTTGGAGAACTAATATGTCGTCAATTTATCCTTATATGATATGGTTAGTACATCCTCCGTCATCTCCTATTTTCAATGTCATTTTCAAGTTAGCAGCAAAACCCAAAAGCATTTATTTTGAATTTGCGAAGAAATTTATTGGACGAGAAATACAAGTTAATTTCTGATGATTAGACAGGTGTTTGAATTTTGAATTTTTGAAAAATTTTATAATAGAATTCAAAAAATACAAAAGAAAATGAAATCTAAGTTAATTTTCGTATTTTTTTGGATAATTAAATATATATTTGTCAAAATTTTGCATAGTTATTTCCTTTTTTTCACTCTTTACAGTTATTTAAAAGGACATTACCTTTCTTTGAAGAGAGCAAATGTAATGTCTCATTTTCATTCTTAACCTGAAAGACAAGATGAGAGAGAGAGAGAGAGAGAGAGAGAGAGAGAGAGAGCAATATCACTTTGTTTTTAGGAAATTACAAGTTTCCATTTGTGATCCATGTATTGTTACTCCTTCACCACATATATATGAGTTGAGTTGTTGAATAGCCATGTGAATTGGGATTCGAGGTCACTGTGGTGCAGCAATTCGGCATAGACATAAAACGATATCGTTTTGGGTCCCTACAAGGCAAAAAAAAAAATTAGAGTCAAAACAACGTCGTTTTGTATCTCTGCAACCCGGCAAGGACACGCCTCGCAGCAGTGACCCCGAATCCTGTGAATTGCAAGGCATGTTGGGTGGCTAGTCATGGCAGGTACTGATGATAGGGTCGTCTCTGAGTTTTTGGGAGCCCTAGGCCAACTTTCAAAACATGATTTTTTATATCTCAATAACTAAAATTCAAACATGTAAAAACCAACTTAAAAATATTAAAAGCATTAAGCAAAGTAAATTCACAAAAATATTTATCACTAAAATTGCCACAAAAAAGTATCAGATGAACACTCCTCTAGAGATTTTCTTAATTCCTTTGGGGAAGATTAAGAAGGGCCCACCTCTCCTTATTTTGAGACTAAATCTGTTCAGAAGTGTAATTTTGGGCTTATTCCTATTATTTACAGTCCAATTATAAAATCTATTCATAAATATAATTTTTTTCAGTTTGGACTTTTTTTGGGTCATATTATATATTATCCAACTAAACTTAAGGGACCCCTAAAATTTGAGTATTTTGGGGTGGGCCTTAGCCCAGGGACAGCCTGATGAATAGCCATGTGAATTGATTTTATAGGTAAAACAACACTATCCATAAATATGAATAAATACAAAAGGTGTGGACCAACCGTATTCACGGGAGTTTGTCAAAATTAACTTTTGAATTGTTAAAGTTGATTATGGGAAACTTCTTATAATTAGCATGTAAACAAATTTTGAAATTATTTTTTTCTTTTTTCTCAAAATTTGAAGTATAAGCTATGCTACCAAAATTCAAAAGTTGATCTTGAAGTTTTGACAAATACTCTCCAAATGTCTGAAGCGTGCGTTCCAATAATGTTGATGTCCAAGCATAAATTAACCGATCGTCTATGTTATACCTAACAAAATTGTAGGAATCACCAATGCGTAGGCCTAAAAAAAAGGTATCAAATAAGATGACAAAACATTAAACCAAATATTTCATAAGTGATTTCTTTAAATGGGTAATGTATTAAAGTAAAGTAGCAAAAGATGATATACGTGGTACATTGGTACTCAATCGCATAAGAAAGTGAGTGTAAAATTTAACAAATTGATCGAAGAATATAAAATAAAGGAGAGGTCAGTTGTATACACAAAAACCACATTGATCTTAATTAGTCATAATAATTTATAATTAATATTATATATTCTTATAATTAGTAATAATATTTCGTAACATTTCAATGCGTATCATACACACTCATTCATAACTAGTATTTTGAAACATTCAAAATTAAAAAGATAGACAAAAAAATGGGACGAAGGCACTACAAACTAACTAGTCTTGCAAATTTTTTCATTTGAGTTGTGCTTACTATATCATTGCATAGAGTCCTATTTTGACCGTGTTCAAATTAAGCATTTGGTTGAAGAAAAAGGGGAAAAAGTTAATGAATATCACGACTTGTGTTTAAGTTTTTTCTTTTTTTTTTTCCCACAAATTTCTCTTTAAATTGTTGATCTAAATAGTAAATAAAACCTTCAAATTTTACGGTTTCATTAATGCAATGTTTACCTCTTATTGAATAATTTATTAATTTTGCACCACATATGGTAAATGAAAAATGGTAAGGCTTGAAATAAAAATTGGTAAGAATTATTAATTTGGGTAACATTTTCCTTTTTTTTTATTCCCCATTAATTAAGCCGCGAAATGGAGCTTACAAATTTATTAAAAAATCTCAGTAGCTGGCCAAAAGATTTTAGGGCATTAAATGTGATATGTAATCTAACCAA
>BRYF01000022.1:19926125-19928625 GCA_030159135.1 Actinidia polygama | reverse complement strand
CCGGAAATCGAATACGCTCTACTACTTACGGGACTCAGATTCGTTCAAGTGTGTTGAGGTTTGACTGACATCCGCGAGTCTTTCACTCTTCTTCAATCTCTCTTACTCGTTCTCTCTTCTTCAATGCCATACATATATGTATTGAGTCGTTGATCTGTTTTCATCCATGGCGATCCTCTAGTTTGTGTGCTTTTCATTTTATACTACTGTATCGTTTTTGTTTGAATTCAAGAATTCCGTACTTGCATTCCCCATTGTGATCACTTTAGGTGGGAGTTTTACGCGGACATATGATTTTCTTTATCATCTTTTTCTCTTAGTTCAGTAGATGTATTGATGCGTGTCAGTTGTCCCAAATTGATTTTCTTCTTCATGATCTGTTTTTCTCATTCCCCTGTGGTCTTCTGTTTTTGGTTATCTGTGGTAGACGGGTAGGGCAATAGTATGGAATGGCCATCCGTGGACTAGAGTTGGGGGTGGTTGTATGGGGTAGAATATAGTGTGGCCGCCCACAAACACCGGTGATGGGATTGACTATAGAGGGATTCGGTGGTTGTGGTGTAGATTGGGTTGGTGGGTGGACCAATGGTGGCTAGAGTGGGCGATGGCGCCAACGAACGGTGGTGATGCAATTGAGAGAGAGATTGTCCATTGTTGGGCAGTTAAGGAAGAAGAGCAGGAATAAGGGTATTTTGAACATTTAGTGGTTAGAATTAACTCATTGCACCTAAAAGAAAGGGGAATATGTACATTGTCCGGTAAAGTAGGGGTGGTCAATTAATTTCAGAAACCTCTGCGGAGATCAACACAGTTGTCAGAAACTTCAGGAAGGGTTAGTGTTATTAGCCTCTTTTTTTCTGTCTGTTTTTCCTTTCCTTTACCTTGCCATCACAAACCAAGAAAATCTAAGATCCTAACATAAATAGTAGTCCTAGTTTCCTTCTGTGTGTAACATAGAATTTGACGTGTCCAGGTGTATAACACCAACATGCGTACGACACGGATATGACAGCCAATTTGATGTGTCCGACACGGATATGACAGCCAATTTGATGTGTCCGTGCTTCATAGGCACCAATTGGTGAATTAATCAGTAACTATGCACTACAAATGATTATGAAATTAAATGATCATTTTTGGTTTTGTATGAAGAGTTAGTTATAGTGCTGTTCTTCTGTTTATTTGCAATTCTGTTCAGATTTTACTGAGACAGACTTCCCAGAAGATGAACTTAAAACACAGGTTAAAGTTAAGAACGAACTTGGAAAAGCCCATGACTTTCCATTTTTGCTCAATGTTGAGAAGCTTAGTGATGAAGAACTTCAAAAAATGGTGGATGAGCGTTACAGACCAGGCTCCAGTTTTGATGTGTTCGTTCAAAGTGATGATGTGGAACCTCTAAAACTATTTGGAAGTCAAGACTGCTCCGGAGGTAGGACTTAATTATGCTTTATTGCGTACCAGATTTTTGTATTGGTGTTCTCTGTCTCTCTTTCAGTCAATATAATCTTTGTAGAGTGTGGTTTGTGTGGTGTGCGTATATATTTTCTTGACTTGAGGGATGTTCTGTTACTGGTAACATATGATCATCTATCCTGAAAATTGCTGGCCGGAGCAGGAATATCAGCAGAGGATGAAAGATGTGTCAGCTGGAGGACTGTCTGCAGAAAGGTCAGAATAAATTACTTGTGCACCTTCTCATCTTATGTTCTCACATAAAGGTGTGTGCGCGCTAATTGTATGTTAATGAGAAATCATTGAATTTTCATCAGATTTGGATTTCTGGAGTTCAGTTCTAAAATTTTTGCACTATTGAAATTTTTGGGTATCTTGATCTGATAGTGATAACTTTTCAAAGATACTGGCTTTTTTTGTTTGTATCTGGATGTAAAAGCCTTTGCTTTGATGGCAGATCATATTAGCTTCTCAATGTAAACTTGCTATCTGTAACTCTCTCGGTTATCATCTGATGTCATGATTGTTGAACCACATTATGTGTGAAAAAATTAAATACATCGAGACTTTTCATATAAGTTAACTAAACGAACTAAACAAATTGTAAATTGCCAGAAGAATAATTAATGTTTTCTCCCTATCAAGGTGTACGTACGTGGAATAATTTAGTTTGTTAATCATTTGTCCATGTAATGGATAATGCATACATTAAAGCTCGATATTTTCATGCAAACAGGTCATTCTTACTTTTGTTAACAATAGGAAAGACATGCATTGTGTGCACTTCCATTGCTATTCTTCTAAATTTGTTGTATGGAATAATTGTTTTATAATAACTATAGAAGAACTATAACAGGAGCATTTCATCTCCTTATGTATTTTTACAGTTCTTCTAATATTAGGAAGGATACTGTTAACCTCGTTATTATTTATATGTGCGTAAAGTGTACGGAATTGTGTGAAAAAGTGCATAGATATTTGTAAAAGTGCTTCGGGACAAGTGAAATGTACATTGAAATGGTAAATATTTTGCTGCGTAGTGGCC
>BRYF01000022.1:19838625-19841125 GCA_030159135.1 Actinidia polygama | reverse complement strand
AAATTGTCACCATACAAAATACTTAGACATGTGTTTAGTTTTCTATTACGTTTTTATCAAAAATTCTTTGCAGCTTAAAATTCCTTTATCATAAAAATCTTAAAAAATTATCAAAATACTTGCGGTGTAAAATACCTCATAACCCTTACTATAATAATGATATTAAAAAAAATTAAGAAAAGTCAAATTATTACAAAAAGTGATTATATTGTATTTGGTATCATGTTCATGAACAATATATGTTTGAACTAGACTTGAAAATGTTTTTCTTTTGGTATGAAATTTATGGTTATATATTTGCTTTATTTTTAAAATTATACAAAATCTTTTAAGTGCTAAGAAAATTAGTTTGTTTAGATTTTTCTACGGAATTATAGAATAAGAATGATATACTCAATTTTAAAAAGAAAAATAGAATTAATAAAATATAAATGTTCAAACATGTTTAACATTTAGGAGTCCTATCAATTGGGCTCAATAGGCAAACCTCATAATTTAAAAAAAAAAATGGGTTGGGATTAGGAATTCAATATTAGCCTCGCGTCGTGTTGAGTCGACCTTGAGTAGACATAAACTTTTTTGATATGTAGTACAAGTTTGGTTCTGAACCCAATCGGACTCAATGACTGTCCACCCCTACCTGGGGCTCTCCAAACGTCCCTATGGCCCGAAGTTCGGTCCAAGTTCAAAAAATAATTTGGTCCGGCTAAAAGTCAAACGGGCTGGGCCCAGGCCTAGGAGTTGCGGCCCGAGCCCGAAAAAGCCAAAAAGTTCATCCCGAAGTCCGGCCTGTACTAAATTCGAAATTCAAAAAAGTAATCGTTTTTCTAAAAAAATTATCGTTTTTTATTACCGTTTGAAGTTTATAAATTATAAAATTACCCTATTTTGACCATTACACACTTTAATTTTAAATTCAAGCTATAAAAATTACAGTTTGACCTTAAGTAACTTAAATCTTTTTCACCCACACCCCTCACCCCTAAAAATCTATAAATACTCAATTCCTCTTCGATTTTCACCACACCAATTAATCTCACATCTCTCTCTCAAGCTCTCTTGATTCATAATTTTTGTTGCATCTACCAATTTTATTCAAGACTTTTAAGTGATTGACATATTTGTGGATGTCAACCTAGTTAGGATGCATAAATTATGTAGTGATGCAATCCTCTACTAACTATGTAGTTGTATTAAATTTTATTAATAAAATAATTTTTTAAATTTCTTACACTTGGTCCACTTTAAATTATATATGTATCAATATATGCTTTAAATATAAACTTTAAACTATATATGTATAAATTTTTTTAAAAAATTAAAGTGAGGCCGTTTGGGCCCGAAAAGTCCGAAGCTCGAAGTTCCAAAAGCCCAAAAAATCCGAAACCCGCAAGGGTCGGGCTTGAATTTCAAGATACCTTCCTAAGCTCGGCCCGATCAAAGTCAAAGGCTCACAAGTTTTAGACTGAATTGGGCTAGGGCTTACACTGTTCGGGTTTGGGCAGGACAGGGCCGGGCCGTTGGAGAGCCCTACCCAAAAAATTAAAAAGCAAGTTGAGTTAGACGGGTTGGGCAAGCCACTGAGCCAGAGCCCACCCATAGGTATGATCCAAATTCCAAACCAAAATCAGCAAATAATATAAGGTGGTGTTTGGTGGTGAATGTTTATCAAACTAAAGTAGTTTTGTTGCAAATTTACTACTCTAAAACTTATTTACCAAATTTAAGTACTTTTTGAAGTTATGATTTTAGAACAGATTTATTGAGATCATGTTTACGTCTCACGACTTTATAAGATAAACAAAAATATATTATTTATACGAATTTTTAGGTAACATGAATTCAACATGATATCATATTTTACGTCATATTTTAATACCACTACTTCAAACTTGGGTTTGGTAGGTTACCCATTGCCATGAGCGTGCAAAGTGGAGAGAGAAGTGTGCTATCTGCCTGCACTGCATATCATATGGCCGCCAAAGCAAAATAGAAAGCAAATAAAGGACCATTTGTTATTACGACCTTCCATATGAAGAAAAAAGACGCCCCACCAAACACAGCTTTTTGAGTGGCAATTAACCAATTTCGAATTTATTAATTTGGTTTAACTAACTATTTGGCACATACAAATGTCAGATACAGCAGCAATGTTATAGCCCCAAATTTGAATTAAAAAATATTATTTGAATTCAAAATAAATAATTTAAATTTATTTAAACGTGTGGAGTCACATAACTAAATAAATCTGAAATACCCATTTTAAATCTTGGTCCAAATTCAAAAACTGTAGAGTTTTTGTCACAACTTGAATGTAAGGTCATTTGGGTAATATTGTAGAAAAAGAATCATGCTTATAGCTAATGAACCAAAGGCATAGAATTATGATTTTTCATTGTAGACCAAATTTATTCTAGGCAATGGTGTTAATTCAGACTAATATGATCTACGAGTGATTTTGTTTATGATTAGAATGACTTCCTCCATCGTTGAGCTAGTG
>BRYF01000022.1:19778625-19781125 GCA_030159135.1 Actinidia polygama | reverse complement strand
TGGTTTTGACAATTACCAATATTCGATAAATTTACTTTTTTTATCTGACTAATCTGTTCCATAAGATGAACGAATCGAATTAT
This sequence comes from Actinidia polygama, assembly GCA_030159135.1. Taxonomy (NCBI): domain Eukaryota; kingdom Viridiplantae; phylum Streptophyta; class Magnoliopsida; order Ericales; family Actinidiaceae; genus Actinidia; species Actinidia polygama. The sequence goes on along the minus strand of BRYF01000022.1, from coordinate 19,781,042 downwards.
TAAGATCGGGCGAGTGAGTGGATTCACAATATTTGTACTGTGCAGTATAATCGATTTATCATGAGGCTCACAAACAAGATCTAAATCTTCACGTTACATTTTTTTGTATATATATATATATATATATATTTACACATATCTCAATTTTGTGTTTCTTTTTTTGCACATTTCTTTAAGCTTAGTTTTTCCAATCAATATATAGACCATCCGTATTTTTTCCAAGAAAAATATATTTATATTGATCAATTTACTTTGCATGAGTAAATGATACAGAGAAGCTTTCTGCTTATTTCTCGTGTTTCTCTGAATAATCCATTTTATAAAATAAATGACTAGGATTGTCAAAAACAACACACTTCTATGTAGATTAAATTTTTGGATTGTATAATGCAGTTCTTCAAATATTTTGGGTCTATTTTGATAATTCAAATTATTCATATTGCATGCTTCGTCGTGATACGACATTATATTGATCGGATACAAATCAATAACACACGTGATTATACCAATTTATTTTGAAATAAATTGATATTGGATCGACTAATAATTTATATCCGATTAACGAGATTTTTTACCATATAATTATAAATAATTTGAATAAAAATGGGACATAAAATATTTGAACTGCATTGTATAATTTTAAAATACTGTACAATCCAAAATTTGAACTGCAGATAAACTGCGTCGTGTCAAAAACCGCCTAGATAGGTTCACATTAAGCAACTGTACAGTACAATTGACAAAACACGAACTGCACGGACTCTTTTTGCTTTATTCTCATGTTTCTTGTGCCATGTTGGTGTATGGTTTTCGATCATCTGTTCCCTTCTTTCCTTGTACTTTTGGTGCCAGCTCATCACCAGTATTTGAAATTAATTCCAACTCTATTATTATTAAAGTTTGAATTGGTTTAAGATTGATTTCACTTAAAAATAGTTTGAATTTTAATGATGACGTGTCAGAACAAGAAAAGGTAACAGAAATAATGATCATCCTAAGAATCATGTGTTCCTACATGTGAGAACATGTTCCACTTCAAGTTACTGTGTTAATAGGAGTATGACTATTCTTTTTCCAACGGCAACAAAAAATCTTCGTCGCTTTTCAGAGTATTTTATTGTTAAGAATAGTCATGATTTTGTTGATCGATCGATTTATTCAGCAAATAAATAGCAATACTATATGTCAATGTATGTGGTCTTGGATCATCAATAATGATTTTTTTTTTTTAGAATTTGGCTATTTGATAGACCCACTTACTCTTATTATGTCAATATTAATCACTATCGTTAGAATTTTGATTCTTATTTATAATGATAACTATATGTTTCACGGACATTTCAAACCGGAGCCAGGTAATATTTATACCAAATTTTATTGCTCCATGTCCTAATTTGCCTGTCCATTTATTCTCTTTTGAACCAAAGGGGTATAATTTTGTTGCATAAAAGTTCTCAATTTATAATTTGGAAATTTGGATTCAATTCTTTTCAACTACAGTTCTAATGTACTAAGATTGAATCAACGTCGTACATCTCAATTTTTTGGATGATACCCAGAAGTCCATAGTTTCTACGGGCGCAAGTCATCCGTCCAACATTCTCAATTCAAAAAACTTTGGCAAGGTTTAACCAAACTATACAAAACTAACCGTGAGCTTGCCTAGGTAATTAATTGACTACCTAATGGCTAAATTTAAGCTTGGCGATCGCCTAATTTCATCAAGCTTGGGAATTTTAAATGGAATACCAACTAATTTTCTCTTTCAATCCTTTTTTTTATAAAAAATTTAAAACATTCATAGAAAATTGTATATTTAATTGTACTTTTCATCCATTTTAAATTTTCACTGATCGCCTGGGCAATAGCTTAGACCCATCACGAGAGTAGCCAAATTAAATTTGACAAATTGACAATTATGCCAAGAACTATTGAATTTAATTAATTACGAAAGGTATTTAATCATGATTATTGCCATATCTCAAAAAAAAAAATCAAAGAAGATAAGTTTTTTTTTACAACTAATTACTCACATTCACACGTCATGAGTTCACGTACTAATGGCCAATTTGAGTTAAATATATGTACCTTTATTGTGAAAATAACCCATAATAACCACAGGACGCAGTTGACTTTTTCTCCAATCATTGATGTCAGTTGTGGTAAGAGATTATCTTATTACTATCGCTTTCTTTCCCATCCCTAGCTCTATCAATATAAAATTAACTTTCCATTAAATTACTTACTTTAACAAAATAATTTTTTTTTGACAATTTCATAAAGTAAAACTAATGCACTTTTTTTATACTAATATAAGAGGTATAATCTTTTCTTTTTATTTTTAATGGTGAAGGTCTATTTAATTTTTTTTGGCCCGAGGTAACTGCTAGTGGGTTGTTATGTTAGATTACTAACTA
>BRYF01000022.1:19693625-19696125 GCA_030159135.1 Actinidia polygama | reverse complement strand
TCAAACAATGTATTGATGGTGCGGCAGGGTTCATTACTAAAAACGAAGATACACAGTGAGCTAATCGACCCTCGACTGGCAAATAATTACATAGACAAGGAAGCAGAGTGCATGTTTCATGCTGCCATATTATGTATCTCACCTGACCCTGAACTAAGGCCTCGCATAACTAAGGTAATAAACGTTAAATTCCATATGACTAGTGATTTTTCCTTACTTCTTTGATCTCCTTCCACATCTGGTTAATTATTATGCAGATCTTGAAAATATTGGAAGGAGACTTGCCAAGTTACACAGTTTCTCATGATCGAGGACAATCAAAAGCTTTTTATCCAAAGAAAAGCTTGAATAACAGTTATACTACAGATGGACCGTGGTACCAAATGCTAGATAGTAGCCCTTCTTCACATCTAATGCAATCAATTCACCATATGAAGATGGAGGTCAGTCCACCAACAAAGAGCACATATCGAAACAACGCCCAAAAGAGTGGATTCAAGTCAACACCACCTTTCAACAGGTATAAGATGGAAAGCAGTGGTTTGGATACGAATCAATCTGAGCAGATCGTGTATCAAGATTATCAAGAACATTTACAAGTGTCACTATTGAAATTTATCAAACAACTAAATGTAAACTGAAAGATAAGGGAATTTTCCCCCCTAAGCATAAATAAACGGTAGAGATTTGACACAACAATCAACAATAATTTTATTGATTACAAGCACTTGTACACTTAACTTGTGTACAACAAATACACTATCACTCTCACTCACAATTTAGGAAGACACTTTGGACATTTACTCTCTTGACTTGGAGTACTTGGACACTCTTCCTTTCTTTTCTCTTCTTACATGCACATACAAATAAAGACTCCATCCCTATTTATAAGGACCAATGGATAATTCTAGAAGCACACACCACTCCATGCTTCTAGATGTTTCTAGTGAAACCCATAAACTTCCTTCATATTCTAGAACATTCTAACACCTTTCAGAAATATCTAGTATAGTCCATATTATTCTGGAAGTAACTGGAAGACTCTAGCAAAGTCTAGAAGCTTCCGGAAGATTCTAGAGTAGTCTAGATATTTCTAGAAATATCCGAAAGATTTTAGTGTCATTCGGAAGACTCTAGAAAATTCAAGAGAGGTGGTGATGATCTTTCAACATCCAGCTTCAGTTTGGAAGTTTCACAAGCAAAATTGTCAAAGCAACTATCCATTGACACATATTAGCTTAGATGGATATCCTTGGGCATGTTACATGATACATTTCATTACAATATCATTTATATTGATTTTTTCCAGGTTAAATCTAGTGGGATTTGTTTATCTTTTTTGAGACCGGTTGGGTTTGTTTCTCGTTGCAACTAGAATTTTATTTGACATGCTTTATAGCCTCGGTTTATTTTTCCAAAGTTCTAATGCTTCAATGCTTCGTCTATACTTAGGCTCCGTTTGGTAATGCTTAAAAGTCAAGCTTTTTTTAAGCTTGTTACCAAAAATGCCAAGATTTTTTGGATTTTTTTGCTTTTGTGGCTTTACTTTAGGTAAAACTAAGCAAAAAAGCAAAATCAGAAAAACAAAACAAAAAAAACTGAAAAAAACTGGTGCCAAACAGAGCCCTATTTTGTCATTCCGGTATGAGACAATTTTGAAGTTGTGTATATTTTTCCTTTGACAAAACTACCCCTGTAACTTTATATTATAAATACACATTTGAATTGTTTAGAGGGTAAAAATAGCAATTACAAATAGATGTACATATTATGCTGCTGCTGCTGCTAAATTTAAAATTAAAATGATGAACATAACAAATAAATAAATAAGCACACACTGATACACACGGCTTATGTGAATATGTGGAACCTTGTGTGTTTTTCAACTACTAAAGAGGGATTAAGCATATAGAAAACCCTAATTAAAACAGTGAGCAATTTGAAGAAACAATTTAAATAAAAAAAAAACATACCAAAATCGAACCCAGTTGGAAGCTATTCCAGGTGAAAGAGGCTTCAATGTCCGTTCAGTTAAGCGACATAGAAATAGAGAGCGAGAGCGAGAGAGTCGAATTTGATACGAGGGTAGTAGGAAGAGATGACAAGTTAACCAACCCCGTTGAGCCATTGACAAAATTAGATAGATAGTTTGGGGGATGGCAGTGTTTGGTCAGCAGGAATGGAATGGAGTTAGCAAAATGAGATTGGAACGTCTTTAAATGTTTGGTTAGTTATGAAATGGGGTAAGGGTATACACGGGTTGGGTTGGGTTGGGTTGGGTTGGATTGGTTCTGTGTCAGATTCAAGAGTGACATGTTATTGATCGGTTATCAAATTTTGGACTCAGAACCGAACCGCTCGTGTCTAATTCGGTCCGGCTCTGCGGTTCTTCGGTTATTAGGTCGGGTCGATCGGGTCGGATCTTCATTTTTTCTGAAAAATTTCACTCCCTTATATAGAATAGGTAATAATCAAGTATGGTGAGTGCACTATATGACTA
>BRYF01000022.1:19538625-19541125 GCA_030159135.1 Actinidia polygama | reverse complement strand
TGACCTAATAGAATCATTGATGTTAGCAAATAAAAAAATAATAAACCACCTCTACTTCCATCACTCCACTTAAATTTCACCTCCACGGCTATGAAATCCCACCACTGCCAACTAAATCACCCTTCTCCCTAAGCCCATAACCTTTGGATGGCGGTTAGAAAGAGATGCAGAAGAGGCGGCTAGGGTGGCTGTTGCCTTTTTTGGAGGTGGATCGTTGTGAGCTCAGCCTAATTCGTGGAGGTAGTGGCAGGCTATGTTGATGTGGGTGGAAGGTGGATATACTGAGAAGTGCCAATGGAACCTGGAGGTGTCGATGGAAGAGGGTACATTGGCTTCCTGTTCATCTCTCTTGTTGAGAATGCAACAATGTCACTATGTTAGTGTAGACGACTTTTAGTACAAGCCATGCGGGGTGAGACTTGATTTTCATAAAAGACTTTAACTTCCTTTACTAAACATGAATTAGTTTCCAGATGAGATGATAAAGATCCGATTCAACATCTCTGTATTTCTCTGAAAAACTTTATAATAAAATAAAAGTATCTCACCAATTGCGCCATTCAACATGTGAGTGTGTTTTCATATAATAAAAAGGATGCAGTGTGATTTCAGGCGCAACCAAGGGGCGTCTGTGACATTTTGCCCAAGTTTTTTACTAGTGATTGTTTTGTTGCCGTGGAGAATGGGGATGGGTAAGACGATTCGTACACTCTAGTGCTATTTCCGATGCCCACACAGAAAAAATTTCCTTCATTCACGTTGAGGACAAGACACATGGGCTCTCCCATTTTCAACGGCTTCTTACCTCATTTCGGTGAGGGAATTCGAATGTTTTCTCTCTCTCGATCGAGCATGGACTTATCTACTTTGACGAAAGAAATTTGACCCTCTAATGATATGACGTCACCCTGTAACTTGGCTTTGTAAAAGAGGTTGTTCGTTGCTTCCCTCACGCGAGAGAGATGGGGTCCCGAAGTTAAAACTTGGCTAAGTGGTAAAGGGTTAGCCTTACTAGAACTTAGGTTCTGAGTTCGAAATTTCACCCTGTCTCCGGGCACATAGCGTAGTGACAAAAGGCGAGAATTCATGATGTGAGCTAACACTCGGAGGTCCTGCTTTCGATTCATGGCTGAGGCGTCGCATATCCATGTTTACATCCTGTGATGCGAAGGGCTAGCTACCACAGGTCACAGAGATTAGTCTGGGTGGGCCCAAAGGCCTACCTTAAATACTCTATTGTTAATAATAATAAAAAAAGATAGAGATGGGGTCACACTGCGTCCCCCTAGTTCAACGCGTTACAACCTACATGGAGGGGAATGAAATTAATCATAGGAAGAGCATTCGCATCCAACTGACTCAAATTATAACTTAAAAATTGTTATTTTAATTTTAAATAATCATTTTTTAAATAATAATTCTCTTAGTATTTTTATTTTATTCAAATATTATTTTTTTAGTATTTTTTAATTTTTTTTTAATAGTAATATTTTTAAAATGATTACATTATTTCAACGGTAATATTTTTTGATAGATATATTTTTAAAATAGGCATATTTCTTCAATGTATATATTGTTAATTGAACGGTATACGGATGAAATGACCAAGTTTAAGAAATGAACTAGTACAACTAAAAATGCAAGAATTTAAAAAAAATATTTTAATAAAAGTATAATTTATGCTTTAAAGAGTATATAAATAGTAACTAGTCAAATTTGATATCCACAATAAAAAACTTATATTTATAAATTATTTTTAGTGCTTTCATTGACTAAATTAGTCATACTGATTTTTAACCAAGTTAAGGTGGATGTTCTGATATTGTGCCTCTTTCTCTCATCTCTCTGCCAAATGAAATTTGTATGATCACCTTTGAAAGCTATTCAAAGGTGAAAATGCTGTCCCTGACATTCGTCTGTTTTTACTAGTAAGTGCTCCCATTCACATGCATAAAGAAAATGACTCTCTTTCTCGTGATTGCTAGCAACTTTTCAGTTCTCTTGAAGTTTTTGTAGTTAATTTTTTTGGGGAGAATAATTGTATTTTGGAAGCTGTTCTCAGCTTTTCTTTACATTGAAATGTCTCGCATCGCTTAGTACTGGCTCCACATCGCCTGACTTGTGGTATCAAAGTTAGGTTGAGTCTGTCGTCCAGCATGCCGAGTATCAGGCTGTAGCAGGTTGGGCATGTCGTCAAGCGTGTCGAGTGTCCGGCAGTTGTGGTCCAGAGACTGTTTTGAAATGTCTCACATCACTCAGTTATGGCCCTTTTGTGTTGTCTACAAGTCTCATGTTCCTTTCCCCTTGAAAGATGGGTTGACCTTGACTAGTGATATCAGAGCAAATTTTGACATGTAATCAAAAATTGGGTCAGTCAACCACCTTATGGGTCTTCTGTGGTGTCTATAAGACTCATGTTCCCCTCTCTATAATACTTGAGTTTTAAGAAGAAAAATGGGTTGTGCCTGACTAGTGGTATCAGAGCAAGATTAGTCATATC
>BRYF01000022.1:19438625-19441125 GCA_030159135.1 Actinidia polygama | reverse complement strand
TCAAGGATTTGATAAGGGAAAAGGAAACATTTCCATTTCATTTTCTCACCAAATCCGGGCTCCAAACACAGCCTTAATGTTTTTGTCAACAGAATCGAAGGACTTATTTTATCGTGTTACTAGGAACTGTTTGATTCATAGTTAGTAGTACAGAAATACATTAACTTCAACACTATTTAGATCTTATTTTGTTGGTATCTATGCACTTGTAGCATCGTATACACTTGTATTTGATAAAATTAATATCTTAGACGGCAATTACCCTTTTTTTGTATTTTTAGTTTACTCTTTCCATTTGACACTTCTTTACTTAGTGAACAAGTCTACAAATTCGAATTTGTTTATCTAACCAATTATATTAGGCTTCAATACATATAAATTAAGTTTTGTTTGTGCATCTAAACATTTCGTCTATCTTTAAATTCTCTCTCTCTCTCTCTCTCTCTCAATATTTCCAAAACATTTCAGTTTATAAGCTAGTCTTGCCAACACAAAAAAAAAACAATTATGATCCCTTGCTAGCATACGTGAGGACTTTAGCTTCTGAATATCTTTTGACAAAGAATTATACTCGTTGAGACCGTGCTTAGGAAGCGGACTTACCATAATACGGTACAAGTCATGGTTAATGTTGTAAGGTGTCTTGTATTTCTATACTCTTGAGCTACCGTAGAGAGACTTTTATGGGGGTGGAGGGTCTGAGGCCTAGATTTTCTAGTGGATAAATATTCAAATAATGAAAGGAGGTTGTCCTACATAGACTTTCGCGAAGAAAATACACGTAAAAAAACTTGTGATCAAATTCAAACTAGGTATGACGGAGACCACATAAAGAGTGAATATGGACCACATAGCGATTTTTTGTGTATTTAGCATTACTGCTGCAAAAATAGTATATTCACGTTAGGGGGCGATAAGCTAGAGTTTGGAAGACAAACTTGCACAAACGCAATGCAACACAACTTGCTAGCATAAACCTTCCAATCGTGATCATGTCGCCTTCTTAACGTTATCGTTAACGGGTTAAAAAAATTTTGTTGTTCAGGTGAGAAGGCAGTCCTACAAAGAATTCAAGGCATTCAAAGGGCGATGGGTAAAAGCTGCACGAAACGACAAGTGTTGGATTGATCCGTATCCAGTGTCAGTGAAGCGAAGCCGAAGCCGAAGCTAATGCCTTTTTGACTGCCTTCTTAGATTGTTAGAATGTGTATTTAACTCCATTATAGAGACATGAAAATGAAAAGGATAAGGCCGCGGCGGCCATTGATGATGGGTATAGAATTATTCTTTACAGGTTGCTATTTTAGATTTGAGCCATTTCATTGTTGCAACTCAAATCTGTAAGTTTTTGTTGCTAACATTGGAACTACTCCGATGGCTGTCGATACGAGAGTAGTTTAGCAATAATATGTATTGATCGAAGAATGATAGTTATAATTTCTTCTGATTGTAAATTTGTTTTGTGTTGATCGAAAATGCTGCACGTACTTAAGAGTTGATTGGGAATTGCATACAGAGATTTCAGAAGAGAATTTGATCGTAGTTGAGAAATTTTCAGTTATACAAAGAAAACAGCATTTCTCTCGGATTTTCTCGCGGTGCTGCTTCGAATTGGAGAGAGAGAGAGAGAGAAACCCACATAACCGGAAAGTTGGAATAACCATATCTATCTATCTCTATATATTGTTTTCTCAAATTTTTAAATAAAAAAATATAATATAATATAAAAATCCACGTGTTATTTCCTCTAAGATGCCATAATATATTAGAATCCTAAAATAAGGTTGTTTTTTTTTATAATTAAGTGTCGGTCGTTTGACATTTTTTTTTGGATAAGTTGCAAAAATAGTCCCCCTATAGTTTGCCTTGATTTCGATGTTGGTGACTATATTTTCAAATGTTGCGATTTTAATTATGTGTTTTGAATTTCTTGCCTAATCAGTCTAATTGGTAATGAAAGTTAGGTTTTTGGACAGATTTGCAATACAATAGGTTTTGGGCGATTTACAGTGGGATTACGGAAAATGTTGATTTTGTTCCGCAAATGATACTGCAATTTTAATCCTGTATTTTAATTTTCTTGCCTAATCATCCCAAATTGGTAATAAAAGGTTTTTTTTTTGACAGATTTGGAGCACATGCCCGACATGCGGCCTCATTTTATGGCAATTTATAGGAATTGGGTAAATTACAATGGAATTTGGGCGATTTACCATGGGAATTGGGTGAGAATGGGAAAAAGGCCGATTTTCTCTTAAATGATAGTACATGTGAGACAAGTAAAAAATCCATCCAAAAACATAACGGTCGTTACCAATTTGACTGATTAGGCTAGAAAAATCAAAATATAGGATTAAAATCATGGGATTTGAAAATACAAGGACCAAAATCATGAATAGGTAAAACAACAGGGACCATTCTTACAATTTTCCATTTTTAAAATTTGTAAATGAACAAAATATTAAAATGTTATATGTTTTTACGATGTAAATGTATATTT
>BRYF01000022.1:19333625-19338625 GCA_030159135.1 Actinidia polygama | reverse complement strand
GAGGGGTTGGTGCCGCCGCGGTAGTCGATGGTGGTGGTGAGTTTACGCCAACGCGTAGGTGCGGAGGAGTTTGGAGACGGGGGCCAGGTCTTGGGCCGATAGAATGCTGATTTCTAGGAGCTTGAAAGACATAGTGGTGGGCCTGGTGGCCGCCTCGGCAGTGGCGGGAGAGGTGATTGGTAATTCTTAGCGTCAGGTTGGAGGACGGCGGAGGGGGTAGGGTGAACATTAAGAGGGAAAATGTAGAGAGAGAGAGAGAGAGAGTTTAGATTTGGCAGCTTTCTCAATTACTAATAAAAGATGTTAGTTAAGGCCGTTATTTAACGAACAAATATAGCGGGGAAATGTTATTGGAAGAGAATTTGGATACGGATATAGGGGTATTTTTGTAATTATAAAGCATAATAATGAGTCTTTTCATTTTTAATACATGAATGCAAATGAGCCACTGTGTGAAGATTTTGATGTGTAAATTTTATTTTTGTAAAATATGGTAGAGAATGAGAATACGATTTCTAAAAAAAAAAAAGAAAATAAAAAGGAAATGAAGAGAATAATTGTATTTTTTCTATGTCTAAATTAAATTCATCCACAAACGAAAACCAAACAACCTAGGATTTTTTTTGCCTCAATTAAGGATTTGTTTGATTAGCAAAAAAACGATAGAAAGTGATGGAAATTTCCGAGTTTGTTTAGCTAAAGAGCGATAAAAAATGCAAGAAAGTACACATTACAACTTTCTCGCAGACAGCACAAGAAAACTAAATTTTCCGTAAAAGTGGCTATGGATAGTTTGAAATTTAAAATATTCCTAATCAAGTTTTTTTTCTTTCTAAAAGTGGGTGAGGTTAATTTAGACATACAAAATCTGCCTATATTCATGATATTCAAACCCTGAAATGGAAATTTGTAATACTTTCTTGAAAATCTTTCGTTCCAATTAAACGCATGTGAGAAAATATATTTGCTTCACTTTCAATCATTTTCAGTTCACATAATTATTTTCTTTCTAACCAAATATATCCTAAAGAACAGCATTGAAATTTTCAATTGCTCGTATGTACGAAAAAGGAAGTGGCATGTAAAGGCCATTCAACAGAAACTTATGACCAAGCATGAATATCCCAAAGAAAATTCCTAACTCACAGTTAAACACAAGTAGATGCTAGATTGGATAACTGAAGCTCAATTAACAAAGCATATCATCCCAGCTTGCTAGCAGCACCCTTTTGCGCCTTGGCGCAATACTCGAACAAGCTTCCGTCAAAGCAACGTCTCACAGCTTCTTTCGATAGGAAACCTTCTGAATCCTTTGCAAGAACGTAAAGAATCCCCCACTCCAACTTGCTGGCATACCTACGACATTAGAATGAAATTAATTGTGACAAGGCAATCGTGCACATACATACCCATACATGCATGTCTGCACTCACCCAACTGCATGCACACCCATGTGCACGGACACGCACACGGTGAGATAAGAGTGGTAGATAAAGATCAATAATAGAAGTCTATTCTTGATATGATCGTGTATGCACATCACATTTGTTGTGTGGTTCTACTTGTGAAGTGAAAAGAGAAGGTGGAATCAATTGGAGATTTGATTTTAGATTGTATTATCAAATGGTTTATTTAAAATGAGTGCTAAGTTTTGAGTTTATAAGGTGTCATTTAAGTGACATGAACTTCCATGAGGTGTCCTTTGATGTCCCTTGGTTATCTATGAATAGGGGACAAAGATCCAGATTTGTATATGTTACAAAATGCTCTCATTAATCATTCACTACGAAATCAAACACACAATTCTGTAGAGTTCTTCAGGGAGATCATTGGGATTGTTGAACTGTTGATATTGGTGACTTGGCACCATCTTAAACAGTGTCATTGACGTGCCTCAAAGTCACACTCGATTCTACTTCCATTCCCTCTAGAAGCAGAAGTTTCCTACAGTATCCATCCAGTGACAAATACCACTTGGGTAATAATATGCAAATAGAATCGTCATATAGTATATCAATGCAGAATAATATAGCTTTTCTTGACACTTTCATTTCAAACTAAATACGCTCACTTTTGTGGATTGTCATTTAATTGATGTCACTGTCAGATCATTCAATTTGGTTTTCTGTATAAAATTATGTTTCCAAATCATTTTCCATATCATTTCTCAATAAGAAGGGATTGGTTTTGGAAGAGGATGTGCTCTTTACTAGGCACGATGCCTCATTCGAATTTCACTAGCGAGAGTTGCAGTTTCCTCTTATCTTATTTCCATCCTACTGATTGTAACAAGACAAATAAGCTTTCCCATGCATGTATGTATAGAATTAGGGAGATACCAGCCAAAGAAATCGAATGCATCACGATTGGCTTCAGTCATCTGCCAGATTTCCTTGAAGGTAAGCTTATCAGGTATTGTGCGAGCATATTTGCAGAATGTGTTCTCAAAATTGGCTGGAATATACCTGCAAACAATGTAGAACGACATAATGTTTTTGATGGTTTGATGCTGAACCAAGCACTGTATATTATAGATTCTGGAGAAACAAATATTTGCACTGGTTCCGGTATTAGTGTCTGAATTGTGCTTGGAATCAGATTTCAGTTCTGAGAAAAACATGAACCACTACAAATCACTTTTGCTTTCTGTATAAAATAGTAGTGTGTAAAATTTTAAGAGAGAGAACTTACATAATTTGAAAATATTCATAACTAATACTATTATAAATTACAACTCTTTTAAGGGTTTCATTGAAACTCTAGATCGGTGGTTACCCGCACCACCCACCCCTTCCCCCAATGCCCATCCTACTGGTTAGTCGTAAGATTCTCGCTTACAACATCTACGAGATGTAGGTCAGCAGTCTACCCCCTCTTTTTTGGATAGGATGCTTCCTGTGACACAACTCTGACACAAGGCAGAGGCAGCTTGCAGTTGCCTCATTGTGCACTCATACCATTGAAGCACAAGATAGAAATGGACGGGCAGTAGAATGTGCACAAGTCACACCCTAGACATAGGATGAAAAGTGTTATAAGCCTAGTTATACATATCAAGGAACTTGCAAAATCCCAAAATTTCAGATAGGGTTTTAATTTCTACACTCCTTGTTTTACAATTTACACTCCAAATTTTGTTTTTATTAGGTAAAATTACAAAAGTACCCTCAAAAGTCAATATAAAAGAGAAGGACATTTTTGTAATTTACCTACTAGAGACAAATTTTGAAGTGTAAATTGTAAAATAAGGAGTATAGAAATCAAAACCCTTTCAGATATTATAAACATTGTAACAGTTTGTAAGCTAAAGGACGAATCAACTAGCAGTCTACCCCCAAATGTGATGGTTGTATAAAGAACTTTAGAATACAAAGCTGCATAAGCATGGGAAGCAAATGGAGGAAGTGGGAGCTGAAATGAACATAGCCCTACATCGTTTCAAGTGGTTTCCAAAGCCTCAACATCTCAAATGTCTATGGTCAGGAAATATTCTATTTTGTTATTAGAAATAGAAACAATGCGTGGCAACTTACTCTAGGAAGAGAGTGCCCAGTAACTACTGTCCAATGAACGCTGAAAAAAAATGACTCACAAATATATTTCACATTGATGAGTAAGAGCCTAAAAGGTGTGGGACTATTTTTGTTACCTCCCCTCTGTGTCATAGGTCTCTGAATCACTTCCATGCTTTGCCCTATGAATGTTTTCAATGTAAATAGGAAAGAAGGGTGAAGGTATCCAAGTCTGCAACAAAAGCGGACAAAGAAAATCTCAGCAAATGATTTACTTGATAAGTAGCTGCAGTGGCAAAACACAATAATAACCACATATCATATCATCCATTGACCACAACTTACAGGGAGAGTGGCATAACTCATAGCTCCGTGAACAAGAACCATGATGACGAAAGAAAAAATTAGATTGAAACCAATATCTCGGAATCCTGTAGACCAATTAAGTTGTTTCAATTGTAAGAACTAGAAGCCCAAAACATGACAGCGGTGAATTATTATTGAAATTAGATAGATCTTCCACGTACCAAGTTGAAAAAATTGTTTACATGAATTAGTCTAACTACAGACTCAACCAAGACACATCTCCCCTGATCCAATTTTGGATAAATGACAGACTCCTGCTGTTTTCCCTTGTTTGAAAAACAAGTTTTCATTCTCTCCTGCCACCAACTCTGCCGGCGATCCCTCCGGCCACCCCTCACTCGACAGCCGCCTCCCTCCCACCAGCGACCCCGTCAATTGTATTCAAACCAAGAAAGAATTACATAATATTGTAAATTTCAACTTCTAGCTAAGCCAAGTATAATTTGAGCTTCTACATTTTAATTTCAAAGTAAATTTTGTTCCCCCACATGTGTTTGTGTACATTGCATACCTTTATATGACTCCCAAGGGTAGATAATACCATCACTGTCCTGGTCAAAGAAGGCCACATGCTGCTGAAGCACGGACATGTTCCGATGCTTGTGCTCCCATGTGCCATTCACATTTTCTGTATCAGGTGCAGCCAAAGCTCGAGGCAGGTCTACATAAGAAATTCATGTAAGGAATGATGTTCATGGCCAAACCCTGTTAGAACTAGTTTTTACACTAGTTTAAGTTGTCAATAGTTTGATGCTCTCATTGATAGGAATGCACTGGCTATGTCTTCTTTTTCTTCTTCTTCTTTTGTGTCCTGTAACTCCTGCTATTTTCTCTTTAAAACTTGAATGAAGTAAAATTTACAGCTAATCCAGATGTGCTCTTCACGGTTACCTTTCTATACTTTAACAGAATAATGAACCATGCTGGAGAGAAAGAAAGAGAGAGAGCAATCTCTTCCTTCATACATATCTTAGAACTATGAAAGAATTAACCCCCAACTCATCTAAAAGCTTAAGCTATTAGAGAGAGGGGCAACTTTATTATTCATTATATTATATTCTCAACACGTCCCCTCACGTGTGGCCGGGCTCCTCTCCATAAAGAGGCCAAACACGTACAAGT
>BRYF01000022.1:19271125-19273625 GCA_030159135.1 Actinidia polygama | reverse complement strand
CTAACACATGGAGTATATATTTTCGCTTTTTACAATTTCTAATTTAAATCGCTTTGATAAGCTTTTAATTCACCCTATTGAAATGTGGTACTATGAAAGCTGAAACATCTTTGATGCACATTCACATATTTGCTAGTGAGTACATTTTATTTTTTTTCACCGAATTCTTAAATCAAATACAGTCTTTAACGCCTTTGATTTAATTCACTTTGATAAGTTTTTAATTCATCCTATTGAAACGAGATTAGTTGAAAATGAGGGATTCATTTCCAAACAAACTCTGTGATTGATTGAAATGATAGTCTCATTACTTTAAGTGAGACACATCTCTTCGTTTTAACTAATTAAAATATAATCTATCACGTGTCTTATCACTTGGGCGAACATTATTGCATTCTTGCCAAGTTGGTGAATATTGTTACATTACTTTTGTACGGGGTATATGAAAGAAATGCTAATTGCTACTTATGAGTGATGGTTAATGAATAAAAATTTATATATGAGTAAACGTGAAAAGTATATAAATAGATTTATAAATACACTGAAACATGTAAAAAATATGTAAATATTTATAAGAAATACAAATCAATCACCACACATGATAGTGTATATTATTACTTATACTCAAGTTTGAATGCTTTTTTTTAGCTTAGTTGTGAAACTTTTAAGTCAACAACTAGGCAATGTGAGATTAAGGCTCTAATACTCCCCTTCACGTGCGATGTGGAACTTACACTCTAACACTCTTACACCAATATCTCTATTCAGTCCAATTATGTTAGAGAGAAATTAATCTAGTGCTCTAAAGTTAATGGCAGAACAACTCAAGTGGCCATGAGGAACTCAAACTACCAATCTTTCGAACACAAAATTAAAATTTTTACCAACTAAACTAATATTTTCTCCTCACTTGCAATGTGAGACTGACAGGGGCGGAGCCACATGAGTACAAGTGTGGTCAATTGCCCCAACTGAAAATAAAAAAAAAATCACTATTTTTTTAATATAATTTATCATAAATACAACTTTGACTCCACAAAAATTAATAATTTACCCTAAATTTTTAAAATTCTATAATTTTGTCTCCACTGAATATAAATTCTAGTTATTTTGACCCTTGCTGAATATAAATTCTGATTCTTTTGATCTCACTGAACATTCATTCTAGTTTCGTCCCTGGAGACTAACACTACTCTTTTACCCTAACATTCCCGCATAGTCAAATTAAATTCGAAAGAGACAATTTAGTGATCTAAACTTCAAGCGGCCATGAAAAAACTTAAACGGCCAATCCCTCGATCACAAAATCAGTTTTTTACCAACTAAACAACTACTCCAAGGTTAGTCAAGTTGGACTGTTGTTGAGTGGGTACATAGAGTACCATTGTGGGTGGATAGTGTAAGGGATTGCTGTGAAGGTTCCTACATTTTGTTTGGTTTCAAAGTAGTAATTTCCTTACTGCTTTTGCGCCCACGCGCTTATAGTACTCTTCTGAAGGCTTATCACTCTTGACTAATGACAAATTGATTATTGATTCCCCCGTACTCTCTCTCTCTCTCTCTCTCTCTCTCTTCTATTTCCCTTTCTCGCAAAATACTCTCTTGCCATAAGTGCCAGTACCCCACTTCTCTGTCTATATGTGTAATAATGAGTAATTCTAGGACCCAGAAACATATCCCACAAACATAACCTTATTCTGTTGCAAAGAATCAAATCCTAACCCACATTCTCACTTCTCTCGCCGTCACCGGTGCTCATTGTTGGAGAACTCTTGATTTCACTTGTCAAAACCCATGACCAATCAACACATTTCCCTTCTTGCCCAATACAAGCATCCCTGGACTGAGCTTCGAAGTTATATACACAAGATTTCTTCAAGAGCTCTTGTTCCGTGTTTATTGAGAATGTAATTCTAATCTATCAATTAAGTTTCAGAGACGAATTTGGAGGTATGGAGATAAGCTCTGAAATCATTGCAGTAGGTTACAAATTAGGAATTAAAAATAGATAGTCTAATGCACCAACAAGAATTTTTCCATTTACTTGATTTGCAGAAAAAACTTAGATTTGGGCTTTTACAGAAACTTTGGGACAAGCTTTTTCTGTGAATAAAGGCTGACAAGTTGATGGACTCGCATTTTATGAAGGGTTCTGCTATTGATCGCTCGTTGGGCGGTCAATAAAAAATATAAAATGATAAAATAATTTAGTTTTTGATGCATTTTTTATACTTTTTAATACATCACATATTTTTATATACTTTTTATATTTTTCTATACGCTATCAACAGCTCATTGGACTGTTTTTAGCATTTTCCTTTATGAATGAAAGTCGACAAGAGGCCAGCGACAGAAGAGGAATGACGTCAAAAAGGGTTCCGGCAACACTGTTTGGCCACGAGAGACTTGGGCTTAGATCTAATTTAGTACATCTATTTGTGGGGCCCACATGGTTGGATGATGTGGACAAAGATCTAAGATTCTGAGTTAATTTGTGGGT
>BRYF01000022.1:19176125-19183625 GCA_030159135.1 Actinidia polygama | reverse complement strand
TTGAAATTTGGCAAAATTGTTTTTCCATCCCTTTTTTTGGGAGTTTCAATTTTTTAAACGTAAAATTAAATATGGAAGTTGGTTATGCCCAAAATGGCAAGTGAACAACCATAGAAAAAATTAGCATTTTGGGTATCGAGCCCATGGCCATGGTCCAGCTTTCTTGGACCTTTGTCAGGTCTCAGCCTAATAAAATGAGCACTTCAGCGAGATTGGGAGGTAGGCCCATATCCTTTCCTTCAGCCTGCAATAGCCCCAAATTGCTTGGGCACGGCCTGCAATACAAAGCCCAAGATGACTAAGTAACTTGGCAACAGTAAGGCCCAAAGCTCTGGGTCCTATTAGTGGGGCTTGTGGAGAGAGAGAGAGAGAGAGAGAGAGAGAGAGAGAGAGAGAGAGAAGCTGAGAGAGGCAAATTAAGGCCCGTTTGGAATCAATTAGGTCTAAGTCAGTTGTTTTGATTTTTTAGTTTTTTTTTTAGATTTTGGTGAATTGTTTTCACCGTTGAATCGAAATTTAGACTTTTTTGGCTCATTTTTATGATGGGAATGTGAAAATATAAAACTTTTAATCCAATTTGAAAATAAAAATTTAGCTTATTTTTGAGTGAAAACGAATCTTTTTTTTCATTTGTGAACTCTTTTTTGTAATAAAAAATTAGATCAAATTTGTAATCGTATCGTATCGTACTTATGTCCTGTATCTATATCTTGAAAATAAGCTATTTAGGTACATTGTTAGAAAGTTTATGAAAGTTTTCAGATTTGGATGGTTATTTGACGTTGGTTTTGCATAGTTGCAATCAAGAATTTCACACGTTGCTCCGCCCAGCCCTGCGCACTCTCTTTCCGTCTCTAATGACTTATTCTCTTAAAAAAATCATGTGGGCTGCATTTCATACGTCGGGAACACTGATATCACATATTCTGCGGAAGAGTAATTAGTTATTGGGTTCTGGCTATAGATGAACATCTTTCCTAATTGCCTTTTCAGTTGGCTCATTCAATCCCAATCACTGTACATTTCTTTTTAAGGCCCATAATGACTTCGTACTCTCCTATTATTACTGTTGAAATATGTTGCATACTATGAACTACTCAATGACTCTTATGAATCTTCAGTTATTTGCTGCCGCTGTGAGAGGGTTGAAGCCCGCGTGAATTTGGTTGATTTTATGAAGAGCAAGAATACAAGATGAAACAGCGGTTTGGGATTCACTGGCCGGGTTGTTACTTGTTCAGAAATGGAAAGCGCGCGTAGCTCTTTCAAGAAGTTGGAAGACCGTGTTGCACGCTTTTCTTCCTTCCTTTTCTCCAGTGTCTGCTGTTGAACGCTCATTTATTGATGTCCCAGTTCTGCACATCGGTTTTGGTTAATTATATTTTGTTTGTTATAGAACAAGAATATATATAGTTTATATTTTAGTTAGCGCTGTATTGAACGAATTGCAATGAAGTGTTGAAACTGTTATAGTTCAGCTCAAATTCATGCTCGCCTTCACCACTATCATTGTCCAGGGAGTCCCCACTAAAACAACATCTTTTTCGCTCATCACCATTCGTCGTCCATACACGGGCCCTGAATTTCATTTTTTCTAAGTCTTTGGTCGTCCTATTTACCATAAGTGTTGATTTTGGTGTTTTCTTCCTCTCCGCGCAACTTACCAACCACCGAAATTACTCTCTCTCTCTCTCCCGCACAACTTACCAATCACCAAAATTGCTACAGCCTTAGAATTCAAACCCATAAAAAGTTCACAAAATTCAAAATAAATAATTTAGATTCACTTGATAATATGAAATTTAATCTGAACCATTTATTTTGAATTTTAAAAATATTTCTTGGTTCTAATTCTAAAATAATACGATTTCTCACCAACCACCAAAATTACTCTCTCTCTTGCTCTCTCTCCAGTTGGTTCTTTCACATAAATTTCGTCCTTTACAGCTCTGTCATCTTAACTCTTCTACTTGACTTCCAAGTTTTTGACTTCTCTCTCTCAAATCACGCGTTTTGCCTTTATTAATCGGATAGTACCTAATTTTTCATTTCCTTATATAATGCTGTATATCAGTTGTCATCGAAAAATCTCCACTCTGAAAATTCACAAAATCAAATCCTACAATTTCTCCAGCCATGGCTCCTCTTTCTAGTTTCTTGTTTTTGCTAATGCTCGTTTACGGCATCATCGCATCACAAAACGGTTTCATGACTTTGAACATTGTCGCAGAGGCACGAGCTCTAGATGTTATACCTTACGGGGAAGTAGTCAAAGCTTCTTCGGATCGTTTGGGTCGTTTCGAGCGAAAGAAGACTGTTCCGCGGCGAAAATCTGGCAGACGGGCTGGGCCGCCTCCAAAGCCTAACATCCCGATTCACATGCCACTTCCTCCGACAATACCGGTTCTGCCACCGCCGCCGCCGCCGCCACCACCACCGCCACCACCGCCACTGCCACCACTGCCCTCTTACAGATCATGAATTTTAATAAAAATTTTGATTTTTTTGTCGTATTTTTATTTTTTTATATTTATATATATTACGAATAAGAATGTCTCGAGCTAAGTCTTGATTATCCCAAGTAATAGGTAGTCCATGTCCTATGTAGGCCCAGTTTGGCCAATTTTTTTTGAGATTTTTAGATGGACATTTGGTTTTTGAGTGTTTATTATTTTTAATGAACTTTTTTAATTGCTTGATCAAAATTTATATTTTTTTAACAGCTAAACAAGGCCTCGAAATTTAGAATGTTGCTTCCTAGGATAAACAGCTAAACAAGGCTTCAAAATTTAGAATGCACATTGCCAATTGTTTTGCATTGGCATTTATAAAATAGAATGTGTGCTAAAGTTTGGAGAAGTAGTGGGTGGGCATGGAGATTTTACTGTTTTGTGGTCCGTGATATTATTAATAATTTTGGAAAACCAAGAAAAAGAGTATTATGTATCCATGGAAGAAAAGAGGAGAAATCTTATTTATAGGTAGTAATAGGTTAACCTTGTTGGAACATATCATCAGAAACAAACGTACTACGATGAAAAGGATGACTATGTCGCGTTGGGGCACGTAACGAGGGATTAATTGAGCGGACATTGTCTCTAAATGTGTCAAATCGGCTCTACTCAATTACTTGCTACTTTTATAACAAAGATCATCATATCAACATGCTAAGTTTATATATTAATTGAAGTACTTCTAGTTTAATGTATGCTTGTGTTTCTTTCAACTTGTTGATAGCCTTTAGTATGTGTTTGGTGGATATTGAACATGTAGGGTTCGAATCCAGTCAACTCCATTTGGTTGGCATTCCAAGTTGATGAGCCAAATGCACGATCTACTTGGACACTATTTTCAACTCCTTCCTCATCTACGAATCGTAAAATAAAAAACCTTCAGGAAGAGAACTAATGTACGGTTGAAATTGCACTAGGTGTTTGGTGTTTTTAAAAATAGTCTTCAACTTGGGTTTTAAATAGCACCGTGTTGTGAAGTTTGAGGTCCGTGAGAGTTAGCTGAGAAGATGATTCACGAAAAAAAAATAGATTGGTGGGATAGTAGTAAATAGAAAAATGATTTAATCGATCACTTTTGTCTCTTGTAAAAAAATGGATGGCAATTATGATTTCGAAAACTAACCAATGACAACAATTTTAGGGCTATCAATCTTTGATGAACACGATTTTTTTGTATGAATAATCTCCTCGGAGAGCGCTACTAAATGAATGATTTAGTCCAACTGAAATAGCATCACAACTCCTTCACAAAACTTAAAGGCATAATACCTTCCCCAAATCCAAAAACATCGCCATCTTTTTAGTGGGTTCATTTATATTTTTTAAATTCAGCTACATCCATCCTATTTTGTTAGGTCTTTTTGAGAGAGTCAGTTTTTTAAGAGACCATACATTTAACATACGTAAAATTAAATATGGAAGTTGGTTATGTCAAAAATGGTAAGTGAACAACCATACAAAAAAATAGCATTTTGGTTATCTATCCCATGGCCATGGTCCAGCTATCTTGGACCTTTGTCAGGTGTCCGCCTAATAAGATGAGCCCTTAAGACAAGCCCAATCTTCCAGGTGACTTGGCACTTCAGCGAGATTGGGAGGTAGGCCCATATCCTTTCCTTCAGCCTGCAATAGCCCCAAATTACTTGGGTACGGCCCCAAGATGCCGA
This sequence comes from Actinidia polygama, assembly GCA_030159135.1. Taxonomy (NCBI): domain Eukaryota; kingdom Viridiplantae; phylum Streptophyta; class Magnoliopsida; order Ericales; family Actinidiaceae; genus Actinidia; species Actinidia polygama. The sequence continues at coordinate 19,179,445 of BRYF01000022.1, read as the reverse complement.
AGTAACTTGGCAGAAGGAACTTGGCAACAGTAAGGCCCAAAGATCTGGCGTATTAGCGGGGATCGTGGAGACAGAGAGAAGCTGAGAGAGGCAAATTAAGGCCCATTTGAAATTAATTAGGTGTAAGGATCGTCAATGGGCAGGGTCAGGCTGGCCCAACTCGTTTTTTGACGGTCATCTTGGTAATGCTTACTATGGGATACAGCACGACGTGGATAGGCTTAGAAATCTTTATGTAGAACAAGGCTCACAGATTGAAAAGATTGAAAATTTATGTGAAACCATAAAAGAAGACCATGAGCAACACTTCAATTCTATCCACACTGATTTGGAAGGGCTATGGAATGAAATCCCTTCACAACATCCTCCTCCTCCACCATTTGCACCGGGTCAAGCGCCTTACCGTCCTTATTATCGCGATCCTCCTTATTGATGATGCCCCAAAGGGGGAGAATATTAGTTATTTTAGCTTTGTTTTGTTTTAATCTTAGAACTCGTGTGGTCAAGTCGCACTTGGCCCGGGCTTGATGGGTTTTGATTGGTCAATGAGCCTGGTCGGGCCCACCCATGAGCCAAAAAGATGAGACGCGCAAACCCTGTCCACGAGCCTTAAGAGAAATGAGCCTACGGGTCTTTAAATATTTTTTTTTGTAAATATATTTTTATCTAAATTAAAAGACTACAAATATTAAAGATGAAAAAATTAATGAGTAATTCTATGAAATCCCATATATATTGATTCTTTACATATAAAACATAAAATATTATAAAAAAATTAATGCCTTAGAGGTGAGTCACGGTTAGGCCACAGACTGGGCCTTCGATCGGGTCACGGACTTCAAAATTGGACCTAGGCCCATCCCATACTATCATGGGATTGGGTTCTCTGGGCCATAGACCGCGGACTTTTTAATGATTTTGATTTTTTAGTAGTTTTTTTTTATTTAGATTTTGGTGAATTGTTTTCACCGTTCAATCGAAATTTAGACTTTTTGGCTCATTTTTATAATAGGGATTTGAAAATATAAATATTTTAATTTTACGGGAAAGTTCTTCGAATATTTTGGGTCGTTTCAAGCCAAGAAAGACTATTTTGTAGCGAAAAACTAGCAGATCGGCTAGGTCGCCTCCAATGGCAAACAACCCGATTTACATGTTGATTCCTCCAGGAAAATTGTTTCGCCGCCGCCACCACCGCCACTGCCACTGTCGCCACCGCTGCCACTTCCATTGTCGCCGCTACCACCACCGCCGCCGCTACCACCACCGCCACCTTACATATCATGAATTATAATAATTTTTTGATTTATTTGTCGTATTTTTATTTTTATTTTTATTTTTATTTTTATATATTTATATATATTACTAATAAGGATGTCTTGCGGATCCCAAGTAATATGTATTCCATGTCTTGTGTAGGCCCAATTTAGGCAATTTCTTTTATAGATTTTTTAGTTGTACGTTTTGCTTTTTGAGTTTTTTCGTATTTAGTGAATTTTTTTAACTACTTAATAAAATTTTTACATATTTTTAGTTTCGGTTAATGAGAGGAATGTGAAAATGAAAAAATTCCATAAATTTAGCTATTTTTTGTCTTTAATATTTTTTTTTATATTTTCAGATTTCTACTGTCAAGAGGAATAGAAAACTAAAAAATTCTAATTATACAATGAAAAGAATTCACGAAAAATAAAAAAAAATCACAACCATCGCAGCTACATTAGCTCAGACTGGGCTTAAATTAATGAAGAGCTTATGACATACTAATACAGAACGCGAAATACTAAATTATCTTAAGATTTTAGCAACAATGATCATGAGAAACCATCTTGTATGTTCATGAAAGTGATCACAAATTGGCTGGTGGGGTAGCATTGATTCTTCCGCGACAGCCCGAGTCGTCTCATCCGCTAAAGCCCGTCACTTCACGCTTCGATTCACATAACACCATCGCAAGTCCCCCCCTCGACCCACCCACCCACCCAACGCTTTCTAGGGGTAAGCAGCTAAACAAGGGTTAGAAACTTAGAATGCACAGTGCCAATCGTATTGCTTTGGCATTTATAAAGTAGAATGTGTGCTAGAGTTTGTAGTAGTAGTGGGTAGGCATGGAGATTTTTGAGACGGGCCAATACTTTTACTGTTTTATGGTCCGTGATGGATGGAATTCGAATGGTTTTATTAGCAGAGTTAGCTGAGAAGATGATTCATAAAAAAATTAGATTGGTGGGACCATATAAGCAGGGCCATTCCTGAGTTTTCGGGGGCCCTAGGCTAAAAAAAATTTTGGGCCCTAAAATTTGAGATTTTTTGGGGGGCCTAAAATAAAAATAGCTAGCTCTAAAATGGGTCTAATTTGAGTTTTCAATGTTTCAAAATAAAAATGAGTAACCCTAAAATTTGAGAATTTTTGGGAGGCATAAAATAAAAATGGGCCTAATTTGAGTTTTCAATGTTCCAAAAAAAAAAAATGGGTAGCCCTAAAATTTAAAATTTTTTTAGTATTTTTTGGAGGCCTAAAATAAAAATAGGCCTAATTTGAGTTTTCAATGTTTCAAAATAAAAATGGATAGCCCTAAAATTTGAGAATTTCCGGAGGGCCTAAAATAAAAATGGATAGTCCAAAAAATTTCAGTATTTTTTAGAGCCCTAAAATTTAATTTTTTTGGGGGGGCCCTAGGCCATGGCCTGGTGGGCCTTGGCCCAGGGACGGGTGTGCATATAAGTAGACAAATGATTTAATCAATCACTTTTGTCTCTTGTAAAATAATGGATGGAAATTATGGTTTCGAAAACTAACCGATGAAGACAATTCTAGGGCTATCGATCTCTGATGAACACAATTTTTTTGCATGGTTAATCTCATCGGCGAGATCTACTAAATGAACGGTTTCAATCTAACCGAAATGGCCAGCACAATTCCTTCACAAACCTTAAAGAAATAATACCTCCCCAAATCCAAGAACATCGCCATCTTTTGGTGGGTTCATTTATAGTTTTGAAATTCAGCGAAATAGTTTCTCCATCCCATTTTGTTAATCCTTTTTGGGAGGTTTAGGTTTTTAGGAAACATACATTTTAACATACTTAAAATTAAATATGGAAGCTGGTTATGCCCAAAAATGGAAAGTGACAACCATAGCAAAAAAAAATAGCATTTTGGGAATCTAGCCCATGGCCATGGTCCAGCTATCTTGGACCTTTGTCAGGTCTCAGCCTAATAAGATAAGCCCTTAAGACAAGCCCAATCTTCCAGGTGACTTGGCACTTCAGTGAGATTGGCAGGTAGGCCCAAATCCTTTCCTTCAGCCTTCAATGGC
>BRYF01000022.1:19093625-19096125 GCA_030159135.1 Actinidia polygama | reverse complement strand
ATCACAAGGACAACTCGAGGGTGTGCTTGTTATCATGTGGCTACTTAATTTGATCGACGACTTTTAATTTACCCAAGTCGTATGCTTAGCGAATTTTATAAAATAAACGATTCAGATTATAAAAAATGGCCGAATGTAACAAGAAAATTAGTCTTTCTTACAATTTCTACTTTTCTTGCTAACTAAATGATAAAAAATAGAGGGTATATTTTATCATTTCATATTCATAAATAATTTGGGGATATAACAACCCCCCACCCCCCCAAAAAAAAATGGGGGACAGATAAGTCCTAACTTACCGACCGACAAATTATAAATTTGAAAATATACCTTTCATTTCTAAAGTCAAAACATAAGAAAATTACATGACTAAGATTACATTTTTTTTAGTTAGTGATTTTCACTATTCTCTTTTATTCAATTGTACTTTTTTTGAGTGATTCTATTTGGAACTAAGGAATTTCTTTTCTGCCCCAATTTTCAATGTGGGTAAATTTCACTAATCTCTGATGAGATTTTTGATAATTACAATCACAATCACTTTTCTATAATTTTTGAAATGGTGTTAACCTTAATTTCTTAGTTTTAAAATTATTATCAAGATTCTCTACTGAAGTTAATTTTGAAAAAAATGACAAGATTGCCTTTAAATTTAAGTATTCTAAGTTTTTTTCTTAATACACCAATTAAAATGAACAAACACTCTTTTTTCTCAATATACCAATCATCTATAAGCTACTCCATTTTTATTTTTTTATCAATAAGTATTTTTTTAAAATATAAAATCTAAATTGATTACTTTTTAAGTACCCCTAATCAAAAATTACTTAAAATGTATTTTTTTTAAATTCAAATTCATTGCAAATAAGGGCAATCTTGCCATTTTTTCTAAGAATTTATCTTCGGATGAAATCTTAATAATAGTTTCAAAAGTAATGAAGGTTAGTGCTATTTTAAAAAATACAGAGAAGGAATCTGTATTTGTCAAAAACTTTAAGAGAGATTAGTGAAATTTATCAAAATTAAAAAATGAGATTAGAGAGAAACTTTTTGGGTCCAAATAGAATTACCCTATATTTTTTTTGTCTTTATTAATAAGGTGAATTTACTCAAATATCCAGTTTTACTCAAATATTATTACATATAGAATAATATTTGAATAAATTTACCTTAATAAAAATTTTAAAAAAAAATACAATTAAAGAAGACAAGAGTGTAAAAATCACTAGCGTATTTTTTCATGAATGACCTTTGATCGGGTAAGGCCCCATATTAAGGACCAGAGAGAGGCCCACTCGTTGGAATTTGACATGTTCAAAAGTCGATAGCCCAAAGCACTAGCAACTTCGGTTATGGAAAGCGAGACTCACAAAGTCACAAGTCACAAAACCGCGTAATGTCGATTCCAGCCTGGCAATATCAAACTAAAGGCTTGTTTGGCAACATTCTATTTATTTTTGATTAAAGACATAGTATTTCAATTCAGTATTATTGCCGACTCAGACTAATCTCTGTTACCCTGAGCAGTTAACCCTTCACACCTCAGAATGTAAACGCGGTTGTGCAACGTAGCAGCCATAAATCGAAAGCTGGACCTCCGAGTGTTAGCTCACACCCTGAACTCTCGCCCTTGGCCACCACGCTATATGTCCGAAGACAGATAGTAAAACTCGAACCTAAGATCGAAGTCTTAATAAGACTTGCCCTTACCACTTGGCTAAGCATTGACTCAACAACATTCTATTTTAATAAGTAAAGGAGATGCCTTTTTTCTTCTTATTCTTTTTAAGCAAAAAGAAAGAAATTATTTGGCAATACTTTAAAAAAAAAAAAAAAACCTTTGGCCTTGTTTGGGTTAGTGTTTTTTGAGATATTTTAATTGCTTTAGTTTCGAGTTTTTTTTTCGTTTTTAATTAATTTTTTAACCGTTTGATTAAAATTTTATATTTTATATTTTATCTTTAATGAGAGGAATTTAAAAATATTAAAAATTCTATCTTGAAATAAAATTCACTAAAGATAATAAAAATATTTTTACTCGATAAATTAGCTGATGGATTTATTTAAAAAATTTGAATAAATTTTTTACATTTTTAGATTCATATTTTTTACTCAACAATCTCGTCAAAAGGAACCGAAAAACGTAATTTTTTTTATCAAAGAGTAAAATTTTTTTACTAAAAATAAAAAAAACTCAAAAATTAAAACAGCTAAAACGTCTTTAAAAAAAAAGCACCGCACTTCTGTTTTTCTATTTTGTTTTCAAACAATGCACTTTGAAAGTCACTTACACAATCCGCTAACCGATTTGCTTTGAAAAACAAAAAGAAAGACATTGTCAAACCAGATCTTAGCAGTCCAGTTTATTATATCCTATAGAAATAAATTTATTCACCCACCTAACGATACTTAACCTAACGATACTTAAACCGTTACATCAGTAAATTTTACTATTTTAATTAATCACAAATAAATATAATATTCACTCACTTATCAGAAT
>BRYF01000022.1:19071125-19073625 GCA_030159135.1 Actinidia polygama | reverse complement strand
GAACCATGGCTCTGATACCATGCTAGAATAATGAGAATATATATATATATATATATTGAGAGAAGAGAGAGAGAGAGAAAGAGATCTTGAATATATTAGAATGACTTAGGTTACAAAGAAAGAAAAAATGGTTTATATAAACTAACTAGGTTATGGTAAAATGCCTAAAATACCCCTAGGATATATACAATAGTTATATACATCAACAAGGTATAAAGTGAGAATTCATTGTATTAAATTTATAAAAACTATATTAATATTATCCAGTCCGGTTCGATTTGGAACCGAAACTAGAACCAATCACACAAATTCATGAAACGAACCTTTCAAGTTGATTTTCAGGATTTCACAACCGGAACCAAACTGCAAAAGATGGTGTCGGTAAAAAATTATTTTATTCTAGCAGTGAACCGCGTCATTAAGAAAGGGTAAGTAAATAATAATTTTTATTCCAATTTTTAGTTAAAATGACGGGAGTAAAATGCAGGAAATGTGGAGAAGTTTTTTTGCCGTGAATTGGGATCCTCCATTTGATTTGATCCGCAATAAGGAAAATTCCTGTATAAACGCAACAAATTTTTCCAAAATGTCTTTGCGTGAAGGCCGGGATTCAACAACGATGTTGATGATTTTTGTTTTTTCAATACTTGCGGCTAGGACTAGCAGTGGGGTGGGATACTGATATTTTGAAATAGCAGTACACACTCACTTTACTGATATTTTGAAAGAGCAATAATAGGTACACACCCAAAAATGGGTGTGTATAAGATATACTCACTTTTTGTATTTTACAAACACAGTAAGACCCGTCTTAATTAGGGTTTATAGAAAATCCTAATTAGGGCGGGTCCCACTGTATTTGTGAGATGCATTTTTTTGTGTGTCTTGTACACACGCATATAGTTACTGAACAATTATATTTGTGTTCTCTTAAAAGTCTAAATTTGTGGAGGATATTTTTGGCATGAAAAAGTATAAATAGCTTCAAAATTGAGTAAAACACCAAATATATTCCTTTGTCATTATTCATTAGGTAGATAAGATTTTGCATCACATAGAAATTTTGTTATCTGGAAAAATCTTCCATACTTTTTGTTTCAATTTCTGAATCATTAGTAGAAAATCATGCAATCTTATGCTAAAAAGTATCACGCATATGAAGTCGTGATCAAAAGACATATTGGTTGAATTTTTCGCTCGCTTTTTTGTTATATAGTTTTTTTTTAAATGTTTTGATTTTCAATTTTTTTTATTCTTTGATGAACTTTTTTCACTATTCGATTAAAATTTTATATTATTTTAAATTCTAAAATTATCACTGGCCGGTTCAAAAAACATATTTTTCCAAGTTGTTAAACTTAAAAATATAAATAAATCACAAGGCACAATAAATATTTTCTTATTCTAAATAAAAAACGGAGGGTTAATTTCCTTTTACATTGAAACTATAATGGCTAAAATAAAACTTTTGTCAATCTCGAATGAAAATTAATTCTTCAAGTTTGACCAAAGTTTTATTTTAATCTGTATAGTTTAAAATTTGAACATGGTAAACCATATAATTTCGGACAGTTGCAATGTTAATCATGCACCCGACTGTAATGTCTTCTAAATTATTTTTGGACTATTTTTGGTCATAAGTGTGCTTTAATTATATTAATATTTGGCCATGGGCCATATGATTTATATTTTATTTGTCTCTATTGGGCTTTGTGGGTTAGGCCCATTATTTGTTATTTGGGCCAAAGACTATGTGAGAGTGTTTGGATTAAATTGTTTGGGCCATTAAAGATATGTATACTAGTGTTAGTGTGTGAGGGTTATACACCGTAGGAAACCTTTGAGACTTCCTACACACACTTTCTCAAATCAGCCGACACTCTCTCTCCCTCACTTTTCTTTTTCTTCTTCATTTATTTATCTGTTCTTTCCCTTCTACTTCACTGTTAACGTGAAAACCCAAAAAGCTCCGGCAAAGAACGCTATTTTCGGCCACTTTTCGGCGATCTCCGGCCTTCGGCCTAAACACGAAAGTTGTTCATCTCTTCAAACTCTTCGATGTCAACCGATTGGAATCCCGTTAGGACTTCTTTTGGACCACCGTTTTCAGATTTTTTGTTATTCTTCAAGAGATAGTTTAATATTGTGTTAATGCCTTATTATCTTTATCATTATAATTTTAGAATGTGTTTAGTTGTTAGAATAACATTTTTATGGATATTTGCTTACATGGAAACCTAAAAAAATTTAGGGGAATAATAACTAGCTTTAATTAACGTGCGCCACGTATTTGAAAAAATACTTATGAGAACCCCGAAATAATGAAATTACGTATTTACGTGATTAATTAAATTTTGGTATGTCATTGCTTGATAGACTAGGATTTTAGAGGTTTTTTTGTGTGTGTGGTTTGGTAGCTATCTAACTGTTAAAGTTGAATTATTGAAAAATTATGAACTTTAAATATATATTGTTCATTTGATATATATATATATATATA
>BRYF01000022.1:18636125-18783625 GCA_030159135.1 Actinidia polygama | reverse complement strand
GACTAGAGAAGGTAAATCAATTCACCGACACGATCATACCAGAACTAATGCACAAATTCTTTCTGGACTCCGAAGTTGAGCGTGCGTGGACGGGTGCAATGCCAAGATGGGCCGTTGGGAAGTCCTCTTTTTGCATCCCTTTTTGTCAATTTTTTACAACTTTTCTTTTTAAAAAAATTCCTATGCTCGTTTATTGGTGAACTTTATGAATATAAGCGAGAAAGCGACTTGATTAGACTCGGTGTACTTCACCCGTTGCGCAGTGGGGTGAAAGAGAGCAAGCGGGGGGTGGTTGATGACTCCGAAAGACTAGAAAAAGTGAATCAAGTCACCGACACAATCATGCCAGTAATAATGCACAGATCCCGTCTGAACTCCGAAGGTTAGCATACATGGACGGGTGCAATGCCAGGATAGGTGACCCATCGGGAAGTCCTCTTTTTGCACTCCTTTTTGTCGATTTTTCACAACTTTTCTTTTTAAAAAATTCCCCATGACCATTTATTTGATTTGATTCAACCCGGTGTATTTCACTCGTTGCGCGGCGGGGCGAAAGAGAGCAAGCGAGGGATTTGGGGTCGATGACTAGAAAAGACTAAAAAGGGTAAATCAACTCACCGACACGATCATACCAATACTAATGAATGGATCCCGTCTTGACTTCGAAGTTAAGCCCGCATGGATGACTGCAATGCCAGGATAAGTGACCCACAAGGAAGTCCTCTTTTTGCACCCTTTATTTTTGTCGATCTTTCACAACTTTTCTATTTAAAAAATTCTCCATGCCCATTTATTGGTAAACTTTACGAATGTAGGCGAGAAAGCGACTTGATTCGACCCGGTGTACTTCACTCGTTACGCAGCGGGCCGAAAGAGAGCAAGCGGGGGATTTGGGCTTGATGACTCCAAAAGAATAGAAAAGGTGAATCAACTCACTGACACAATCATACCCATACTAATGAACGAATCCCATCTTGACTCCGAAGTTAAGCGTGCATGGACGAGTGCAACGCCAGGATGGGTGATCCACCAGGAAGTCCACTTTTTTCACACCTTTTTGTTGATTTTCACAATTTCTCTTTTTGAAAAATTCTCCTTGCCCATTTATTGGTGAACTTTACGAATGTAGGCGAGAAAGCGACTTGATTCGACCCGGTGTACTCAAACCGTTGTGCGGTGGGGGCGAAAGAGACCAAGCGGGGGATTTGGTCTCGATGACTCCAAAACACTAGAAAAGGTGAATCAACTCACCGACACGATCATACCAGTACTAATGAACGGATCCCGTCTTAACTCCGAAGTTAAGCGTGCATGGACGGGTGCAATGCGAGGATGAGTGACCCACCGGGAAGTCGCCATTTTTTCCTCCCTTCTTATCGATTTTTTATAATTTTTGCTTTTAAAAAATTTACCATGCTTATTTATTTTGAACTTTACAAATGTAGATGAGAAAGCGACTTTATTTGACCCGATGTCTTTCACCCGTATCGCGGCGGGGAGATAGAGAGAAAAGAGGGGATTTGGTCTCGATGACTCCAAAAGACTAGAAAAGGTGAATCAACTCACCGACACGATCATATAAGTATTAATGAACGGATCCCGTCTTGACTCCGAAGTTAAGCGTGCATGGACGGGTGCAATTCGAGGATGGGTGCCCCATCGGGAAGTCGCCATTTTTACCTCCTTTTTTGTTGATTTTTCTCAACTTTTGTATTTAAAAAACTTACCATGTCCATTTATTGGTGAACTTTACAAATGTAGACGAGAGAGCGACTTTATTTGACCCGATGTCTTTGACCCATATCGAGGCGGGGAGAACGAGAGAAAAGAGGGGATTTGGTCTCGATGACTCCAAAAGACTAGAAAAGGTGAATCAACTCACCGACACGATCATACCAGTACTAATGAACGGATCCCGTTTTGACTCCGAAGTTAAGCGTGCATGGACGGGTGCAATGCGAGGAGGGGTGACCCACGAGGAAGTCGCCTTTTTTACCTCCCTTCTTGTCGATTTTTCACAATTTTTGTATTTAAAAAATTTACCAAGTCCATTTATTGGTGAACTTTGCAAATATAGACGAGAGAGCGACTTTATTTGACCCGATGTCTTTCACCCGTATCGCGGCGGGGAGAGAGAGAGAAAAGAGGAGATTTGGTCTCGATGTCTCCAAAAGACTAGAAAAGGTGAATCAACTCACCGACACGATCATACCAGTACTAATGAACGAATCCCGTCTTGACTCCGAAGTTAAACGTGCATGGACGGGTGCAATGCGAGGATGGGTAACCCACCGGGAAGTCCCCCTTTTTACCTCCCTTTTTATCGATTTTTCACAATTTTTGCTTTTAAAAAATTTACCATGCTCATTTATTGGTGAACTTTACAAATGTAGACGAGAGAGCGACTTTATTTGACCCGATGTCTTTCACCCGTATCGCGGCGGGGAGATAGAGAGAAAAGAGGGGATTTGGTCTCGATGACTCGGAAAGACTAGAAAAGGTGAATCAACTCATCGACACGATCATACCAGTACTAATGAATGGATCATGTCTTCACTCTGAAGTTAAGCGTGCATGGACGGGTGCAATGCGAGGATGGGTGACCCACCGGGAAGTCGCCATTTTTACCTCCTTTTTTGTTGATTTTTCACAACTTTTGTATTTAAAAAACTTACCATGCTTATTTATCTGTGAACTTTACAAATGTAGACGAGAGAGTGACTTTATTTGACCCGATGTCTTTCACCCGTATCGCGGCGGGGAGATAGAGAGAAAGAGGGGATTTGGTCTCGATGACTCAGAAAGACTAGAAAAGGTGAATCAACTCACCGACACGATCATATAAGTACTAATGAACGGATCCCGTCTTGACTCCGAAGTTAGGCGTGCATGGACGGGTGCAATGCGAGGATGGGTGACCCACCGGGAAGTCGCCTTTTTTACCTCCCTTTTTACCGATTTTTCAAAATTTTTGCTTTTAAAAAATTTACCATGCTTATTTATTTGTGAACTTTACAAATGTAGACGAGAGAGCGACTTTATTTGACCCGATGTCTTTCACCCATATCGCGGCGGGGAGATAGAGAGAAAAGAGGGGATTTGGTCTCGATGACTCCAAAAGACTAGAAAAGGTGAATCAACTCACCGACACGATCATATAAGTACTAATGAACGGATCCCGTCTTGACTTCGAAGTTAAGCGTGCATGGCCGGGTGCAATGCGAGGAGGGGTGACCCACCGGGAAGTCGCCATTTCTACCTCCTTTTTTGTTGATTTTTCACAACTTTTGTATTTAAAAAACTTACCTTGTCCATTTATTGGTGAACTTTATAAATATAGACGAGAGAGCGACTTTATTTGACCCGATGTCTTTCACCCGTATCATGGCGGGGAGAAAGAGAGAAAAGAGGGGATTTGGTCTCGATGACTCAGAAAGACTAGAAAAGGTGAATCAACTCACCGACACGATCATACCAGTACTAATGAACGGATCCCGTTTTGACTCCGAAGTTAAGCGTGCATGGACGGGTGCAATGCGAGGATGGGTGACCCACCGGGAAGTTGCCATTTTTTCCTCCCTTCTTATCGATTTTTCATAATTTTTGCTTTTAAAAAATTTACCATGCTTATTTAGTTGTGAACTTTACAAATGTAGATGAGAAAGCGACTTTATTTGACCCGATGTCTTTCACCCGTATCGCGGCGGGGAGATAGAGAGAAAAGAGGGGATTTGGTCTCGATGACTCCAAAAGACTAGAAAAGGTGAATCAACTCACCGACACGATCATATAAGTATTAATGAACGGATCCCGTCTTGACTCCGAAGTTAAGCGTGCATGGACGGGTGCAATTCGAGGATGGGTGCCCCATCGGGAAGTCGCCATTTTTACCTCCTTTTTTGTTGATTTTTCTCAACTTTTGTATTTAAAAAACTTACCATGTCCATTTATTGGTGAACTTTACAAATGTAGACGAGAGAGCGACTTTATTTGACCCGATGTCTTTCACCCATATCGAGTCGGGGGGAAAGAGCGAAAAGAGGGGATTTGGTCTCGATGACTCCAAAAGACTAGAAAAGGTGAATCAACTCACCGACACGATCATACCAGTACTAATGAACGGATCCTGTCTTGACTCCGAAGTTAAGCGTGCATGGACGGGTGCAATGCGAGGATGGGTGACCCATCGGGAAGTCGCCTTTTTTGCCTCCCTTCTTATCGATTTTTCATAATTTTTGCTTTTAAAAAATTTACCATGCTTATTTATTTGTGAACTTTACAAATGTAGACGAGAAAGCGACTTTATTTGACCCGATGTATTTCACCTGTATCGCGGCGGGGAGATTGGGAGAAAAGAGGGGATTTGTTCTCGATGACTCCAAAAGACTAGAAAAGGTGAATCAACTCACCGACACGATCATACCAGTACTAATGAACGGATCCCGTCTTGACTCCGAAGTTAAGTGTGCATGGATGCGTGCAATTCGAGGATGGGTGACCCAAGGGGAAGTCGCCATTTTTACCTCCTTTTTTGTTGATTTTTCACAACTTTTGTAATTAAAAAACTTACCATGTCCATTTATTGGTGAACTTTACAAATGTAGACGAGAGAGCGACTTTATTTGATCCGATGTCTTTCACCCATATCGAGGCGGGGAGAAAGAGAGAAAAGAGGGGTTTTGGTCTCGATGACTCCAAAAGACTAGAAAAGGTGAATCAACTCACCGACACGATCATACCAGTACTAATGAACGGATCCCGTCTTGACTCCGAAGTTAAGCGTGCATGGACCGGTGCAATGCGAGGATGGGTGACCCACCGGAAAGTTGCCATTTTTACCTTCTTTTTTGTTGATTTTTCAAAACTTTTGTAATTAAAAAACTTACCATGTCCATTTATTGGTGAACATTACAAATGTAGACGAAAGAGCGACTTTATTTGACCCTATGTCTTTCACCCGTATCGCGGCGGGGCAAACGGGAGCGAGCTGGAAATTTGTGCTTGATGTCTCCAAAAGACTAGAAAAGGTCAATCAACTCGCCGACACGATCATACCGGTACTAATGAACGGATCCCGTCTTGACTCCGAAGTTAAGCGTGCATGGACGGGTGCAATGCGAGGATGGGTGACCTACCAAGAATTCGCCTTTTTTACCTCCCTTCTTCTCAATTTTTCACAATTTTTCTTTTAAAAAATTTACCATGCTTATTTATTTGTGCAATTTGGAAATGTAGACGAGAGAGCGACTTTATTTGACCCGATGTCTTTCACCCGTATCGCGGCGGGGAGATAGAGAGAAAAGAGGGGATTTGGTCTCGATGACTCAGAAAGACTAGAAAAGGTGAATCAACTCACCGACACGATCATACCAGTACTAATGAACGGATCCCGTCTTGACTCCGAAGTTAAGCGTGCATGGACGGGTGCAATGCGAGGATGGGTGACCTACCAAGAATTCGCCTTTTTTACCTCCCTTCTTCTCAATTTTTCACAATTTTTCTTTTAAAAAATTTACCATGCTTATTTATTTGTGCAATTTGGAAATGTAGACGAGAGAGCGACTTTATTTGACCCGATGTCTTTCACCCGTATCGCGGCGGGGAGATAGAGAGAAAAGAGGGGATTTGGTCTCGATGACTCAGAAAGACTAGAAAAGGTGAATCAACTCACCGACACGATCATACCAGTACTAATGAACGGATCCCGTCTTGACTCCGAAGTTAAGCGTGCATGGACGGGTGCAATGCGAGGATGGGTGACCTACCAAGAATTCGCCTTTTTTACCTCCCTTCTTCTCAATTTTTCACAATTTTTCTTTTAAAAAATTTACCATGCTTATTTATTTGTGCAATTTGGAAATGTAGACGAGAGAGCGACTTTATTTGACCCGATGTCTTTCACCCGTATCGCGGCGGGGAGATAGAGAGAAAAGAGGGGATTTGGTCTCGATGACTCAGAAAGACTAGAAAAGGTGAATCAACTCACCGACACGATCATACCAGTACTAATGAACGGATCCCGTCTTGACTCCGAAGTTAAGCGTGCATGGACGGGTGCAATGCAAGGATGGGTGACCCACCGGGAAGTCGCCTTTTTTACCTCCCTTCTTGTCGATTTTTCACATTTTTTGTATTTAAAAAACTTACCATGTCCATTTATTGGTGAACTTTACAAATGTAGACGAGAGAGCGACTTTATTTGATCCGATGTCTTTCACCCATATCGAGGCGGGGAGAAAGAGAGAAAAGAGGGGATTTGGTCTCGATGACTCCAAAAGACTAGAAAAGGTGAATCAACTCACCGACACGATCATACCAGTACTAATGAACGGATCCCGTCTTGACTCCGAAGTTAAGCGTGCATGGACAGGTGCAATGCGAGGATGGGTGACCCGCCGGGAAGTAGCCATTTTTACCTCCTTTTTTGTTGATTTTTCACAACTTGTGTATTTAAAAAACTTACCATGGCCATTTATTGGTGAACATTACAAATGTAGACGAGAGAGCGACTTTATTTGACCCTATGTCTTTCACCCGTATCGCGGCGGGGCAACGGGAGCGAGCTGGAAATTTGTACTTGATGTCTCCAAAAGACTAGAAAAAGTGAATCAACTCGCCGACACGATCATACCAGTACTATTGAACGGATCCCGTCTTGACTCCGAAGTTAAGCGTGCATGGACGGGTGCAATGCGAGGATGGGTGACCCACCGGGAAGTCGCATTTTTTGCCTCCCTTCTTATCGATTTTTCATAATTTTTGCTTTTAAAAAATTTACCATGCTTATTTATTTGTGAACTTTACAAATGTAGACGAGAAAGCGACTTTATTTGACCCGATGTATTTCACCTGTATCACGGCGGGGAGATAGAGAGAAAAGAGGGGATTTGGTCTCTATGACTCCAAAAGACTAGAAAAGGTGAATCAACTCACCGACACGATCATATAAGTACTAATGAACGGATCCCGTCTTGACTCCGAAGTTAAGCGTGCATGGACGGGTGCAATGCGAGGATGGGTGACCCACCGGGAAGTCGCCATTTTTACCTCCTTTTATGTTGATTTTTCACAACTTTTGTATTTAAAAAACTTACCATGTCCATTTATTGGTGAACTTTACAAATGTAGACGAGAGAGCGACTTTATTTGACCCGATGTTTTTCACCCATATCGAGGCGGGGGGAAAGAGAGAAAAGAGGGGATTTGGTCTCGATGACTCCAAAAGACTAGAAAAGGTGAGTCAACTCACCGACACGATCATACCAGTACTAATGAACGGATCCCGTCTTGACTCCGAAGTTAAGCATGCATGGACGGGTGCAATGCGAGGATGGGTGACCCACCGGGAAGTCGCCTTTTTTACCTCCCTTCTTATCGATTTTTCACAATTTTTGCTTTTAAAAAATTTACCATGCTTATTTATTTTTTCAATTTGCAAATGTAGACGAGAGAGCGACTTTATTTGACCCGATGTCTTTCACCCGTATCGCGGCGGGGAGATAGAGAGAAAAGAGGGGATTTGGTCTCGATGTCTCCAAAAGACTAGAAAAGGTGAATCAACTCACCGACACGATCATATAAGTATTAATGAACGGATCCCGTCTTGACTCCGAAGTTAAGCGTGCATGGACGGGTGCAATTCGAGGATGGGTGCCCCATCGGGAAGTCGCCATTTTTACCTCCTTTTTTGTTGATTTTTCTCAACTTTTGTATTTAAAAAACTTACCACGTCCAGTTATTGGTGAACTTTACAAATGTAGACGAGAGAGCGACTTTATTTGACCCGATGTCTTTGACCCATATCGAGGCGGGGAGAACGAGAGAAAAGAGGGGATTTGGTCTCGATGACTCCAAAAGACTAGAAAAGGTGAATCAACTCACCGACACGATCATACCAGTACTAATGAACGGATCCCGTCTTGACTCCGAAGTTAAGCGTGCATGGACGGGTGCAATGCGAGGATGGGTGACCCACCGGGAAGTCGCCATTTTTACCTCCTTTTTTGCTGATTTTTCACAACTTTTGTATTTAAAAAACTTACCATGTCCATTTATTGGTGAACTTTACAAATGTAGACGAGAGAGCGACTTTATTCGACCCGATGTCTTTCACCCGTATCGCGGCGGGGAGATAGAGAGAAAAGAGGGGATTTGGTCTCGATGACTCAGAAAGACTAGAAAAGGTGAATCAACTCACCGACACGATCATACCAGTACTAATGAACGGATCCCGTCTTGACTCCGAAGTTAAGCGTGCATGGACGGGTGCAATGCAAGGATGGGTGACCCACCGGGAAGTCGCCTTTTTTACCTCCCTTCTTGTCGATTTTTCACATTTTTTGTATTTAAAAAACTTACCATGTCCATTTATTGGTGAACTTTACAAATGTAGACGAGAGAGCGACTTTATTTGATCCGATGTCTTTCACCCATATCGAGGCGGGGAGAAAGAGAGAAAAGAGGGGATTTGGTCTCGATGACTCCAAAAGACTAGAAAAGGTGAATCAACTCACCGACACGATCATACCAGTACTAATGAACGGATCCCGTCTTGACTCCGAAGTTAAGCGTGCATGGACAGGTGCAATGCGAGGATGGGTGACCCGCCGGGAAGTAGCCATTTTTACCTCCTTTTTTGTTGATTTTTCAAAACTTTTGTAATTAAAAAACTTACCATGTCCATTTATTGGTGAACATTACAAATGTAGACGAAAGAGCTACTTTATTTGACCCTATGTCTTTCACCCGTATTGCGGCGGGGCAAACGGGAGCGAGCTGGAAATTTGTGCTTGATGTCTCCAAAAGACTAGAAAAGGTGAGTCAACACCCCGACACGATCATACCAGTACTAATGAATGGATCCCGTCTTGACTCCGAAGTTAAGCGTGCATGGACGGGTGCAATGCGAGGATGGGTGACCCACCGGGAAGTCGCCTTTTTTGCCTCCCTTCTTATCGATTTTTCATAATTTTTGCTTTTAAAAAATTTACCATGCTTATTTATTTGTGAACTTTACAAATGTAGACGAGAAAGCGACTTTTATTTGACCCGATGTATTTCACCTGTATCGCGGCGGGGAGATTGGGAGAAAAGAGGGGATTTGTTCTCGATGACTCCAAAAGACTAGAAAAGGTCAATCAACTCACCGACACGATCATATAAGTACTAATGAACGGATCCCGTCTTGACTCCGAAGTTAAGCGTGAATGGACGGGTGCAATTCGAGGATGGGTGACCCACCGGGAAGTCGCCTTTTTTACCTCCCTTTTTGTCGATTTTTCATAACTTTTGTTTTTAAAAAACTTACCATGTCCATTTATTGGTGAACTTTACAAATGTAGACGAGAGAGCGACTATATTTGACCCGATGTCTTTCACCCATATCGAGGCGGGGGGAAAGAGCGAAAAGAGGGGATTTGGTCTCGATGACTCCAAAAGACTAGAAAAGGTGAATCAACTCACCGACACGATCATATAAGTACTAATGAACGGATCCCGTCTTGACTCCGAAGTTAAGCGTGCATGGACGGGTGCAATGCGAGGATAGGTGACCCACCGGAAAGTTGCCATTTTTACCTCTTTTTTGTTGATTTTTCACAACTTTTGTATTTAAAAAACTTACCATGGCCATTTATTGGTGAACATTACAAATGTAGACGAGAGAGCGACTTTATTTGACCTTATGTCTTTCACCCGTATCGCGGCGGGGCAAACGGGAGCGAGCTGGAAATTTGTGCTTGATGTCTCCAAAAGACTAGAAAAGGTCAATCAACTCGCCGACACGATCATACGAGTACTAATGAACGGGTCCCGTCTTGACTCCGAAGTTAAGCGTGCATGGACGGGTGCAATGCGAGGATGGGTGACCTACCGGGAATTCGCCCTTTTTGCCTCCCTTCTTATCGATTTTTCACAATTTTTGCTTTTAAAAAATTTACCATGCTTATTTATTTGTGCAATTTGCAAATGTAGACGAGAGAGCGACTTTATTTGACCTGATGTCTTTCACCCGTATCGCGGCGGGGAGATAGAGAGAAAAGAGGGGATTTGGTCTCGATGACTCAGAAAGACTAGAAAAGGTGAATCAACTCACCGACACGATCATACCAGTACTAATGAACGGATCCCGTCTTGACTCCAAAGTTAAGCGTGCATGGACGGGTGCAATGCGAGGAAGGGTGACCCACCGGAAAGTCGCCTTTTTTACCTCCCTTCTTGTCGATTTTTCACAATTTTTGTATTTAAAAAACTTACCACGTCCATTTATTGGTGAACTTTACAAATGTAGACGAGAGAGCGACTTTATTTGACCCGATGTCTTTGACCCATATCGAGGCGGGGAGAACGAGAGAAAAGAGGGGATTTGGTCTCGATGACTCCAAAAGACTAGAAAAGGTGAATCAACTCACCGACACGATCATACCAGTACTAATGAACGGATCCCGTCTTGACTCCGAAGTTAAGCGTGCATGGACGGGTGCAATGCGAGGATGGGTGACCCGCCGGGAAGTCGCCATTTTTACCTCCTTTTTTGCTGATTTTTCACAACTTTTGTATTTAAAAAACTTACCATGTCCATTTATTGGTGAACTTTACAAATGTAGACGAGAGAGCGACTTTATTCGACCCGATGTCTTTCACCCGTATCGCGGTGGGGAGATAGAGAGAAAAGAGGGGATTTGGTCTCGATGACTCAGAAAGACTAGAAAAGGTGAATCAACTCACCGACACGATCATACCAGTACTAATGAACGGATCCCGTCTTGACTCCGAAGTTAAGCGTGCATGGACGGGTGCAATGCAAGGATGGGTGACCCACCGGGAAGTCGCCTTTTTTACCTCCCTTCTTGTCGTTTTTTCACATTTTTTGTATTTAAAAAAACTTACCATGTCCATTTATTGGTGAACTTTACAAATGTAGACGAGAGAGCGACTTTATTTGATCCGATGTCTTTCACCCATATCGAGGCGGGGAGAAAGAGAGAAAAGAGGGGATTTGGTCTCGATGACTCCAAAAGACTAGAAAAGGTGAATCAACTCACCGACACGATCATACCAGTACTAATGAACGGATCCCGTCTTGACTCCGAAGTTAAGCGTGCATGGACAGGTGCAATGCGAGGATGGGTGACCCGCCGGGAAGTAGCCATTTTTACCTCCTTTTTTGTTGATTTTTCAAAACTTTTGTAATTAAAAAACTTACCATGTTCATTTATTGGTGAACATTACAAATGTAGATGAAAGAGCGACTTTATTTGACCCTATGTCTTTCACCCGTATTGCGGCGGGGCAAACGGGAGCGAGCTGGAAATTTGTGCTTGATGTCTCCAAAAGACTAGAAAAGGTGAGTCAACACCCCGACACGATCATACCAGTACTAATGAACGGATCCCGTCTTGACTCCGAAGTTAAGCGTGCATGGACGGGTGCAATGCGAGGATGGGTGACCCACCGGGAAGTCGCCTTTTTTGCCTCCCTTCTTATCGATTTTTCATAATTTTTGCTTTTAAAAAATTTACCATGCTTATTTATTTGTGAACTTTACAAATGTAGACGAGAAAGCGACTTTATTTGACCCGATGTATTTCACCTGTATCGCGGCGGGGAGATTGGGAGAAAAGAGGGGATTTGTTCTCGATGACTGCAAAAGACTAGAAAAGGTCAATCAACTCACCGACACGATCATATAAGTACTAATGAACGGATCCCGTCTTGACTCCGAAGTTAAGCGTGCATGGACGGGTGCAATTCGAGGATGGGTGACCCACCGGGAAGTCGCCTTTTTTACCTCCCTTCTTGTCGATTTTTCACAATTTTTGTATTTAAAAAACTTACCATGTCCATTTATTGGTGAACTTTACAAATATAGACGAGAGAGCGACTTTATTTGACCCGATGTCTTTCACCCGTATCGCGGCGGGGAGATAGAGAGAAAAGAGGGATTTGGTCTCGATGACTCCAAAAGAATAGAAAAGGTGAATCAACTCACCGACACGATCATATAAGTACTAATGAACGGATCCCGTCTTGACTCCGAAGTTAAGCGTGCATGGACGGGTGCAATGCGAGGATGGGTGACCCACCGGGAAGTCGCCTTTTTTACCTCCCTTCTTGTCGATTTTTCACAACTTTTGTATTTAAAAAACTTACCATGTCCATTTATTGGTGAACTTTACAAATATAGACGAGAGAGCGACTTTATTTGACCCGATATCTTTCACCCGTATCGCGGCGGGGAGATAGAGAGAAAAGAGGGGATTTGGTCTCGATGACTCGGAAAGACTAGAAAAGCTGAATCAACTCACCGACACGATCATATAAGTACTAATGAACAGATCCCGTCTTGACTCCGAAGTTAAGCGTGCATGGACGGGTGCAATGCGAGGATGGGTGACCCACCAGAAAGTCGCCATTTTTACCTCCTTTTTTGTTGATTTTTCACAACTTTTGTATTTAAGAAACTTACCATGGCCATTTATTGGTGAACATTACAAATGTAGACGAAAGAGCGACTTTATTTGACCCTATGTCTTTCACCCCTATCGCGGCGGGGCAAACGGGAGCGAGCTGGAAATTTGTGCTTGATGTCTCCAAAAGACTAGAAAAGGTCAATCAACTCGCCGACACGATCATACCAGTACTAATGAACGGGTCCCGTCTTGACTCCGAAGTTAAGCGTGCATGGACGGGTGCAATGCGAGGATGGGTGACCTACCGGGAATTCGCCCTTTTTGCCTCCCTTCTTATCGATTTTTCATAATATTTGTATTTAAAAAACTTACCATGTCCATTTATTGGTGAACTTTACAAATATAGACGAGAGAGCGACTTTATTTGACCCGATGTCTTTCACCCGTATCGCGGCGGGGAGATAGAGAGAAAAGAGGGATTTGGTCTCGATGACTCCAAAAGAATAGAAAAGGTGAATCAACTCACCGACACGATCATACCAGTACTAATGAACGGATCCCGTCTTGACTCCAAAGTTAAGCGTGCATGGACGGGTGCAATGCGAGGAAGGGTGACCCACCGGAAAGTCGCCTTTTTTACCTCCCTTCTTGTCGATTTTTCACAATTTTTGTATTTAAAAAACTTACCACGTCCATTTATTGGTGAACTTTACAAATGTAGACGAGAGAGCGACTTTATTTGACCCGATGTCTTTGACCCATATCGAGGCGGGGAGAACGAGAGAAAAGAGGGGATTTGGTCTCGATGACTCCAAAAGACTAGAAAAGGTGAATCAACTCACCGACACGATCATACCAGTACTAATGAACGGATCCCGTCTTGACTCCGAAGTTAAGCGTGCATGGACGGGTGCAATGCGAGGATGGGTGACCCGCCGGGAAGTCGCCATTTTTACCTCCTTTTTTGCTGATTTTTCACAACTTTTGTATTTAAAAAACTTACCATGTCCATTTATTGGTGAACTTTACAAATGTAGACGAGAGAGCGACTTTATTCGACCCGATGTCTTTCACCCGTATCGCGGCGGGGAGATAGAGAGAAAAGAGGGGATTTGGTCTCGATGACTCAGAAAGACTAGAAAAGGTGAATCAACTCACCGACACGATCATACCAGTACTAATGAACGGATCCCGTCTTGACTCCGAAGTTAAGCGTGCATGGACGGGTGCAATGCAAGGATGGGTGACCCACCGGGAAGTCGCCTTTTTTACCTCCCTTCTTGTCGTTTTTTCACATTTTTTGTATTTAAAAAACTTACCATGTCCATTTATTGGTGAACTTTACAAATGTAGACGAGAGAGCGACTTTATTTGATCCGATGTCTTTCACCCATATCGAGGCGGGGAGAAAGAGAGAAAAGAGGGGATTTGGTCTCGATGACTCCAAAAGACTAGAAAAGGTGAATCAACTCACCGACACGATCATACCAGTACTAATGAACGGATCCCGTCTTGACTCCGAAGTTAAGCGTGCATGGACAGGTGCAATGCGAGGATGGGTGACCCGCCGGGAAGTAGCCATTTTTACCTCCTTTTTTGTTGATTTTTCAAAACTTTTGTAATTAAAAAACTTACCATGTTCATTTATTGGTGAACATTACAAATGTAGATGAAAGAGCGACTTTATTTGACCCTATGTCTTTCACCCGTATTGCGGCGGGGCAAACGGGAGCGAGCTGGAAATTTGTGCTTGATGTCTCCAAAAGACTAGAAAAGGTGAGTCAACACCCCGACACGATCATACCAGTACTAATGAACGGATCCCGTCTTGACTCCGAAGTTAAGCGTGCATGGACGGGTGCAATGCGAGGATGGGTGACCCACCGGGAAGTCGCCTTTTTTGCCTCCCTTCTTATCGATTTTTCATAATTTTTGCTTTTAAAAAATTTACCATGCTTATTTATTTGTGAACTTTACAAATGTAGACGAGAAAGCGACTTTATTTGACCCGATGTATTTCACCTGTATCGCGGCGGGGAGATTGGGAGAAAAGAGGGGATTTGTTCTCGATGACTGCAAAAGACTAGAAAAGGTCAATCAACTCACCGACACGATCATATAAGTACTAATGAACGGATCCCGTCTTGACTCCGAAGTTAAGCGTGCATGGACGGGTGCAATTCGAGGATGGGTGACCCACCGGGAAGTCGCCTTTTTTACCTCCCTTCTTGTCGATTTTTCACAATTTTTGTATTTAAAAAACTTACCATGTCCATTTATTGGTGAACTTTACAAATATAGACGAGAGAGCGACTTTATTTGACCCGATGTCTTTCACCCGTATCGCGGCGGGGAGATAGAGAGAAAAGAGGGATTTGGTCTCGATGACTCCAAAAGAATAGAAAAGGTGAATCAACTCACCGACACGATCATATAAGTACTAATGAACGGATCCCGTCTTGACTCCGAAGTTAAGCGTGCATGGACGGGTGCAATGCGAGGATGGGTGACCCACCGGGAAGTCGCCTTTTTTACCTCCCTTCTTGTCGATTTTTCACAACTTTTGTATTTAAAAAACTTACCATGTCCATTTATTGGTGAACTTTACAAATATAGACGAGAGAGCGACTTTATTTGACCCGATATCTTTCACCCGTATCGCGGCGGGGAGATAGAGAGAAAAGAGGGGATTTGGTCTCGATGACTCGGAAAGACTAGAAAAGCTGAATCAACTCACCGACACGATCATATAAGTACTAATGAACAGATCCCGTCTTGACTCCGAAGTTAAGCGTGCATGGACGGGTGCAATGCGAGGATGGGTGACCCACCAGAAAGTCGCCATTTTTACCTCCTTTTTTGTTGATTTTTCACAACTTTTGTATTTAAGAAACTTACCATGGCCATTTATTGGTGAACATTACAAATGTAGACGAAAGAGCGACTTTATTTGACCCTATGTCTTTCACCCCTATCGCGGCGGGGCAAACGGGAGCGAGCTGGAAATTTGTGCTTGATGTCTCCAAAAGACTAGAAAAGGTCAATCAACTCGCCGACACGATCATACCAGTACTAATGAACGGGTCCCGTCTTGACTCCGAAGTTAAGCGTGCATGGACGGGTGCAATGCGAGGATGGGTGACCTACCGGGAATTCGCCCTTTTTGCCTCCCTTCTTATCGATTTTTCATAATATTTGCTTTTAAAAAATTTACCATGCTTATTTATTTGTGCAATTTGCAAATGTAGACGAGAGAGCGACTTTATTTGACCTGATGTCTTTCACCCGTATCGCGGCGGGGAGATAGAGAGAAAAGAGGGATTTGGTCTCGATGACTCCAAAAGAATAGAAAAGGTGAATCAACTCACCGACACGATCATATAAGTACTAATGAACGGATCCCGTCTTGACTCCGAAGTTAAGCGTGCATGGACGGGTGCAATGCAAGGATGGGTGACCCACCGGGAAGTCGCCTTTTTTACCTCCCTTCTTGTCGATTTTTCACAACTTTTGTATTTAAAAAACTTGCCATGTCCATTTATTGGTGAACTTTACAAATATAGACGAGAGAGCGACTTTATTCGACCCGATGTCTTTCACCCGTATCGCGGCGGGGAGATAGAGAGAAAAGAGGGGATTTGGTCTCGATGACTCAGAAAGACTAGAAAAGGTGAATCAACTCACCGACACGATCATATAAGTACTAATGAACGGATCCCGTCTTGACTCCGAAGTTAAGCGTGCATGGACGGGTGCAATGCAAGGATGGGTGACCCACCGGGAAGTCGCCTTTTTTACCTCCCTTCTTGTCGATTTTTCACATTTTTTGTATTTAAAAAACTTACCATGTCCATTTATTGGTGAACTTTACAAATGTAGACGAGAGAGCGACTTTATTTGATCCGATGTCTTTCACCCATATCGAGGCGGGGAGAAAGAGAGAAAAGAGGGGATTTGGTCTCGATGACTCCAAAAGACTAGAAAAGGTGAATCAACTCACCGACACGATCATACCAGTACTAATGAACGGATCCCGTCTTGACTCCGAAGTTAAGCGTGCATGAACAGGTGCAATGCGAGGATGGGTGACCCGCCGGGAAGTAGCCATTTTTACCTCCTTTTTTGTTGATTTTTCAAAACTTTTGTAATTAAAAAACTTACCATGTCCATTTATTGGTGAACATTACAAATGTAGACGAAAGAGCGACTTTATTTGACCCTATGTCTTTCACCCGTATTGCGGCGGGGCAAACGGGAGCGAGCTGGAAATTTGTGCTTGATGTCTCCAAAAGACTAGAAAAGGTGAGTCAACACCCCGACACGATCATACCAGTACTAATGAACGGATCCCGTCTTGACTCCGAAGTTAAGCGTGCATGGACGGGTGCAATGCGAGGATGGGTGACCCACCGGGAAGTCGCCTTTTTTGCCTCCCTTCTTATCGATTTTTCATAATTTTTGCTTTTAAAAAATTTACCATGCTTATTTATTTGTGAACTTTACAAATGTAGACGAGAAAGCGACTTTATTTGACCCGATGTATTTCACCTGTATCGCGGCGGGGAGATTGGGAGAAAAGAGGGGATTTGTTCTCGATGACTCCAAAAGACTAGAAAAGGTCAATCAACTCACCGACACGATCATATAAGTACTAATGAACGGATCCCGTCTTGACTCCGAAGTTAAGCGTGCATGGACGGGTGCAATTCGAGGATGGGTGACCCACCGGGAAGTCGCCTTTTTTACCTCCCTTCTTGTCGACTTTTCACAATTTTTGTATTTAAAAAACTTACCATGTCCATTTATTGGTGAACTTTACAAATATAGACGAGCGAGCGACTTTATTTGACCCGATGTCTTTCACCCGTATCGCGGCGGGGAGATAGAGAGAAAAGAGGGATTTGGTCTCGATGACTCCAAAAGAATAGAAAAGGTGAATCAACTCACCGACACGATCATATAAGTACTAATGAACGGATCCCGTCTTGACTCCGAAGTTAAGCGTGCATGGACGGGTGCAATGCGAGGATGGGTGACCCACCGGGAAGTCGCCTTTTTTACCTCCCTTCTTGTCGATTTTTCACAACTTTTGTATTTAAAAAACTTACCATGTCCATTTATTGGTGAACTTTACAAATATAGACGAGAGAGCGACTTTATTTGACCCGATATCTTTCACCCGTATCGCGGCGGGGAGATAGAGAGAAAAGAGGGGATTTGGTCTCGATGACTCGGAAAGACTAGAAAAGGTGAATCAACTCACCGACACGATCATATAAGTACTAATGAACAGATCCCGTCTTGACTCCGAAGTTAAGCGTGCATGGACGGGTGCAATTCGAGGATGGGTGACCCACCGGGAAGTCGCCTTTTTTACCTCCCTTCTTGTCGACTTTTCACAATTTTTGTATTTAAAAAACTTACCATGTCCATTTATTGGTGAACTTTACAAATATAGACGAGAGAGCGACTTTATTTGACCCGATATCTTTCACCCGTATCGCGGCGGGGAGATAGAGAGAAAAGAGGGGATTTGGTCTCGATGACTCGGAAAGACTAGAAAAGGTGAATCAACTCACCGACACGATCATATAAGTACTAATGAACAGATCCCGTCTTGACTCCGAAGTTAAGCGTGCATGGACGGGTGCAATGCGAGGATGGGTGACCCACCAGAAAGTCGCCATTTTTACCTCCTTTTTTGTTGATTTTTCACAACTTTTGTATTTAAAAAACTTACCATGGCCATTTATTGGTGAACATTACAAATGTAGACGAAAGAGCGACTTTATTTGACCCTATGTCTTTCACCCGTATCGCGGCGGGGCAAACGGGAGCGAGCTGGAAATTTGTGCTTGATGTCTCCAAAAGACTAGAAAAGGTCAATCAACTCGCCGACACGATCATACCAGTACTAATGAACGGGTCTCGTCTTGACTCCGAAGTTAAGCGTGCATGGACGGGTGCAATGCGAGGATGGGTGACCCACCGGGAAGTCGCCTTTTTTGCCTCCCTTCTTATCGATTTTTCATAATTTTTGCTTTTAAAAAATTTACCATGCTTATTTATTTGTGAACTTTACAAATGTAGACGAGAAAGCGACTTTATTTGACCCGATGTATTTCACCTGTATCGCGGCGGGGAGATCGGGAGAAAAGAGGGGATTTGTTCTCGATGACTCCAAAAGACTAGAAAAGGTCAATCAACTCACCGACACGATCATATAAGTACTAATGAACGGATCCCGTCTTGACTCCGAAGTTAAGCGTGCATGGACGGGTGCAATTCGAGGATGGGTGACCCACCGGGAAGTCGCCTTTTTTACCTCCCTTCTTGTCGATTTTTCACAATTTTTGTATTTAAAAAACTTACCATGTCCATTTATTGGTGAACTTTACAAATATAGACGAGAGAGCGACTTTATTTGATCCGATGTCTTTCACCCGTATCGCGGCGGGGAGATAGAGAGAAAAGAGGGATTTGGTCTCGATGACTCGGAAAGACTAGAAAAGGTGAATCAACTCACCGACACGATCATATAAGTACTAATGAACAGATCCCGTCTTGACTCCGAAGTTAAGCGTGCATGGACGGGTGCAATGCGAGGATGGGTGACCCACCAGAAAGTCGCCATTTTTACCTCCTTTTTTGTTGATTTTTCACAACTTTTGTATTTAAAAAACTTACCATTTCCATTTATTGGTGAACATTACAAATGTAGACGAAAGAGCGACTTTATTTGACCCTATGTCTTTCACCCGTATCGCGGCGGGGCAAACGGGAGCGAGCTGGAAATTTGTGCTTGATGTCTCCAAAAGACTAGAAAAGGTCAATCAACTCGCCGACACGATCATACCAGTACTAATGAACCGGTCCCCGTCTTGACTCCGAAGTTAAGCGTGCATGGACGGGTGCAATGCGAGCATGGGTGACCCGCCGGGAAGTCGCCATTTTTACCTCCTTTTTTGTTGATTTTTCACAATTTTTGTATTTAAAAAACTTACCATGTCCATTTATTGGTGAACTTTACAAATATAGACGAGAGAGCGACTTTATTTGACCCGATGTCTTTCACCCGTATCGCGGCGGGGAGATACAGAGAAAAGAGGGGATTTGGTCTCGATGACTCCAAAAGACTAGAAAAGGTGAATCAACTCACCGACACGATCATACCAGTACTAATGAACGGATCCCATCTTGACTCCGAAGTTAAGCGTGCATGGACGGGTGCAATGCGAGGATGGGTGACCCGCCGGGAAGTCGCCATTTTTACCTTCTTTTTTGTTGATTTTTCACAACTTTTGTATTTAAAAAACTTACCATGTCCATTTATTGGTGAACTTTACAAATGTAGACGAGAGAGCGACTTTATTCGACCCGATGTCTTTCACCCATATCGAGGCGGGGAGATAGAGAGAAAAGAGGGATTTGGTCTCGATGACTCCAAAAGACTAGAAAAGGTGAATCAACTCACCGACACGATCATACCAGTACTAATGAACGGATCCCGTCTTGACTCCGAAGTTAAGCGTGCATGGACGAGTGCAATGCGAGGATGGGTGACCCACCGGGAAGTCGCCTTTTTTTCCTCCCTTCTTATCGATTTTTCATAATTTTTACTTTTAAAAAATTTACCATGCTTATTTATTTGTGAACTTTACAAAAGTAGATGAGAAAGCGACTTTATTTGACCCGATGTCTTTCACCCGTATCGCGGCGGGGAGATAGAGAGAAAAGAGGGGATTTGGTCTCGATGACTCCAAAAGACTAGAAAAGGTGAATCAACTCACCGACACGATCATATAAGTACTAATGAACGGATCCCGTCTTGACTCTGAAGTTAAGCGTGCATGGATGGGTGCAATTTGAGGATGGGTGACCCAATGGGAAGTCGCCATTTTTACCTCCTTTTTTGTTGATTTTTCACAACTTTTGTAATTAAAAAACTTACCATGTCCATTTATTGGTGAACTTTACAAATGTAGACGAGAGAGCGACTTTATTTGATCCGATGTCTTTCACCCATATCGAGGCGGGGAGAAAGAGAGAAAAGAGGGGATTTGGTCTCGATGACTCCAAAAGACTAGAAAAGGTGAATCAACTCACCGACACGATCATACCAGTACTAATGAACGGATCCCGTCTTGACTCCGAAGTTAAGCGTGCATGGACGGGTGCAATGCGAGGATGGGTGACCTACCGGGAATTCGCCCTTTGCCTCCCTTCTTATCGATTTTTCACAATTTTTGCTTTTAAAAAATTTACCATGCTTATTTATTTGTGCAATTTGCAAATGTAGACGAGAGAGCGACTTTATTTGACCCGATGTCTTTCACCCGTATCGCGGCGGGGAGATAGAGAGAAAAGAGGGGATTTGGTCTCGATGACTCAGAAAGACTAGAAAAGGTGAATCAACTCACCGACACGATCATACCAGTACTAATGAACGGATCCCGTCTTGACTCCGAAGTTAAGCGTGCATGGACGGGTGCAATGCGAGGATGGGTGAGCCACCGGAAAGTCGCCATTTTTACCTCTTTTTTTGTTGATTTTTCACAACTTTTGTATTTAAAAAACTTACCATGGCCATTTATTGGTGAACATTACAAATGTAGACGAAAGAGCGACTTTATTTGACCCTATGTCTTTCACCCGTATCGCGGCGGGGCAAACGGGAGCGAGCTGGAAATTTGTGCTTGATGTCTCCAAAAGACTAGAAAAGGTCAATCAACTCGCCGACACGATCATACCAGTACTAATGAACGGATCCCGTCTTGACTCCGAAGTTAAGCGTGCATGGACGGGTGCAATGCGAGGATGGGTGACCTACCCGGAATTCGCCCTTTTTGCCTCCCTTCTTATCGATTTTTCACAATTTTTGCTTTTAAAAAATTTACCATGCTTATTTATTTGTGCAATTTGCAAATGTAGACGAGAGAGCGACTTTATTTGACCCGATGTCTTTCACCCGTATCGCGGCGGGGAGATAGAGAGAAAAGAGGGGATTTGGTCTCGATGACTCAGAAAGACTAGAAAAGGTGAATCAACTCACCGACACGATCATACCAGTACTAATGAACGGATCCCGTCTTGACTCTGAAGTTAAGCGTGCATGGACGGGTGCAATGCAAGGATGGGTGACCCACCGGGAAGTCGCCTTTTTTACCTCCCTTCTTGTCGATTTTTCACATTTTTTGTATTTAAAAAACTTACCATGTCCATTTATTGGTGAACTTTACAAATGTAGACGAGAGAGCGACTTTATTTGATCCGATGTCTTTCACCCATATCGAGGCGGGGAGAAAGAGAGAAAAGAGGGGATTTGGTCTCGATGACTCCAAAAGACTAGAAAAGGTGAATCAACTCACCGACACGATCATACCAGTACTAATGAACGGATCCCGTATTGACTCCGAAGTTAAGCGTGCATGGACGGGTGCAATGCGAGGATGGGTGACCCGTCGGGAAGTAGCCATTTTTACCTCTTTTTTTGTTCATTTTTCACAACTTGTGTATTTAAAAAACTTACCATGTCCATTTATTGGTGAACATTACAAATGTAGACGAGAGAGCGACTTTATTTGACCCTATGTCTTTCACCCGTATCGCGGCGGGGCAAACGGGAGCGAGCTGGAAATTTGTGCTTGATGTCTCCAAAAGACTAGAAAAGGTCAATCGAGAAAGAGAGAAAAGAGGGGATTTGGGCTCGATGACTCAGAAAGACTAGAAAAGGTGAATCAACTCACCGACACGATCATACCAGTACTAATGAACGGATCCCGTCTTGACTCCGAAGTTAAGCGTGCATGGACAGGTGCAATGCGAGGATGGGTGACCCGCCGGGAAGTAGCCATTTTTACCTCCTTTTTTGTTGACTTTTCACAACTTGTGTATTTAAAAAACTTACCATGTCCATTTATTGGTGAAATTACAAATGTAGACGAGAGAGCGACTTTATTTGACCCTATGTCTTTCACCCGTATCGTGGCGGGGAAAACGGGAGCGAGCTGAAAATTTGTGCTTGATGTCTCCAAAAGACTAGAAAAGGTCAATCAACTCGCCGACACGATCATACCAGTACTAATGAACGGATCCCGTCTTGACTCCGAAGTTAAGCGTGCATGGACGGGTGCAATGCGAGGATGGGTGACCCGCCGGGAAGTAGCTATTTTTACCTCCTTTTTTGTTGATTTTTCACAACTTGTGTATTTAAAAAACTTACCATGGCCATTTATTGGTGAACATTACAAATGTAGACGAGAGAGCGACTTTATTTGACCCTATGTCTTTCACCCGTATCGCGGCGGGGCAAACGGGAGCGAGCTGGAAATTTGTGCTTGATGTCTCCAAAAGACTAGAAAAAGTGAATCAACTCGCCGACACGATCATACCAGTACTATTGAACGGATCCCGTCTTGACTCCGAAGTTAAGCGTACATGGACGGGTGCAATGCGAGGATGGGTGACCCACCGGGAAGTCGCCTTTTTTGCCTCCCTTCTTATCGATTTTTCATAATTTTTGCTTTTAAAAAATTTACCATGCTTATTTATTTTTGAACTTTACAAATGTAGACGAGAGAGCGACTTTATTTGACCTTATGTCTTTCACCCGTATCGCGGCGGGGCAAACGGGAGCGAGCTGGAAATTTGTGCTTGATGTCTCCAAAAGACTAGAAAAGGTCAATCAACTCGCCGACACGATCATACCAGTACTAATGAACGGATCCCGTCTTGACTCCGAAGTTAAGCGTGCATGGACGGGTGCAATGCGAGGATGGGTGACCTACCCGGAATTCGCCCTTTTTGCCTCCCTTCTTATCGATTTTTCACAATTTTTGCTTTTAAAAAATTTACCATGCTTATTTATTTGTGCAATTTGCAAATGTAGACGAGAGAGCGACTTTATTTGACCCGATGTCTTTCACCCGTATCGCGGCGGGGAGATAGAGAGAAAAGAGGGGATTTGGTCTCGATGACTCAGAAAGACTAGAAAAGGTGAATCAACTCACCGACACGATCATACCAGTACTAATGAACGGATCCCGTCTTGACTCCGAAGTTAAGCGTGCATGGACGGGTGCAATGCAAGGACGGGTGACCTACCGGGAAGTCGCCTTTTTTACCTCCCTTCTTGTCGATTTTTCACATTTTTTGTATTTAAAAAACTTACCATGTCCATTTATTGGTGAACTTTACAAATGTAGACGAGAGAGCGACTTTATTTGATCCGATGTCTTTCATCCATATCGAGGCGGGGAGAAAGAGAGAAAAGAGGGGATTTGGTCTTGATGACTCCAAAAGACTAGAAAAGGTGAATCAACTCACCGACACGATCATACCAGTACTAATGAACGGATCCCGTCTTGACTCCGAAGTTAAGCGTGCATGGACAGGTGCAATGCGAGGATGGGTGACCCGCCGGGAAGTAGCCATTTTTACCTCCTTTTTTGTTGATTTTTCACAACTTGTGTATTTAAAAAACTTACCATGGCCATTTATTGGTGAACATTACAAATGTAGACGAGAGAGCGACTTTATTTGACCCTATGTCTTTCACCCGTATCGCGGCGGGGCAAACGGGAGCGAGCTGGAAATTTGTGCTTGATGTCTCCAAAAGACTAGAAAAGGTCAATCAACTCGCCGACACGATCATACCAGTACTAATGAACGGATCCCGTCTTGACTCCGAAGTTAAGCGTGCATGGACGGGTGCAATGCGAGGATGGGTGACCTACCCGGAATTTGCCCTTTTTGCCTCCCTTCTTATCGATTTTTCATAATTTTTGCTTTTAAAAAATTTACCATGCTTATTTATTTGTTCAATTTGCAAATGTAGACGAGAGAGCGACTTTATTTGACCCGATGTCTTTCACCCGTATCGCGGCGGGGAGATAGAGAGAAAAGAGGGGATTTGGTCTCGATGACTCAGAAAGACTAGAAAAGGTGAATCAACTCACCGACACGATCATACCAGTACTAATGAACGGATCCCGTCTTGACTCCGAAGTTAAGCGTGCATGGACGGGTGCAATGCAAGGATGGGTGACCCACCGGGAAGTCGCCTTTTTTACCTCCCTTCTTGTCGATTTTTCACATTTTTTGTATTTAAAAAACTTACCATGTCCATTTATTGGTGAACTTTACAAATGTAGACGAGAGAGCGACTTTATTTGATCCGATGTCTTTCACCCGTATCGCGGCAGGGAGATAGAGAGAAAAGAGGGGATTTGGTCTCGATGACTCAGAAAGACTAGAAAAGGTGAATCAACTCACCGACACGATCATACCAGTACTAATGAACGGATCCCGTCTTGACTCCGAAGTTAAGCGTACATGGACGGGTGCATTGCAAGGATGGGTGACCCACCGGGAAGTCACCTTTTTTACCTCCCTTCTTGTCGATTTTTCACATTTTTTGTATTTAAAAAACTTACCATGTCCATTTATTGGTGAACTTTACAAATGTAGACGAGAGAGCGACTTTATTTGATCCGATGTCTTTCACCCATATCGAGGCGGGGATAAAGAGAGAAAAGAGGGGATTTGGTCTCGATGACTCCAAAAGACTAGAAAAGGTGAATCAACTCACCGACACGATCATACCAGTACTAATGAACGGATCCCGTCTTGACTCCGAAGTTAAGCGTGCATGGACAGGTGCAATGCGAGGATGGGTGACCCGCCGGGAAGTAGCCATTTTTACCTCCTTTTTTGTTCATTTTTCACAACTTGTGTATTTAAAAAACTTACCATGGCCATTTATTGGTGAACATTACAAATGTAGACGAGAGAGCGACTTTATTTGACCTTATGTCTTTCACCCGTATCGCGGCGGGGCAAACGGGAGCGAGCTGGAAATTTGTGCTTGATGTCTCCAAAAGACTAGAAAAGGTCAATCAACTCGCCGACACGATCATACCAGTACTAATGAACGGATCCCGTCTTGACTCCGAAGTTAAGCGTGCATGGACGGGTGCAATGCGAGGATGGGTGACCTACCCGGAATTCGCCCTTTTTGCCTCCCTTCTTATCGATTTTTCACAATTTTTGCTTTTAAAAAATTTACCATGCTTATTTATTTGTGCAATTTGTAAATGTAGACGAGAGAGCGACTTTATTTGACCCGATGTCTTTCACCCGTATCGCGGCGGGGAGATAGAGAGAAAAGAGGGGATTTGATCTCGATGACTCAG
This sequence comes from Actinidia polygama, assembly GCA_030159135.1. Lineage (NCBI taxonomy): Eukaryota > Viridiplantae > Streptophyta > Magnoliopsida > Ericales > Actinidiaceae > Actinidia > Actinidia polygama. The sequence continues at coordinate 18,758,022 of BRYF01000022.1, read as the reverse complement.
AAAGACTAGAAAAGGTAAATCAACTCACCGACACGATCATACCAGTACTAATGAACGGATCCCGTCTTGACTCCGAAGTTAAGCGTGCATGGACGGGTGCAATGCAAGGACGGGTGACCTACCGGGAAGTCGCCTTTTTTACCTCCCTTCTTGTCGATTTTTTACATTTTTTGTATTTAAAAAACTTACCATGTCCATTTATTGGTGAACTTTACAAATGTAGACGAGAGAGCGACTTTATTTGATCCGATGTCTTTCACCCATATCGAGGCGGGGAGAAAGAGAGAAAAGAGGGGATTTGGTCTCGATGACTCCAAAAGACTAGAAAAGGTGAATCAACTCACCGACACGATCATACCAGTACTAATGAACGGATCCCGTCTTGACTCCGAAGTTAAGCGTGCATGGACAGGTGCAATGCGAGGATGGGTGACCCGCCGGGAAGTAGCCATTTTTACCTCCTTTTTTGTTCATTTTTCACAACTTGTGTATTTAAAAAACTTACCATGGCCATTTATTGGTGAACATTACAAATGTAGACGAGAGAGCGACTTTATTTGACCTTATGTCTTTCACCCGTATCGCGGCGGGGCAAACGGGAGCGAGCTGGAAATTTGTGCTTGATGTCTCCAAAAGACTAGAAAAGGTCAATCAACTCGCCGACACGATCATACCAGTACTAATGAACGGATCCCGTCTTGACTCCGAAGTTAAGCGTGCATGGACGGGTGCAATGCGAGGATGGGTGACCTACTCGGAATTCGCCCTTTTTGCCTCCCTTCTTATCGATTTTTCACAATTTTTGCTTTTAAAAAATTTACCATGCTTATTTATTTGTGCAATTTGTAAATGTAGACGAGAGAGCGACTTTATTTGACCCGATGTCTTTCACCCGTATCGCGGCGGGGAGATAGAGAGAAAAGAGGGGATTTGATCTCGATGACTCAGAAAGACTAGAAAAGGTAAATCAACTCACCGACACGATCATACCAGTACTAATGAACGGATCCCGTCTTGACTCCGAAGTTAAGCGTGCATGGACGGGTGCAATGCAAGGACGGGTGACCTACCGGGAAGTCGCCTTTTTTACCTCCCTTCTTGTCGATTTTTTACATTTTTTGTATTTAAAAAACTTACCATGTCCATTTATTGGTGAACTTTACAAATGTAGACGAGAGAGCGACTTTATTTGATCCGATGTCTTTCACCCATATCGAGGCGGGGAGAAAGAGAGAAAAGAGGGGATTTGGTCTCGATGACTCCAAAAGACTACAAAAGGTGAATCAACTCACCGACACGATCATACCAGTACTAATGAACGGATCCCGTCTTGACTCCGAAGTTAAGCGTGCATGGACAGGTGCAATGCGAGGATGGGTGACCCGCCGGGAAGTAGCCATTTTTACCTCCTTTTTTGTTCATTTTTCACAACTTGTGTATTTAAAAAACTTACCATGGCCATTTATTGGTGAACATTACAAATGTAGACGAGAAAGCGACTTTATTTGACCCGATGTATTTCACCTGTATCGCGGCGGGCAGATAGAGAGAAAAGAGGGGATTTGGTCTCGATGACTCCAAAAGACTAGAAACGGTGAATCAACTCACCGACATGATCATATAAGTACTAATGAACGGATCCCGTCTTGACTCCGAAGTTAAACGTGCATGGACGGGTGCAATTCGAGGATGGGTGACCCACCGGGAAGTCGCCATTTTTACCTCCTTTTATGTTGATTTTTCACAACTTTTGTATTTAAAAAACTTACCATGTCCATTTATTGGTGAACTTTACAAATGTAGACGAGAGAGCGACTTTATTTGACCCGATGTTTTTCACCCATATCGAGGCGGGGGGAAAGAGCGAAAAGAGGGGATTTGGTCTAGATGACTCCAAAAGACTAGAAAAGGTGAATCAACTCACCGACACGATCATACCAGTACTAATGAACGGATCCCGTCTTGACTCCGAAGTTAAGCGTGCATGGACGGGTGCAATGCGAGGATGGGTGACTTACCGGGAAGTCGCCTTTTTTACCTCCCTTCTTATCGATTTTTCACAATTTTTGCTTTTAAAAAATTTACCATGCTTATTTATTTGTGCAATTTGCAAATGTAGACGAGAGAGCGACTTTATTTGACCCTATGTCTTTCACCCGTATCGCGGCGGGGAGATAGAGAGAAAAGAGGGGATTTGGTCTCGATGACTCGGAAAGACTAGAAAAGGTGAATCATCTCACCGACACGATCATACCAGTACTAATGAACGGATCCCGTCTTGACTCCGAAGTTAAGCGTGCATGGACAGGTGCAATGCGAGGATGGGTGACCCGCCGGGAAGTAGCCATTTTTACCTCCTTTTTTGTTCATTTTTCACAACTTGTGCATTTAAAAAACTTACCATGTCCATTTATTGGTGAACATTACAAATGTAGACGAGAGAGCGACTTTATTTGACCCTATGTCTTTCAACCGTATCGCGGCGGGGAAAACGGGAGCGAGCTGAAAATTTGTGCTTGATGTCTCCAAAAGACTAGAAAAGGTCAATCAACTCGCCGACACGATCATACCAGTACTAATGAACGGATCCCGTCTTGACTCCGAAGTTAAGCTTGCATGGACGGGTGCAATGCGAGGATGGGTGACCCGCCGGGAAGTAGCCATTTTTACCTCCTTTTTTGTTGATTTTTCACAACTTGTGTATTTAAAAAACTTACCATGGCCATTTATTGGTGAACATTACAAATGTAGACGAGAGAGCGACTTTATTTGACCCTATGTCTTTCAACCGTATCGCGGCGGGGCAAACGGGAGCGAGCTGGAAATTTGTGCTTGATGTCTCCAAAAGACTAGAAAAAGTGAATCAACTCGCCGACACGATCATACCAGTACTATTGAACGGATCCCGTCTTGACTCCGAAGTTAAGCGTACATGGACGGGTGCAATGCGAGGATGGGTGACCCACCGGGAAGTCGCCTTTTTTGCCTCCCTTCTTATCGATTTTTCATAATTTTTGCTTTTAAAAAATTTACCATGCTTATTTATTTTTGAACTTTACAAATGTAGACGAGAAAGCGACTTTATTTGACCCGATGTATTTCACCTGTATCGAGGCGGGGAGATAGAGAGAAAAGAGGGGATTTGGTCTCGATGACTCCAAAAGACTAGAAAAGGTGAATCAACTCACCGACACGATCATATAAGTACTAATGAACGGATCCCGTCTTGACTCCGAAATTAAGCGTGCATGGACGGGTGCAATTCGAGGATGGGTGACCCACCGGGAAGTCGCCATTTTTACCTCCTTTTATGGTGATTTTTCACAACTTTTGTATTTAAAAAACTTACCATGTCCATTTATTGGTGAACTTTACAAATGTAGACGAGAGAGCGACTTTATTGGACCCGATGTTTTTCACCCATATCGAGGCGGGGGGAAAGAGCGAAAAGAGGGGATTTGGTCTCGATGACTCCAAAAGACTAGAAAAGGTGAATCAACTCACCGACACGATCATACCAGTACTAATGAACGGATCCCGTCTTGACTCCGAAGTTAAGCGTGCATGGACGGGTGCAATGCGAGGATGGGTGACTTACCGGGAAGTCGTCTTTTTTACCTCCCTTCTTATCGATTTTTCATAATTTTTGCTTTTAAAAAATTTACCATGCTTATTTATTTGTGCAATTTGCAAATGTAGACGAGAGAGCGACTTTATTTGACCCGATGTCTTTCACCCGTATAGCGGCGGGGAGATAGAGAGAAAAGAGGGGATTTGGTCTCGATGACTCGGAAAGACTAGAAAAGGTGAATCATCTCACCGACACGATCATACCAGTACTAATGAACGGATCCCGTCTTGACTCCGAAGTTAAGCGTGCATGGACAGGTGCAATGCGAGGATGGGTGACCCGCCGGGAAGTCGCCATTTTTACCTCCTTTTTTGCTGATTTTTCACAACTTTTGTATTTAAAAAACTTACCATGTCCATTTATTGGTGAACATTACAAATGTAGACGAGAGAGCGACTTTATTCGACCCGATGTCTTTCACCCATATCGAGGCGGGGAGAAAGAGAGAAAAGAGGGGATTTGGTCTCGATGACTCCAAAAGACTAGAAAAGGTGAATCAACTCACCGACACGATCATACCAGTACTAATGAACGGATCCCGTCTTGACTCCGAAGTTAAGCGTGCATGGACAGGTGCAATGCGAGGATGGGTGACCCGCCGGGAAGTCACCTTTTTTTGCCTCCCTTCTTATCGATTTTTCATAATTTTTGCTTTTAAAAAATTTAACATGCTTATTTATTTGTGAACTTTACAAATGTAGACGAGAAAGCGACTTTATTTGACCCGATGTATTTCACCTGTATCGCGGCGGGGAGATAGGGAGAAAAGAGGGGATTTGGTCTCGATGACTCCAAAAGACTAGAAAAGGTGAGTCAACTCACCGACACGATCATACCAGTACTAATGAACGGATCCCGTCTTGACTCCGAAGTTAAGCGTGCATGGACGGGTGCAATGCGAGGATGGGTGACCCACGGGAAGTCACCTTTTTTGCCTCCCTTCTTATCGATTTTTCATAATTTTTGCTTTTAAAAATTTACCATGCTTATTTATTTGTGAACTTTACAAATGTAGACGAGAAAGCGACTTTATTTGACCCGATGTATTTCCACCTGTATCGCGGCGGGGAGATAGGGAGAAAAGAGGGGATTTGGTCTCGATGACTCCAAAAGACTAGAAAAGGTGAATCAACTCACCGACACGATCATATGAGTACTAATGAACGGATCCCGTCTTGACTCCGAAGTTAAGCGTGCATGGACGGGTGCAATGCGAGGATGGGTGACCCACCGGGAAGTCGCTTTTTTACCTCCCTTCTTGTCGATTTTTCACAACTTTTGTATTTAAAAAACTTACCATGTCCATTTATTGGTGAACTTTACAAATGTAGACGAAAGAGCGACTATATTTGACCCGATGTCTTTCACCCATATCGAGGCGGGGGGAAAGAGCGAAAAGAGGGGATTTGGTCTCGATGACTCCAAAAGACTAGAAAAGGTGAATCAACTCACCGACACGATCATACCAGTACTAATGAACGGATCCCGTCTTGACTCCGAAGTTAAGCGTGCATGGACGGGTGCAATGCAAGGATGGGTGACCCACCGGGAAGTCGCCTTTTTTACCTCCCTTCTTGTCGATTTTTCACATTTTTTGTATTTAAAAAACTTACCATGTCCATTTATTGGTGAACTTTACAAATGTAGACGAGAGAGCGACTTTATTTGATCCGATGTCTTTCACCCATATCGAGGCGGGGAGAAAGAGAGAAAAGAGGGGATTTGGTCTCGATGACTCCAAAAGACTACAAAAGGTGAATCAACTCACCGACACGATCATACCAGTACTAATGAACGGATCCCGTCTTGACTCCGAAGTTAAGCGTGCATGGACGGGTGCAATGCGAGGATGGGTGACCCACCGGGAAGTCGCCTTTTTTACCTCCATTCTTATCGATTTTTCATAATTTTTGCTTTAAAAAATTTACCATGCTTATTTATTTGTGCAATTTGCAAATGTAGACGAGAGAGCGACTTTATTTGACCCGATGTCTTTCACCAGTATCGCGGCGGGGAGATAGAGAGAAAAGAGGGGATTTGGTCTCGATGACTCAGAAAGACTAGAAAAGGTGAATCAACTCACCGACACGATCATACCAGTACTATTGAACGGATCCCGTCTTGACTCCGAAGTTAAGCGTGCATGAACGGGTGCAATGCGAGGATGGGTGACCCACCGGGAAGTCGCCATTTTTACCTCCTTTTTTGCTGATTTTTCACAACTTTTGTATTTAAAAAACTTACCATGTCCATTTATTGGTGAACTTTACAAATGTAGACGAGAGAGCGACTTTATTTGACCCGATGTTTTTCACCCATATCGAGGCGGGGGGAAAGAGCGAAAAGAGGGGATTTGGTCTCGATGACTCCAAAAGACTAGAAAAGGTGAATCAACTCACCGACACGATCATACCAGTACTAATGAACGAATCCCGTCTTGACTCCGAAGTTAAGCGTGCATGGACGGGTGCAATGCGAGGATGGGTGACTTACCGGGAAGTCGCCTTTTTTACCTCCCTTCTTGTCGATTTTTCACAATTTTTGCTTTTGAAAAATTTACCATGCTTATTTATTTGTGCAATTTGCAAATGTAGACGAGAGAGCGACTTTATTTGACCCGATGTCTTTCACCCGTATCGCGGCGGGGAGATAGAAAGAAAAGAGGGGATTTGGTCTCGATGACTCAGAAAGACTAGAAAAGGTGAATCAACTCACCGACACGATCATACCAGTACTAATGAACGGATCCCGTCTTGACTCCGAAGTTAAGCGTGCGTGGACGGGTGCAATGCGAGGATGGGTGACCCACCGGGAAGTCGCCTTTTTTGCCTCCATTCTTATCGATTTTTCATAATTTTTGCTTTTAAAAAATTTACCATGCTTATTTATTTGTGAACTTTACAAATGTAGGCGAGAAAGCGACTTTATTTGACCCGATGTATTTCACCTGTATCGCGGTTGGGAGATAGAGAGAAAAGAGGGGATTTGGTCTCGATGACTCCAAAAGACTAGAAACGGTGAATCAACTCACCGACACGATCATACCAGTACTAATGAACGGATCCCGTCTTGACTCCGAAGTTAAGCGTGCATGGACGGGTGCAATGCGAGGATGGGTGACCCGCCGGGAAGTCGCCATTTTTACCTCCTTTTTTGCTGATTTTTCACAACTTTTGTATTTAAAAAACTTACCATGTCCATTTATTGGTGAACTTTACAAATGTAGACGAGAGAGCGACTTTATTCGACCCGATGTCCTTCACCCATATCGAGGCAGGGAGAAAGAGAGAAAAGAGGGGATTTGGTCTCGATGACTCCAAAAGACTAGAAAAGGTGAGTCAACTCACCGACACGATCATACCAGTACTAATGAACGGATCCCGTCTTGACTCCGAAGTTAAGCGTGCATGGACGGGTGCAATGCGAGGATGGGTGACCCACCGGGAAGTCGCCTTTTTTGCCTCCCTTCTTATCGATTTTTCATATATTTTGCTTTTAAAAATTTACCATGCTTATTTATTTGTGAACTTTACAAATGTAGATGAGAAAGCGACTTTATTTGACCCGATGTATTTCACCTGTATCGCGGCGGGGAGATAGGGAGAAAAGAGGGGATTTGGTCTCGATGACTCCAAAAGACTAGAAAAGGTGAATCAACTCACCGACACGATCATACCAGTAATAATGAACGGATCCCGTCTTGACTCTGAAGTTAAGCGTGCATGGACGGGTGCAATGCGAGGATGGGTGACTTACCGGGAAGTCGCCTTTTTTACCTCCCTTCTTATCGATTTTTCACATTTTTTGCTTTTAAAAAATTTACCATGCTTATTTATTTGTGCAATTTGCAAATGTAGACGAGAGAACGACTTTATTTGACCCGATGTCTTTCACCCGTATCGCGGCGGGGAGATAGAGAGAAAAGAGGGGATTTGGTCTCGATGACTCGGAAAGACTAGAAAAGGTGAATCAACTCACCGACACGATCATACCAGTACTAATGAACGGATCCCGTCTTGACTCCGAAGTTAAGCGTGCATGGACAGGTGCAATGCGAGGATGGGTGACCCGCCGGGAAGTCGCCATTTTTACCTCCTTTTTTGCTGATTTTTCACAACTTTTGTATTTAAAAAACTTACCATGTCCATTTATTGGTGAACTTTACAAATGTAGACGAGAGAGTGACTTTATTCGACCCGATGTCTTTCACCCATATCGAGGCGGGGAGAAAGAGAGAAAAGAGGGGATTTGGTCTCGATGACTCCAAAAGACTAGAAAAGGTGAGTCAACTCACCGACACGATCATACCAGTACTAATGAACGGATCCCGTCTTGACTCCGAAGTTAAGCGTGCATGGACGGGTGCAATGCGAGGATGGGTGACCCACCGGGAAGTCGCCTTTTTTACCTCCCTTCTTGTCGATTTTTCACAACTTTTGTATTTAAAAAACTTACCATGTCCATTTATTGGTGAACTTTACAAATGTAGACGAGAGAGCGACTATATTTCACCCGATGTCTTTCACCCATATCGAGGCGGGGGGAAAGAGCGAAAAGAGGGGATTTGGTCTCGATGACTCCAAAAGACTAGAAAAGGTGAATCAACTCACCGACACGATCATATAAGTACTAATGAACGGATCCCGTCTTGACTCCGAAGTTAAGCGTGCATGGACGGGTGCAATGCGAGGATGGGTGACCCGCCGGGAAGTCGCCATTTTTACCTCCTTTTTTGTTGATTTTTCACAACTTTTGTATTTAAAAAACTTACCATGGCCATTTATTGGTGAACATTACAAATGTAGACGAGAGAGCGACTTTATTTGACCCTATGTTTTTCACCCGTATCGCGGCGGGGCAAACGGGAGCGAGCTGGAAATTTGTGCTTGATGTCTCCAATAGACTAGAAAAGGTCAATCAACTCGCCGACACGATCATACCAGTACTAATGAACGGATCCCGTCTTGACTCCGAAGTTAAGCGTGCATGGACGGGTGCAATGCGAGGATGGGTGACCTACCGGGAAGTCGCCTTTTTTACCTCACTTCTTATCGATTTTTCACAATTTTTGCTTTTAAAAAATTTACCATGCTTATTTATTTGTGCAATTTGCAAATGTAGACGAGAGAGCGACTTTATTTGACCCGATGTCTTTCACCCGTATCGCGGCGGGGAGATAGATAGAAAAGAGGGGATTTGGTCTCGATGACTCAGAAAGACTAGAAAAGGTGAATCAACTCACCGACACGATCATACCAGTACTAATGAACGGATCCCGTCTTGACTCTGAAGTTAAGCGTGCATGGACGGGTGCAATGCGAGGATGGGTGACCCACCGGGAAGTCGCCATTTTTACCTCCTTTTTTCCTGATTTTTCACAACTTTTGTATTTAAAAAACTTACCATGTCCATTTATTGGTGAACTTTACAAATATAGACGAGAGAGCGACTTTATTTGACCCGATGTTTTTCACCCATATCGAGGCGGGGGGAAAGAGCGAAAAGAGGGGATTTGGTCTCGATGACTCCAAAAGACTAGAAAAGGTGAATCAACTCACCGACACGATCATACCAGTACTAATGAACGGATCCCGTCTTGACTCCGAAGTTAAGCGTGCATGGACGGGTGCAATGCGAGGATGGGTGACCCACCGGGAAGTCGCCTTTTTTGCCTCCATTCTTATCGATTTTTCATAATTTTTGCTTTTAAAAAATTTACCATGCTTATTTATTTGTGCAATTTGCAAATGTAGGCGAGAAAGCGACTTTATTTGACCCGATGTATTTCACCCGTATCGCGGCGGGGAGATAGAGAGAAAAGAGGGGATTTGGTCTCGATGACTCCAAAAGACTAGAAACGGTGAATCAACTCACCGACACGATCATACCAGTACTAATGAACGGATCCCGTCTTGACTCCAAAGTTAAGCGTGCATGGACGGGTGCAATGCGAGGATGGGTGACCCACCGGGAAGTCGCCTTTTTTACCTCCCTTCTTGTCGATTTTTCAAAATTTTTGTATTTAAAAAACTTACCATGTCCATTTATTGGTGAACTTTACAAATATAGACGAGAGAGCGACTTTATTTGACCCGATGTCTTTCACCCGTATCGCGGCGGGGAGATAGAGAGAAAAGAGGGGATTTGGTCTCGATGACTCCAAAAGACTAGAAAAGGTGAATAAACTCACCGACACGATCATACCAGTACTAATGAACGGATCCCGTCTTGACTCCGAAGTTAAGCGTGCATGGACGGGTGCAATGCGAGGATGGGTGACCCACCGGGAAGTCGCCATTTTTACCTCCTTTTTTGTTGATTTTTCACAACTTTTGTATTTAAAAAACTTACCATGTCCATTTATTGGTGAACTTTACAAATGTAGACGAGAGAGCGACTTTATTCGACCTGATGTCTTTCACCCATATCGGGGCGGGGAGATAGAGAGAAAAGAGGGATTTGGTCTAGATGACTCCAAAAGACTAGAAAAGGTGAATCAACTCACCGACACGATCATACCAGTACTAATGAACGGATCCCGTCTTGACTCCGAAGTTAAGCGTGCATGGACGGGTGCAATGCGAGGATGGGTGACCCGCCGGGAAGTCGCCATTTTTACCTCCTTTTTTGTTGATTTTTCACAACTTTTGTATTTAAAAAACTTACCATGGCCATTTATTGGTGAACATTACAAATGTAGACGAGAGAGCGACTTTATTTGACCCTATGTCTTTCACCCGTATCGCGGCGGGGCAAACGGGAGTGAGCTGGAAATTTGTGCTTGATGTCTCCAATAGACTAGAAAAGGTCAATCAACTCGCCGACACGATCATACCAGTACTAATAAACGGATCCCGTCTTGACTCCGAAGTTAAGCGTGCATGGACGGGTGCAATGCGAGGATGGGTGACCTACCGGGAATTCGCCCTTTTTGCCTCCCTTCTTATCGATTTTTCACAATTTTTGCTTTTAAAAAATTTACCATGCTTATTTATTTGTGCATTTTGCAAATGTAGACGAGAGAGCGACTTTATTTTACCCGATGTCTTTCACCCGTATCGCGGCGGGGAGATAGAGAGAAAAGAGGGGATTTGGTCTCGATGACTCCAAAAGACTAGAAACGGTGAATCAACTCACCGACACGATCATACCAGTACTAATGAACGGATCCCGTCTTGACTCCAAAGTTAAGCGTGCATGGACGGGTGCAATGCGAGGACACCGGGAAGTCGCCTTTTTTACCTCCCTTCTTGTCGATTTTTCACAATTTTTGTATTTAAAAAACTTACCATGTCCATTTATTGGTGAACTTTACAAATATAGACGAGAGAGCGACTTTATTTGACCCGATGTCTTTCACCCGTATAGCGGCGGGGAGATAGAGAGAAAAGAGGGGATTTGGTCTCGATGACTCCAAAAGACTAGAAAAGGTGAATCAACTCTCCGACACAATCACACCAGTACTAATGAACGGATCCCGTCTTGACTCCGAAGTTAAGCGTGCATGGACGGGTGCAATGCGAGGATGGGTGACCCACCGGGAAGTCGCCATTTTTACGTCCTTTTTTGTTTTTTTTTTCACAACTTTTGTATTTAAAAAACTTACCATGTCCATTTATTGTTGAACTTTACAAATGTAGACGAGAGAGCGACTTTATTCGACCCGATGTCTTTCACCCATATCGAGGAGGGGAGATAGAGAGAAAAGAGGGATTTGGTCTCGATGACTCCAAAAGACTAGAAAAGGTGAATCAACTCACCGACACGATCATACCAGTACTAATGAACGGATCCCGTCTTGACTCCGGAGTTAAGCGTGCATGGACGAGTGCAATGCGAGGATGGGTGACCCACCGGGAAGACGCCTTTTTTTCCTCCCTTCTTATCGATTTTTCATAATTTTTACTTTTAAAAAATTTACCATGCTTATTTATTTGTGAACTTTACAAAAGTAGACGAGAAACGGACTTTATTTGACCCGATGTATTTCACCTGTATCGCGGCGGGGAGATAGAGGGAAAAGAGGGGATTTGGTCTCGATGACTCCAAAAGACTAGAAAAGGTGAATCAACTCACCGACACGATCATATAAGTACTAATGAACGGATCCCGTCTTGACTCCGAAGTTAAGCGTGCATGGACGGGTGCAATGCGAGGATGGGTGACTTACCGGGAAGTCGCCTTTTTTACCTCACTTCTTATCGATTTTTCACAATTTTTGCTTTTAAAAAATTTACCATGCTTATTTATTTGTGCAATTTGCAAATGTAGACGAGAGAGCGACTTTATTTGACCCGATGTCTTTCACCCGTATCGCGGCGGGGAGATAGATAGAAAAGAGGGGATTTGGTCTCGATGACTCAGAAAGACTAGAAAAGGTGAATCAACTCACCGACACGATCATACCAGTACTAATGAACGGATCCCGTCTTGACTCCGAAGTTAAGCGTGCATGGACAGGTGCAATGCGAGGATGGGTGACCCGCCGGGAAGTCGCCATTTTTACCTCCTTTTTTGCTGATTTTTCATAACTTTTGTATTTAAAAAACTTACCATGTCCATTTATTGGTGAACTTTACAAATGTAGACGAGACAGCGACTTTATTCGACCCGATGTCTTTCACCCATATCGAGGCGGGGAGAAAGAGAGAAAAGAGGGGATTTGGTCTCGATGACTCCAAAAGACTAGAAAAGGTGAGTCAACTCACCGACACGATCATACCAGTACTAATGAACGGATCCCGTCTTGACTCCGAAGTTAAGCGTGCATGGACAGGTGCAATGCGAGGATGGGTGACCCACCGGGAAGTCGCCATTTTTACCTCCTTTTTTGTTGATTTTTCACAACTTTTGTATTTAAAAAATTTACCATGCTTATTTATTTGTGAACTTTACAAATGTAGACGAGAAAGCGACTTTATTTGACCCGATGTATTTTTTCACCTGTATCGCGGCGGGGAGATAGGGAGAAAAGAGGGGATTTGGTCTCGATGACTCCAAAAGACTAGAAAAGGTGAATCAACTCACCGACATGATCATACCAGTACTAATGAACGGATCCCGTCTTGACTCCGAAGTTAAGCGTGCATGGACGGGTGCAATGCGAGGATGGGTGACCCACCGGGAAGTCGCCTTTTTTACCTCCCTTCTTGTCGATTTTTCACAACTTTTGTATTTAAAAAACTTACCATGTCCATTTATTGGTGAACTTTACAAATGTAGACGAGAGAGCGACTATATTTGACCCGATGTCTTTCACCCATATCGAGGCGGGGGGAAAGAGCGAAAATAGGGGATTTGGTCTCGATGACTCCAAAAGACTAGAAAAGGTGAATCAACTCACCGACACGATCATATAAGTACTAATGAACGGATCCCGTCTTGACTCCGAAGTTAAGCGTGCATGGACGGGTGCAATGCGAGGATGGGTGACTTACCGGGAAGTCGCCTTTTTTACCTCACTTCTTATCGATTTTTCACAATTTTTGCTTTTAAAAAATTTACCATGCTTATTTATTTGTGCAATTTGCAAATGTAGACGAGAGAGCGACTTTATTTGACCCGATGTCTTTCACCCGTATCGCGGCGGGGAGATAGATAGAAAAGAGGGGATTTGGTCTCGATGACTCAGAAAGACTAGAAAAGGTGAATCAACTCACCGACACGATCATACCAGTACTAATGAACGGATCCCGTCTTGACTCCGAAGTTAAGCGTGCATGGACGGGTGCAATGCGAGGATGGGTGACCCACCGGGAAGTCGCCATTTTTACCTTCTTTTTTGCTGATTTTTCACAACTTTTGTATTTAAAAAACTTACCATGTCCATTTATTGGTGAACTTTACAAATGTAGACGAGAGAGCGACTTTATTTGACCCGATGTCTTTCACCCATATCGAGGCGGGGGGAAAGAGCGAAAAGAGGGGATTTGGTCTCGATGACTCCAAAAGACTAGAAAAGGTGAATCAACTCACCGACACGATCATACCAGTACTAATGAACGAATCCCGTCTTCACTCCGAAGTTAAGCGTGCATGGACGGGTGCAATGCGAGGATGGGTGACCCACCGGGAAGTCGCCTTTTTTACCTCCCTTCTTGTCGATTTTTCAAAATTTTTGTATTTAAAAAACTTACCATGTCCATTTATTGGTGAACTTTACAAATATAGACGAGAGAGCGACTTTATTTGACCCGATGTCTTTCACCCGTATCGCGGCGGGGAGATAGAGAGAAAAGAGGGGATTTGGTCTCGATGACTCGAAAAGACTAGAAAAAGTGAATAAACTCACCGACACGATCATACCAGTACTAATGAACGGATCCCGTCTTGACTCCGAAGTTAAGCGTGCATGGACGGGTGCAATGCGAGGATGGGTGACCCACCGGGAAGTCGCCATTTTTACCTCCTTTTTTGTTGATTTTTCACAATTTTTGCTTTTAAAAAATTTACCATGCTTATTTATTTGTGCATTTTGCAAATGTAGACGAGAGAGCGACTTTATTTTACCCGATGTCTTTCACCCGTATCGCGGCGGGGAGATAGAGAGAAAAGAGGGGATTTGGTCTCGGTGACTAAGAAAGACTAGAAAAGGTGAATCAACTCACCGACACGATCATACCAGTACTAATGAACGGATCCCGTCTTGACTCCAAAGTTAAGCGTGGATGGACGGGTGCAATGCGAGGATGGGTGACCCACCGGGAAGTCGCCTTTTTTACCTCCCTTCTTGTCGATTTTTCACAATTTTTGTATTTAAAAAACTTACCATGTCCATTTATTGGTGAACTTTACAAATATAGACGAGAGAGCGACTTTATTTGACCCGATGTCTTTCACCCGTATAGCGGCGGGGAGATAGAGAGAAAAGAGGGGATTTGGTCTCGATGACTCCAAAAGACTAGAAAAGGTGAATCAACTCTCCGACACAATCATACCAGTACTAATGAACGGATCCCGTCTTGACTCCGAAGTTAAGCGTGCATGGACGGGTGCAATGCGAGGATGGGTGATCCACCGGGAAGTCGCCATTTTTACCTCCTTTTTTGTTGATTTTTCACAACTTTTGTATTTAAAAAACTTACAATGTCCATTTATTGTTGAACTTTACAAATGTAGACGAGAGAGCGACTTTATTCGACCCGATGTCTTTCACCCATATCGAGGAGGGGAGATAGAGAGAAAAGAGGGATTTGGTCTCGATGACTCCAAAAGACTAGAAAAGGTGAATCAACTCACCGACACGATCATACCAGTACTAATGAACGGATCCCGTCTTGACTCCGGAGTTAAGCGTGCATGGACGAGTGCAATGCGAGGATGGGTGACCCACCGGGAAGTCGCCTTTTTTTCCTCCCTTCTTATCGATTTTTCATAATTTTTACTTTTAAAAAATTTACCATGCTTATTTATTTGTGAACTTTACAAAAGTAGACGAGAAAGCGACTTTATTTGACCCGATGTATTTCACCTGTATCGCGGCGGGGAGATAGAGAGAAAAGAGGGGATTTGGTCTCGATGACTCCAAAAGACTAGAAAAGGTGAATCAACTCACCGACACGATCATATAAGTACTAATGAACGGATCCCGTCTTGACTCCGAAGTTAAGCGTGCATGGACGGGTGCAATTCGAGGACACCCACCGGGAAGTCGCCATTTTTACCTCCTTTTATGGCGATTTTTCACAACTTTTGTATTTAAAAAACTTACCATGTCCATTTATTGGTGAACTTTACAAATGTAGACGAGAGAGCGACTTTATTTGACCCGATGTCTTTCACCCGTATAGCGGCGGGGAGATAGAGAGAAAAGAGGGGATTTGGTCTCGATGACTCCAAAAGACTAGAAAAGGTGAATCAACTCTCCGACACAATCATACCAGTACTAATGAACGGATCCCGTCTTGACTCCGAAGTTAAGCGTGCATGGACGGGTGCAATGCGAGGATGGGTGACCCACCGGGAAGTCGCCATTTTTACCTCCTTTTTTGCTGATTTTTCACAACTTTTGTATTTAAAAAACTTACCATGTCCATTTATTGGTGAACTTTACAAATGTAGACGAGAAAGCGACTTTATTCGACCCGATGTCTTTCACCCATATCGAGGCGGGGAGAAAGAGAGAAAAGAGGGGATTTGGTCTCGATGACTCCAAAAGACTAGAAAAGGTGAGTCAACTCACCGACACGATCATACCAGTACTAATGAACGGATCCCGTCTTGACTCCGAAGTTAAGCGTGCATGGACGGGTGCAATGCGAGGATGGGTGACCCACCGGGAAGTCGCCTTTTTTGCCTCCCTTCTTATCGATTTTTCATAATTTTTGCTTTTAAAAAATTTACCATGCTTATTTATTTGTGAACTTTACAAATGTAGACGAGAAAGCGACTTTATTTGACCCGATGTATTTCACCTCTATCGCGGCGGGGAGATAGGGAGAAAAGAGGGGATTTGGTCTCGATGACTCCAAAAGACTAGAAAAGGTGAATCAACTCACCGACACGATCATACCAGTACTAATGAACGGATCCCGTCTTGACTCCGAAGTTAAGCGTGCATGGACGGGTGCAATGCGAGGATGGGTGACCCACCGGGAAGTCGCCTTTTTTACCTCCCTTCTTGTCGATTTTTCACAACTTTTGTATTTAAAAAACTTACCATGTCCATTTATTGGTGAACTTTACAAATGTAGACGAGAGAGCGACTATATTTGACCCGATGTCTTTCACCCATATCGAGGCGGGGGGAAAGAGCGAAAAGAGGGGATTTGGTCTCGATTACTCCAAAAGACTAGAAAAGGTGAATCAACTCACCGACACGATCATATAAGTACTAATGAACGGATCCCGTCTTGACTCCGAAGTTAAGCGTGCATGGACGGGTGCAATGCGAGGATGGGTGACTTACCGGGAAGTCGCCTTTTTTACCTCACTTCTTATCGATTTTTCACAATTTTTGCTTTTAAAAAATTTACCATGCTTATTTATTTGTGCAATTTGCAAATGTAGACGAGAGAGCGACTTTATTTGACCCGATGTCTTTCACCCGTATCGCGGCGGGGAGATAGATAGAAAAGAGGGGATTTGGTCTCGATGACTCAGAAAGACTAGAAAAGGTGAATCAACTCACCGACACGATCATACCAGTACTAATGAACGGATCCCGTCTTGACTCCGAAGTTAAGCGTGCATGGACGGGTGCAATGCGAGGATGGGTGACCCACCGGGAAGTCGCCATTTTTACCTCCTTTTTTGCTGATTTTTCACAACTTTTGTATTTAAAAAACTTACCATGTCCATTTATTGGTGAACTTTACAAATGTAGACGAGAGAGCGACTTTATTTGACCCGATGTGTTTCACCCATATCGAGGCGGGGGGAAAGAGCGAAAAGAGGGGATTTGGTCTCGATGACTCCAAAAGACTAGAAAAGGTGAATCAACTCACCGACACGATCATACCAGTACTAATGAACGAATCCTGTCTTGACTCCGAAGTTAAGCGTACATGGATGGGTGCAATGCGAGGATGGGTGACCCACCAGGAAGTCGCCTTTTTTACCTCCCTTCTTGTCGATTTTTCATAATTTTTGTATTTAAAAAACTTACCATGTCCATTTATTGGTGAACTTTACAAATATAGACGAGAGAGCGACTCTATTTGACCCGATGTCTTTCACCCGTATCGCGGCGGGGAGATAGAGAGAAAAGTGGGGATTTGGTCTCGATGACTCCAAAAGACTAGAAAAGGTGAATCAACTCACCGACACGATCAAATAAGTACTAATGAAGAGGTCCCGTCTTGACTCCGAAGTTAAGCGTGCATGGATGTGTGCAATTCAAGGATGGGTGACCCAACGGGAAGTCGCCATTTTTACCTCCTTTTTTGCTGATTTTTCACAACTTTTGTAATTAAAAAACTTACCATGTCCATTTATTGGTGAACTTTACAAATGTAGACGAGAGAGCGACTTTATTTGATCCGATGTCTTTCACCCTTATCGAGGCGGGGAGAAAGAGAGAAAAGAGGGGATTTGGTCTCGATGACTCCAAAAGACTAGAAAAGGTGAATCAACTCACCGACACGATCATACCAGTACTAATGAACGGATCCCGTCTTGACTCCGAAGTTAAGCGTGCATGGACGGGTGCAATGCGAGGATGGGTGACCCGCCGGGAAGTCGCCATTTTTACCTCCTTTTTTGTTGATTTTTCACAACTTTTGTATTTAAAAAACTTACCATGGCCATTTATTGGTGAACATTACAAATGTAGACGAGAGAGCGACTTTATTTGACCCTATGTCTTTCACCCGTATCGCGGCGGGGCAAACATGAGCGAGCTGGAAATTTGTGCTTGATGTCTCCAATAGACTAGAAAAGGTCAATCAACTCGCCGACACGATCATACCAGTACTAATGAACGGATCCCGTCTTGACTCCGAAGTTAAGCATGCATGGACGAGTGCAATGCGAGGATGGGTGACCCACCGGGAAGTCGCCATTTTTACCTCCTTTTTTGCTGATTTTTCACAACTTTTGTATTTAAAAAACTTACCATGTCCATTTATTGGTGAACTTTACAAATGTAGACGAGAGAGCGACTTTATTTGACCCGATGTGTTTCACCCATATCGAGGCGGGGGGAAAGAGAGAAAAGAGGGGATTTGGTCTCGATGACTCCAAAAGATTAGAAAAGGTGAATCAACTCACCGACACGATCATACCAGTACTAATGAACGGATCCCGTCTTGACTCCGGAGTTAAGCGTGCATGGACGGGTGCAATGCGAGGATGGGTGACCCACCGGGAAGTCGCCTTTTTTACCTCCCTTCTTGTCGATTTTTCACAACTTTTGTATTTAAAAAACTTACCATGTCCATTTATTGGTGAACTTTACAAATGTAGACGAGAGAGCGACTATATTTGACCCGATGTCTTTCACCCATATCGAGGCGGGGGGAAAGAGCGAAAAGAGGGGATTTGGTCTCGATTACTCCAAAAGACTAGAAAAGGTGAATCAACTCACCGACACGATCATATAAGTACTAATGAACGGATCCCGTCTTGACTCCGAAGTTAAGCGTGCATGGACGGGTGCAATGCGAGGATGGGTGACTTACCGGGAAGTCGCCTTTTTTACCTCACTTCTTATCGATTTTTCACAATTTTTGCTTTTAAAAAATTTACCATGCTTATTTATTTGTGCAATTTGCAAATGTAGACGAGAGAGCGACTTTATTTGACCCGATGTCTTTCACCCGTATCGCGGCGGGGAGATAGATAGAAAAGAGGGGATTTGGTCTCGATGACTCAGAAAGACTAGAAAAGGTGAATCAACTCACCGACACGATCATACCAGTACTAATGAACGGATCCCGTCTTGACTCCGAAGTTAAGCGTGCATGGACGGGTGCAATGCGAGGATGGGTGACCCACCGGGAAGTCGCCATTTTTACCTCCTTTTTTGCTGATTTTTCACAACTTTTGTATTTAAAAAACTTACCATGTCCATTTATTGGTGAACTTTACAAATGTAGACGAGAGAGCGACTTTATTTGACCCGATGTGTTTCACCCATATCGAGGCGGGGGGAAAGAGCGAAAAGAGGGGATTTGGTTTCGATGACTCCAAAAGACTAGAAAAGGTGAATCAACTCACCGACACGATCATACCAGTACTAATGAACGAATCCTGTCTTGACTCCGAAGTTAAGCGTACATGGATGGGTGCAATGCGAGGATGGGTGACCCACCAGGAAGTCGCCTTTTTTACCTCCCTTCTTGTCGATTTTTCATAATTTTTGTATTTAAAAAACTTACCATGTCCATTTATTGGTGAACTTTACAAATATAGACGAGAGAGCGACTCTATTTGACCCGATGTCTTTCACCCGTATCGCGGCGGGGAGATAGAGAGAAAAGTGGGGATTTGGTCTCGATGACTCCAAAAGACTAGAAAAGGTGAATCAACTCACCGACACGATCAAATAAGTACTAATGAAGAGGTCCCGTCTTGACTCCGAAGTTAAGCGTGCATGGATGTGTGCAATTCAAGGATGGGTGACCCAACGGGAAGTCGCCATTTTTACCTCCTTTTTTGCTGATTTTTCACAACTTTTGTAATTAAAAAACTTACCATGTCCATTTATTGGTGAACTTTACAAATGTAGACGAGAGAGCGACTTTATTTGATCCGATGTCTTTCACCCTTATCGAGGCGGGGAGAAAGAGAGAAAAGAGGGGATTTGGTCTCGATGACTCCAAAAGACTAGAAAAGGTGAATCAACTCACCGACACGATCATACCAGTACTAATGAACGGATCCCGTCTTGACTCCGAAGTTAAGCGTGCATGGACGGGTGCAATGCGAGGATGGGTGACCCGCCGGGAAGTCGCCATTTTTACCTCCTTTTTTGTTGATTTTTCACAACTTTTGTATTTAAAAAACTTACCATGGCCATTTATTGGTGAACATTACAAATGTAGACGAGAGAGCGACTTTATTTGACCCTATGTCTTTCACCCGTATCGCGGCGGGGCAAACATGAGCGAGCTGGAAATTTGTGCTTGATGTCTCCAATAGACTAGAAAAGGTCAATCAACTCGCCGACACGATCATACCAGTACTAATGAACGGATCCCGTCTTGACTCCGAAGTTAAGCATGCATGGACGAGTGCAATGCGAGGATGGGTGACCCACCGGGAAGTCGCCATTTTTACCTCCTTTTTTGCTGATTTTTCACAACTTTTGTATTTAAAAAACTTACCATGTCCATTTATTGGTGAACTTTACAAATGTAGACGAGAGAGCGACTTTATTTGACCCGATGTGTTTCACCCATATCGAGGCGGGGGGAAAGAGAGAAAAGAGGGGATTTGGTCTCGATGACTCCAAAAGATTAGAAAAGGTGAATCAACTCACCGACACGATCATACCAGTACTAATGAACGGATCCCGTCTTGACTCCGGAGTTAAGCGTGCATGGACGAGTGCAATGCGAGGATGGGTGACCCACTGGGAAGTCGCCTTTTTTTCCTCCCTTCTTATCGATTTTTCATAATTTTTACTTTTAAAAAATTTGCCAAGCTTATTTATTTGTGAACTTTACAAATGTAGACGAGAAAACGACTTTATTTGACCCGATGTCTTTCACCCGTATCGCGGCGGGGAGATAGAGAGAAAAGAGGGGATTTGGTCTCGATGACTCCAAAAAACTAGAAAAGGTTAATCAACTCACCGACACGATCATACCAGTACTAATGAACGGATCCCGTCTTGACTCCGAAGTTAAGCGTGCATGGATGGGTGCAATTCGAGGATGGGTGACCCAACGGGAAGTCGCCATTTTTACCTCCTTTTTTATTGATTTTTCACAACTTTTGTAATTAAAAAACTTACCATGTCCATTTATTGGTGAACTTTACAAATGTAGACGAGAGAGCGACTTTATTTGATCCGATGTCTTTCACCCATATCGAGGCGGGGAGAAAGGGAAAAAAGAGGGGATTTGGTCTCGATGACTCCAAAAGACTAGAAAAGATGAATCAACTCACCGACACGATCATACCAGTACTAATGAACGGATCCCGTCTTGACTCCGAAGTTAAGCGTGCATGGACGGGGGCAATGCGAGGATGGGTGACCCACCGGGAAGTCGCCATTTTTACCTCCTTTTTTGTTGATTTTTCACAACTTTTGTATTTAAAAAACTTACCATGGCGATTCATTGGTAAACATTACAAATGTAGACGAGAAAGCGACTTTTTTTGACCCTATGTCTTTCACCCGTATCGCGGCGGGGCAAACGGGAGCGAGCTGGAAATTTGTGCTTGATGTCTCCAAAAGACTAGAAAAAGTGAATCAACTCGCCGACACGATCATACCAGTACTAATAAACGGATCCCGTCTTGACTCCGAAGTTAAGCGTACATGGATGGGTGCAATGCGAGGATGGGTGACCCACCAGGAAGTCGCCTTTTTTACCTCCCTTCTTGTCGATTTTTCATAATTTTTGTATTTAAAAAACTTACCATGTCCATTTATTGGTGAACTTTACAAATATAGACGAGAGAGCGACTCTATTTGACCCGATGTCTTTCACCCGTATCGCGGCGGGGAGATAGAGAGAAAAGTGGGGATTTGGTCTCGATGACTCCAAAAGACTAGAAAAGGTGAATCAACTCACCGACACGATCAAATAAGTACTAATGAAGAGGTCCCGTCTTGACTCCGAAGTTAAGCGTGCATGGATGGGTGCAATTCAAGGATGGGTGACCCAACGGGATGTCGCCATTTTTACCTCCTTTTTTGCTGATTTTTCACAACTTTTGTAATTAAAAAACTTACCATGTCCATTTATTGGTGAACTTTACAAATGTAGACGAGAGAGCGACTTTATTTGATCCGATGTCTTTCACCCATATCGAGGCGGGGAGAAAGAGAGAAAAGAGGGGATTTGGTCTCGATGACTCCAAAAGACTAGAAAAGGTGAATCAACTCACCGACACGATCATACCAGTACTAATGAACGGATCCCGTCTTGACTCCGAAGTTAAGCGTGCATGGACGGGTGCAATGCGAGGATGGGTGACCCGCCGGGAAGTCGCCATTTTTACCTCCTTTTTTATTGATTTTTCACAACTTTTGTATTTAAAAAACTTACCATGGCCATTTATTGGTGAACATTACAAATGTAGACGAGAGAGCGACTTTATTTGACCCTATGTCTTTCACCCGTATCGCGGCGGGGCAAACGGGAGCGAGTTGGAAATTTGTGCTTGATATCTCCAAAAGACTAGAGAAAGTGAATGAACTCGCCGACACGATCATACCAGTACTAATGAACGGATCCCGTCTTGACTCCGAAGTTAAGCGTACATGGACGAGTTCAATGCGAGGATGGGTGACCCACCGGGAAGTCGCCTTTTTTGCCTCCCTTCTTATCGATTTTTCATAATTTTTGCTTTTAAAAAATTTACCATGCTTATTTATTTGTGAACTTTACAAATGTAGACGAGAGAGCGACTTTATTTGACCCGATGTATTTCACCCATATCGAGGCGGGGAGAAACGGAGAAAAGAGGGGATTTGGTCTCGATGACTCTAAAAGACTAGAAAAGGTGAATCAACTCACCGACACGATCATACCAGTACTAATGAACGGATCCCGTCTTGACTCCGAACTTAAGCGTGCATGGACGGGTGCAATGCGAGGATGGGTGACCCACTGGGAAGTCGCCATTTTTACCTCCTTTTTTGTTGATTTTTCACAACTTTTATATTTAAAAAACTTACCATGTCCATTTATTGGTGAACATTACAAATGTAGACGAGAGAGCGACTTTCTTTGACCCTATGTCTTTCACCCGTACCACGGCGGGGCAAACGGGAGCGAGCTGGAAATTTGTGCTTGATGTCTCCAAAAGACTAGAAAATGTGAATCAACTCGCCGACACGATCATACCAGTACTAATGAACGGATCCCTTCTTGACTCCGAAGTTAAGCGTGCATGGACGGGTGCAATGCGAGGATGGGTGACCAACCGGGAAGTTGCCTTTTTTACCTCCCTTCTTATCGATTTTTCACAATTTTTGCTTTTAAAAAATTTACCATGCTTATTTATTTGAGCAATTTGCAAATGTACACGAGAGAGCGACTTTATTTGACCCGATGTCTTTCACCCGTATCGCGGCGGGGAGATAGAGAGAAAAGATGGGATTTGGTCTCGATGACGCAGAAAGACTAGAAAAGGTGAATCAACTCACCGATACGATCATACCAGTACTAATGAACGGATCCCGTCTTGACTCCGAAGTTAAGCGTGCATGGACAGGTGCAATGCGAGGATGGGTGACCCGCCGGGAAGTAGCCATTTTTACCTCCTTTTTTGTTCATTTTTCACAACTTTTGTATTTAAAAAACTTACCATGTCCATTTATTGGTGAACTTTACAAATATAGACGAGAGAGCGACTTTATTTGACCCGATGTCTTTCACCCGTATCGCGTCGGGGAGATAGAGAGAAAAGAGGGGATTTGGTCTCGATGACTCCAAAAGACTAGAAAAGGTGAATCAACTCACCGACACGATCATATAAGTACTAATGAAGACGTCCCGTCTTGACTCTGAAGTTAAGCGTGCATGGATGGGTGCAATTCGAGGATGGGTGACCCAACGGGAAGTCGACATTTTTACCTCCTTTTTTGCTGATTTTTCACAACTTTTGTAATTAAAAAACTTACCATGTCCATTTATTGGTGAACTTTACAAATGTAGACGAGAGAGCGACTTTATTTGATCCGATGTCTTTCACCCATATCGAGGCGGGGAGAAAGAGAGAAAAGAGGGGATTTGGTCTCGATGACTCCAAAAGACTAGAAAAGGTGAATCAACTCACCGACACGATCATACCAGTACTAATGAACGGATCCCGTCTTGACTCCGAAGTTAAGCGTGCATGGACGGGTGCAATGCGAGGATGGGTGACCCGCTGGGAAGTCGCCATTTTTACCTCCTTTTTTGTTAATTTTTCACAACTTTTGTATTTAAAAAACTTACCATGGCCATTTATTGGTGAACATTACAAATGTAGACGAGAGAGCGACTTTATTTGACCCTATGTTTTTCACCCGTATCGCGGCGGGGCAAACGGGAGCGAGCTGGAAATTTGTGCTTGATATCTCCAAAAGACTAGAGAAAGTGAATCAACTCGCCGACACGATCATACCAGTACTAATGAACGGATCCCGTCTTGACTCCGAAGTTAAGCGTACATGGACGGGTGCAATGCGAGAATGGGTGACCCACCGGAAGTCGCCTTTTTTGCCTCCCTTCTTATCGATTTTTCATAATTTTTGCTTTTAAAAAATTTACCATGCTTATTTATTTGTGAACTTTACAAATGTAGACGAGAAAGCGACTTTATTTGACCCGATGTATTTCACCTGTATCGCGGCGGGGAGATAAAGAGAAAAGAGGGGATTTGGTCTCGATGACTCCAAAAGACTAGAAAAGGTGAATCAACTCAACGACACGATCATATAAGTACTAATGAACGGATCCCGTCTTGACTCCGTAGTTAAGCGTGCATGGACGGGTGCAATGCGAGGATGGGTGACCCACCGGGAAGTCGCCATTTTTACCTCCTTTTTTGTTGATTTTTCACAACTTTTTTATTTAAAAAACTTACCATAGGCATTTATTGGTGAACATTACAAATGTAGACGAGAGAGCTACTTTATTTGACCGTATGTCTTTCACCCGTATCGCGGCGGGGCAAACGGTAGCGAGCTGGAAATTTGTGCTTGATGTCTCCAAAAGACTAGAATAGATGAATCAACTCGCCGACACGATCATACCAGTACTAATGAACGGATCCCGTCTTGACTCCGAAGTTAAGCGTGCATGGACGAGTGCAATGCGAGGATGGGTGACCCACCGGGAAGTCGCGTTTTTTTCCTCCCTTCTTATCGATTTTTCATAATTTTTACTTTTAAAAACTTTACCATGCTTATTTATTTGTGAACTTTACAAATGTAGACGAGAGAGCGACTTTATTTGACCCGATGTCTTTCACCCGTATCGCAGCGGGGAGATAGAGAGAAAAGAGGGGATTTGGTCTCGATGACTCCAAAAGACTAGAAAAGGTGAATCAACTCGCCGACACAATCATACCAGTACTAATGAACGGATCCTGTCTTGACTCCGAAGTTAAGCGTGCATGGACGGGTGCAATGCGAGGATAGGTGACCTACCGGGAAGTCGCCTTTTTTACCTCCCTTCTTATCGATTTTTCACAATTTTTGCTTTTAAAAAATTTACCATGCTTATTTATTTGTGCAGTTTGCAAATGTAGACGAGAGATCGACTTTATTTGACCCGATGTCTTTCACCCGTATCGCGGCGGGGAGATAGAGAGAAAAGAGGGGATTTGGTCTCGATGACTCAGAAAGACTAGAAAAGGTGAATCAACTCACCGACACTATCATACCAGTACTAATGAACGGATCCCGTCTTGACTCCAAAGTTAAGCGTGCATGGACGGGTGCAATGTGAGGATGGGTGACCCACCGGGAAGTCGCCATTTTTACCTCTTTTTTGTAGATTTTTCACAACTTTTGTATTTAAAAAACATACCATGTCCATTTATTGGTGAACTTTACAAATGTAGACGAGAGAGCGACTTTATTCGACCCGATGTCTTTCACCCATATCGAGGCGGGGAGAAAGAGAGAAAAGAGGGGATTTGGTCTCGATGTCTCCAAAAGACTAGAAAAGGTGAATCAACTCACCGACACGATCATACCAGTACTAATGAACGGATCCCGTCTTGACTCCAAAGTTAAGCGTGCATGGACAGGTGACCTACCGGGAAGTCGCCTTTTTTGCCTCCTTTCTTATCGATTTTTCATAATTTTTGCTTTTAAAAAATTTATCATGCTTATTTATTTGTGAACTTTACAAATGTAGACGAGAAAGCGACTTTATTTGACCCGATGTATTTCACCTGTATCGCGGCGGGGAGATAGAGAGAAAAGAGGGGATTTGGTCTCGATGACTCCAAAAGACTAGAAAAGGTGAATCAACTCAACGACACGATCATATAAGTACTAATGAACGGATCCCGTCTTGACTCCGAAGTTAAGCGTGCATGGACGGGTGCAATTCGAGGATGGGTGACCCATCGGGAAGTCGCCATTTTTACCTCCTTTTTTGTTGATTTTTTACAACTTTCGTATTTAAAAAACTGACCATGTCCATTTATTGGTGAACTTTACAAATGTAGACGAGAGAGCGACTTTATTTGACCCGATGTCTTTCACCCATATCGAGGTGGGGAGAAAGAGAGAAAAGAGGGATTTGGTCTCGATGACTCCAAAAGACTAGAAAATGTGAATCAACTCACCGACACGATCATACCAGTACTATTGAACGGATCCCGTCTTGACTCCGAAGTTAAGCGTGCATGGACGAGTTCAATGCGAGGATGGGTGACCCACCGGCAAGTCGCCTTTTTTTCCTCCCTTCTTATCGATTTTTCATAATTTTTACTTTTAAAAAATTTACCATGCTTATTTATTTGTGAACTTTACAAATGTAGACGAGAAAGCGACTTTATTTGACCCGATGTCTTTCACCCGTATCGCGGCGGGGAGATAGAGAGAAAAGAGGGGATTTGGTCTCGATGACTCCAAAAGACTAGAAAAGGTGAATCAACTCACCGACACGATCATACCAGTACTAATGAACGGATCCCGTCTTGACTCCGAAGGTAAGCGTGCATGGACGGGTGCAATGCGAGGATGGGTGACCCACCGTGAAGTCGCCATTTTTACCTCCTTTTTTTTGATTTTTCACAACTTTTGTATTTAAAAAATTTACCATGCTTATTTATTTGTGAACTTTACAAATGTAGACGAGAGAGCGACTTTATTTGACCCGATGTCTTTCACCCATATCGAGGCGGGGAGAAAGAGAGAAAAGAGGGGATTTGGTCTCGATGACTCCAAAAGACTAGAAAAGGTGAATCAACTCACCGACACAATCATGAAAGTACTAACGAACGGATCCCGTCTTGACTCCGAAGTTAAGCGTGCATGGACGGGTGCAATTCGAGGATGGGTAACCCACCGGGAAGTCTCCTTTTTTACCTTCCTTTTTATCGATTTTTCATAATTTTTGTTTTTAAAAAATTTACCATGCTTATTTATTTTTGGACTTTATTTGACCCGATGTCTTTCACCCGTATCGCGGCGGGGAGACAGAGAGAAAAGAGGAGATTTGGTCTCGATGACTCCAAAAGACTAGAAAAGGTGAATCAACTCACCGACACGATCATACCAGTACTAATGAACGGATCCCGTCTTGACTCCGAAGTTAAGCGTGCATGGACGGGTGCAATGCGAGGATGGGTGACCCACCGGGAAGTCGCCTTTTTTACCTCACTTCTTATCGATTTTTCACAATTTTTGCTTTTAAAAAATTTACCATGCTTATTTATTTATGCAATTTGCAAATGTAGACGAGAGAGCGACTTTATTTGACCCGATGTCTTTCACCCGTATCGCGGCGGGGAGATAGAGAGAAAAGAGGGGATTTGGTCTCGATGACTCAGAAAGACTAGAAAAGGTGAATCAACTCACCGACACGATCATACCCTTATTAATGAACGGATCCCGTCTTGACTCCGAAGTTAAGCGTGCATGGACGGGTGCAATTCGAGGATGGGTGACCCACCGGGAAGTCGCCATTTTTACCTCCTTTTTTGTTGATTTTTAAAAACTTTTGTAATTAGAAAACTTACCATGTCCATTTATTAGTGAACTTTATAAATGTAGACGAAAAAGCCACTTTATTCGACCTGGTGTCGTTCACCCGTATCGCGGTGGGGCAAAAGGGAGCGAGCGGGAAATTTGGGCTCGATGTCTCCAAAAGACTAGAAAAGGTGAATCAACACCGACACGATCATACCAGTAATAATGAACGGATCACGTCTTTACTCTGAAGTTAAGCGTGCATGGACGGGTGCAATGCGAGGATGGGTGACCCACCGTGAAGTCGCCATTTTTACCTCCTTTTTGTTGATTTTTTACAACTTTTGTATTTAAAAAATTTACCATGCTTATTTATTTGTGAACTTTACAAATGTAGACGAGAGAGCGACTTTATTTGACCCGATGTCTTTCACCCATATCGAGGTGGGGAGAAAGAGAGAAAAGAGGGGATTTGGTCTCGATGACTCCAAAAGACTAGAAAAGGTGAATCAACTCACTGACACGATCATATAAGTACTAATGAACGGATCCCGTCTTGACTCCGAAGTTAAGCGTGCATGGACGGGTGCAATTCGAGGATGGGTGACCCACCGGGAAGTCGCCATTTTTACCTCCTTTTTTGTTGATTTTTAAAAACTTTTGTAATTAGAAAACTTACCATGTCCATTTATTAGTGAACTTTATAAATGTAGACGAAAAAGCCACTTTATTCGACCTGGTGTCGTTCACCCGTATCGCGGTGGGGCAAAAGGGAGCGAGCGGGAAATTTGGGCTCGATGTCTCCAAAAGACTAGAAAAGGTGAATCAACACCGACACGATCATACCAGTAATAATGAACGGATCACGTCTTTACTCTGAAGTTAAGCGTGCATGGACGGGTGCAATGCGAGGATGGGTGACCCACCGTGAAGTCGCCATTTTTACCTCCTTTTTGTTGATTTTTTACAACTTTTGTATTTAAAAAATTTACCATGCTTATTTATTTGTGAACTTTACAAATGTAGACGAGAGAGCGACTTTATTTGACCCGATGTCTTTCACCCATATCGAGGTGGGGAGAAAGAGAGAAAAGAGGGGATTTGGTCTCGATGACTCCAAAAGACTAGAAAAGGTGAATCAACTCACTGACACGATCATATAAGTACTAATGAACGGATCCCGTCTTGACTCCGAAGTTAAGCGTGCATGGACGGGTGCAATTCGAGGATGGGTGACCCACCGGGAAGTCGCCTTTTTTACCTCCTTTTTTGTTGATTTTTCACAACTTTTGTATTTAAAAAACTTACCATGTCCATTTATTGGTGAACTTTACAAATGTAGACGAGAGAGCGACTTTATTTGACCCGATGTCTTTCACCCATATCGAGGCGGGGAGAAAGAGAGAAAAGAGGGGATTTGGGCTCGATGACTCCAAAAGACTAGAAAAGGTGAATCAATTCACCGACACGATCATACCAGTACTAATGAACGGATCCCGTCTTGACTCCGAAGTTAAGCGTGCATGGACGGGTGCAATGCGAGGATGGGTGACCCACCGGGAAGTCGCCTTTTTTACCTCCCTTCTTATCGATTTTTCACAATTTTTGCTTTTAAAAAATTTACCATGCTTATTTATTTGTGCAATTTGCAAATGTAGACGAGAGAGCGACTTTATTTGACCCGATGTCTTTCACCCGTATCGCGGCGGGGAGATAGAGAGAAAAGAGGTGATTTGGCCTCGATGACTCCAAAAGACTAGAAAAGGTGAATCAACTCACCGACACGATCATACCAGTACTAATGAACGGATACCGTCTTCACTCCGAAGTTAAGCGTGCATGGCCGGGTGCAATGCGAGGATGGGTGACCCACCGGGAAGTCGCCTTTTTTACCTCCCTTCTTATCGATTTTTCACAATTTTTGCTTTTAAAAAATTTACCATGCTTATTTATTTGTGAACTTTACAAATGTAGACGAGAGAGCGACTTTATTTGACCCGATGTCTTTCACCCGTATCGCGGCGGGGAGATAGAGAGAAAAGAGGTGATTTGGTCTCGATGACTCAGAAAGACTAGAAAAGGTGAATCAACTCACCGACACGATCATACCAGTACTAATGAACGGATCCTGTCTTGACTCCGAAGTTAAGCGTGCATGGACGGGTGTAATGCGAGGATGGGTGACCCACCGTGAAGTCGCCATTTTTACCTCCTTTTTGTTGATTTTTCACAACTTTTGTATTTAAAAAACTTACCATGTCCATTTATTGGTGAACTTTACAAATATGGACGAGAGAGCGACTTTATTTGACCCGATGTCTTTCACCCATATCGAGGTGGGGAGAAAGAGAGAAAAGAGGGATTTGGTCTCGATGACTCCAAAAGACTAGAAAATGTGAATCAACTCACCGACACGATCATACCAGTACTATTGAACGGATCCCGTCTTGACTCCGAAGTTAAGCGTGCATGGACGAGTTCAATGCGAGGATGGGTGACCCACCGGCAAGTCGCCTTTTTTTCCTCCCTTCTTATCGATTTTTCATAATTTTTACTTTTAAAAAATTTACCATGCTTATTTATTTGTGAACTTTACAAATGTAGACGAGAAAGCGACTTTATTTGACCCGATGTCTTTCACCCGTATCGCGGCGGGGAGATAGAGAGAAAAGAGGGGATTTGGTCTCGATGACTCCAAAAGACTAGAAAAGGTGAATCAACTCACCGACACGATCATACCAGTACTAATGAACGGATCCCGTCTTGACTCCGAAGGTAAGCGTGCATGGACGGGTGCAATGCGAGGATGGGTGACCCACCGTGAAGTCGCCATTTTTACCTCCTTTTTTTTGATTTTTCACAACTTTTGTATTTAAAAAATTTACCATGCTTATTTATTTGTGAACTTTACAAATGTAGACGAGAGAGCGACTTTATTTGACCCGATGTCTTTCACCCATATCGAGGCGGGGAGAAAGAGAGAAAAGAGGGGATTTGGTCTCGATGACTCCAAAAGACTAGAAAAGGTGAATCAACTCACCGACACAATCATGAAAGTACTAACGAACGGATCCCGTCTTGACTCCGAAGTTAAGCGTGCATGGACGGGTGCAATTCGAGGATGGGTAACCCACCGGGAAGTCTCCTTTTTTACCTTCCTTTTTATCGATTTTTCATAATTTTTGTTTTTAAAAAATTTACCATGCTTATTTATTTTTGGACTTTATTTGACCCGATGTCTTTCACCCGTATCGCGGCGGGGAGACAGAGAGAAAAGAGGAGATTTGGTCTCGATGACTCCAAAAGACTAGAAAAGGTGAATCAACTCACCGACACGATCATACCAGTACTAATGAACGGATCCCGTCTTGACTCCGAAGTTAAGCGTGCATGGACGGGTGCAATGCGAGGATGGGTGACCCACCGGGAAGTCGCCTTTTTTACCTCACTTCTTATCGATTTTTCACAATTTTTGCTTTTAAAAAATTTACCATGCTTATTTATTTATGCAATTTGCAAATGTAGACGAGAGAGCGACTTTATTTGACCCGATGTCTTTCACCCGTATCGCGGCGGGGAGATAGAGAGAAAAGAGGGGATTTGGTCTCGATGACTCAGAAAGACTAGAAAAGGTGAATCAACTCACCGACACGATCATACCCTTATTAATGAACGGATCCCGTCTTGACTCCGAAGTTAAGCGTGCATGGACGGGTGCAATTCGAGGATGGGTGACCCACCGGGAAGTCGCCATTTTTACCTCCTTTTTTGTTGATTTTTAAAAACTTTTGTAATTAGAAAACTTACCATGTCCATTTATTAGTGAACTTTATAAATGTAGACGAAAAAGCCACTTTATTCGACCTGGTGTCGTTCACCCGTATCGCGGTGGGGCAAAAGGGAGCGAGCGGGAAATTTGGGCTCGATGTCTCCAAAAGACTAGAAAAGGTGAATCAACACCGACACGATCATACCAGTAATAATGAACGGATCACGTCTTTACTCTGAAGTTAAGCGTGCATGGACGGGTGCAATGCGAGGATGGGTGACCCACCGTGAAGTCGCCATTTTTACCTCCTTTTTGTTGATTTTTTACAACTTTTGTATTTAAAAAATTTACCATGCTTATTTATTTGTGAACTTTACAAATGTAGACGAGAGAGCGACTTTATTTGACCCGATGTCTTTCACCCATATCGAGGTGGGGAGAAAGAGAGAAAAGAGGGGATTTGGTCTCGATGACTCCAAAAGACTAGAAAAGGTGAATCAACTCACTGACACGATCATATAAGTACTAATGAACGGATCCCGTCTTGACTCCGAAGTTAAGCGTGCATGGACGGGTGCAATTCGAGGATGGGTGACCCACCGGGAAGTCGCCTTTTTTACCTCCTTTTTTGTTGATTTTTCACAACTTTTGTATTTAAAAAACTTACCATGTCCATTTATTGGTGAACTTTACAAATGTAGACGAGAGAGCGACTTTATTTGACCCGATGTCTTTCACCCATATCGAGGCGGGGAGAAAGAGAGAAAAGAGGGGATTTGGGCTCGATGACTCCAAAAGACTAGAAAAGGTGAATCAATTCACCGACACGATCATACCAGTACTAATGAACGGATCCCGTCTTGACTCCGAAGTTAAGCGTGCATGGACGGGTGCAATGCGAGGATGGGTGACCCACCGGGAAGTCGCCTTTTTTACCTCCCTTCTTATCGATTTTTCACAATTTTTGCTTTTAAAAAATTTACCATGCTTATTTATTTGTGCAATTTGCAAATGTAGACGAGAGAGCGACTTTATTTGACCCGATGTCTTTCACCCGTATCGCGGCGGGGAGATAGAGAGAAAAGAGGTGATTTGGCCTCGATGACTCCAAAAGACTAGAAAAGGTGAATCAACTCACCGACACGATCATACCAGTACTAATGAACGGATACCGTCTTCACTCCGAAGTTAAGCGTGCATGGCCGGGTGCAATGCGAGGATGGGTGACCCACCGGGAAGTCGCCTTTTTTACCTCCCTTCTTATCGATTTTTCACAATTTTTGCTTTTAAAAAATTTACCATGCTTATTTATTTGTGAACTTTACAAATGTAGACGAGAGAGCGACTTTATTTGACCCGATGTCTTTCACCCGTATCGCGGCGGGGAGATAGAGAGAAAAGAGGTGATTTGGTCTCGATGACTCAGAAAGACTAGAAAAGGTGAATCAACTCACCGACACGATCATACCAGTACTAATGAACGGATCCTGTCTTGACTCCGAAGTTAAGCGTGCATGGACGGGTGTAATGCGAGGATGGGTGACCCACCGTGAAGTCGCCATTTTTACCTCCTTTTTGTTGATTTTTCACAACTTTTGTATTTAAAAAACTTACCATGTCCATTTATTGGTGAACTTTACAAATATGGACGAGAGAGCGACTTTATTTGACCCGATGTCTTTCACCCATATCGAGGCGGGGAGAAAGAGAGAAAAGAGGGGATTTGGTCTCGATGACTCCAAAAGACTAGAAAAGGTGAGTCAACTCACCGACACGATCATACCAGTACTAATGAACGGATCCCGTCTTGACTCCGAAGTTAAGCGTGCATGGACAGGTGCAATGCGAGGATGGGTGACCCACCGGGAAGTCGCCATTTTTACCTCCTTTTTTGTTGATTTTTCACAACTTTTGTATTTAAAAAATTTACCATGCTTATTTATTTGTGAACTTTACAAATGTAGACGAGAAAGCGACTTTATTTGACCCGATGTCTTTCACCCATATCGAGGCGGGGAGAAAGAGAGAAAAGAGGGGATTTGGGCTCGATGACTCCAAAGGACTAGAAAAGGTGAATCAATTCACCGACACGATCATACCAGTACTAATGAACGGATCCCGTCTTGACTCCGAAGTTAAGCGTGCATGGACGGGTGCAATGCGAGGATGGGTGACCCACCGGGAAGTCGCCTTTTTTACCTCCCTTCTTATCGATTTTTCACAATTTTTGCTTTTAAAAAATTTACCATGCTTATTTATTTGTGCAATTTGCAAATGTAGACGACAGAGCGACTTTATTTGACCCGATGTCTTTCACCCGTATCGCGGCGGGGAGATAGAGAGAAAAGAGGTGATTTGGTCTCGATGACTCCAAAAGACTAGAAAAGGTGAATCAACTCACCGACACGATCATATAAGTACTAATGAACGGATCCCGTCTTGACTCCGAAGTTAAGCGTGCATGGACGGGTGCAATTCGAGGATGGGTGACCCACCGTGAAGTCGCCATTTTTACCTCCTTTTTGTTGATTTTTCACAACTTTTGTAATTAAAAAACTTACCATGTCCATTTATTGGTGAACTTTACAAATGTAGACGAGAGAGCGACTTTATTTGACCCGATGTCTTTCACCCATATCGAGGCGGGGAGAAAGAGAGAAAAGTGGGGATTTGGTCTCGATGACTCCAAAAGACTAGAAAAGGTGAATCAACTCACTGACACGATCATATAAGTACTAATGAACGGATCCCGTCTTGACTCCGAAGTTAAGCGTGCATGGACGGGTGCAATTCGAGGATGGGTGACCCACCGGGAAGTCGCCATTTTTACCTCCTTTTTTGTTGATTTTTCACAACTTTTGTATTTAAAAAACTTACCATGTCCATTTATTGGTGAACTTTACAAATGTAGTCGAGAGAGCGACTTTATTTGACCCGATGTCTTTCACCCATATCGAGGCGGGGAGAAAGAGAGAAAAGAGGGGATTTGGTCTCGATGACTCCAAAAGACTAGAAAAGGTGAATCAATTCACCGACACGATCATACCAGTACTAATGAACGGATCCCGTCTTGACTCCGAAGTTAAGCGTGCATGGACGGGTGCAATGCGAGGATGGGTGACCCACCGGGAAGTCGCCTTTTTTACCTCCCTTCTTATCGATTTTTCACAATTTTTGCTTTTAAAAAATTTACCATGCTTATTTATTTGTGCAATTTGCAAATGTAGACGACAGAGCGACTTTATTTGACCCGATGTCTTTCACCCGTATCGCGGCGGGGAGATAGAGAGAAAAGAGGTGATTTGGTCTCGATGACTCCAAAAGACTAGAAAAGGTGAATCAACTCACCGACACGATCATATAAGTACTAATGAACGGATCCCGTCTTGACTCCGAAGTTAAGCGTGCATGGACGGGTGCAATTCGAGGATGGGTGACCCACCGTGAAGTCGCCATTTTTACCTCCTTTTTGTTGATTTTTCACAACTTTTGTAATTAAAAAACTTACCATGTCCATTTATTGGTGAACTTTACAAATGTAGACGAGAGAGCGACTTTATTTGACCCGATGCTTTCACCCATATCGAGGCGGGGAGAAAGAGAGAAAAGAGGGGATTTGGTCTCGATGACTCCAAAAGACTAGAAAAGGTGAGTCAACTCACCGACACGATCATACCAGTACTAATGAACGGATCCCGTCTTGACTCCGAAGTTAAGCGTGCATGGACAGGTGCAATGCGAGGATGGGTGACCCACCGGGAAGTCGCCATTTTTACCTCCTTTTTTGTTGATTTTTCACAACTTTTGTATTTAAAAAATTTACCATGCTTATTTATTTGTGAACTTTACAAATGTAGACGAGAAAGCGACTTTATTTGACCCGATGTCTTTCACCCATATCGAGGCGGGGAGAAAGAGAGAAAAGAGGGGATTTGGGCTCGATGACTCCAAAGGACTAGAAAAGGTGAATCAATTCACCGACACGATCATACCAGTACTAATGAACGGATCCCGTCTTGACTCCGAAGTTAAGCGTGCATGGACGGGTGCAATGCGAGGATGGGTGACCCACCGGGAAGTCGCCTTTTTTACCTCCCTTCTTATCGATTTTTCACAATTTTTGCTTTTAAAAAATTTACCATGCTTATTTATTTGTGCAATTTGCAAATGTAGACGACAGAGCGACTTTATTTGACCCGATGTCTTTCACCCGTATCGCGGCGGGGAGATAGAGAGAAAAGAGGTGATTTGGTCTCGATGACTCCAAAAGACTAGAAAAGGTGAATCAACTCACCGACACGATCATATAAGTACTAATGAACGGATCCCGTCTTGACTCCGAAGTTAAGCGTGCATGGACGGGTGCAATTCGAGGATGGGTGACCCACCGTGAAGTCGCCATTTTTACCTCCTTTTTGTTGATTTTTCACAACTTTTGTAATTAAAAAACTTACCATATCCATTTATTGGTGAACTTTACAAATGTAGACGAGAGAGCGACTTTATTTGACCCGATGTCTTTCACCCATATCGAGGCGGGGAGAAAGAGAGAAAAGTGGGGATTTGGTCTCGATGACTCCAAAAGACTAGAAAAGGTGAATCAACTCACTGACACGATCATATAAGTACTAATGAACGGATCCCGTCTTGACTCCGAAGTTAAGCGTGCATGGACGGGTGCAATTCGAGGATGGGTGACCCACCGGGAAGTCGCCATTTTTACCTCCTTTTTTGTTGATTTTTCACAACTTTTGTATTTAAAAAACTTACCATGTCCATTTATTGGTGAACTTTACAAATGTAGTCGAGAGAGCGACTTTATTTGACCCGATGTCTTTCACCCATATCGAGGCGGGGAGAAAGAGAGAAAAGAGGGGATTTGGGCTCGATGACTCCAAAAGACTAGAAAAGGTGAATCAATTCACCGACACGATCATACCAGTACTAATGAACGGATCCCGTCTTGACTCCGAAGTTAAGCGTGCATGGACGGGTGCAATGCGAGGATGGGTGACCCACCGGGAAGTCGCCTTTTTTACCTCC
Organism: Actinidia polygama; assembly: GCA_030159135.1. Lineage (NCBI taxonomy): Eukaryota > Viridiplantae > Streptophyta > Magnoliopsida > Ericales > Actinidiaceae > Actinidia > Actinidia polygama. Next base: position 18,721,326 of record BRYF01000022.1, on the reverse strand, counting down.
CTTCTTATCGATTTTTCACAATTTTTGCTTTTAAAAAATTTACCATGCTTATTTATTTGTGCAATTTGCAAATGTAGACGACAGAGCGACTTTATTTGACCCGATGTCTTTCACCCGTATCGCGGCGGGGAGATAGAGAGAAAAGAGGTGATTTGGTCTCGATGACTCCAAAAGACTAGAAAAGGTGAATCAACTCACCGACACGATCATATAAGTACTAATGAACGGATCCCGTCTTGACTCCGAAGTTAAGCGTGCATGGACGGGTGCAATTCGAGGATGGGTGACCCACCGTGAAGTCGCCATTTTTACCTCCTTTTTGTTGATTTTTCACAACTTTTGTAATTAAAAAACTTACCATGTCCATTTATTGGTGAACTTTACAAATGTAGACGAGAGAGCGACTTTATTTGACCCGATGTCTTTCACCCATATCGAGGCGGGGAGAAAGAGAGAAAAGTGGGGATTTGGTCTCGATGACTCCAAAAGACTAGAAAAGGTGAATCAACTCACTGACACGATCATATAAGTACTAATGAACGGATCCCGTCTTGACTCCGAAGTTAAGCGTGCATGGACGGGTGCAATTCGAGGATGGGTGACCCACCGGGAAGTCGCCATTTTTACCTCCTTTTTTGTTGATTTTTCACAACTTTTGTATTTAAAAAACTTACCATGTCCATTTATTGGTGAACTTTACAAATGTAGTCGAGGAGAGCGACTTTATTTGACCCGATGTCTTTCACCCATATCGAGGCGGGGAGAAAGAGAGAAAAGAGGGGATTTGGGCTCGATGACTCCAAAAGACTAGAAAAGGTGAATCAATTCACCGACACGATCATACCAGTACTAATGAACGGATCCCGTCTTGACTCCGAAGTTAAGCGTGCATGGACGGGTGCAATGCGAGGATGGGTGACCCACCGGGAAGTCGCCTTTTTTACCTCCCTTCTTATCGATTTTTCACAATTTTTGCTTTTAAAAAATTTACCATGCTTATTTATTTGTGCAATTTGCAAATGTAGACGACAGAGCGACTTTATTTGACCCGATGTCTTTCACCCGTATCGCGGCGGGGAGATAGAGAGAAAAGAGGTGATTTGGTCTCGATGACTCCAAAAGACTAGAAAAGGTGAATCAACTCACCGACACGATCATATAAGTACTAATGAACGGATCCCGTCTTGACTCCGAAGTTAAGCGTGCATGGACGGGTGCAATTCGAGGATGGGTGACCCACCGTGAAGTCGCCATTTTTACCTCCTTTTTGTTGATTTTTCACAACTTTTGTAATTAAAAAACTTACCATGTCCATTTATTGGTGAACTTTACAAATGTAGACGAGAGAGCGACTTTATTTGACCCGATGTCTTTCACCCATATCGAGGCGGGGAGAAAGAGAGAAAAGTGGGGATTTGGTCTCGATGACTCCAAAAGACTAGAAAAGGTGAATCAACTCACTGACACGATCATATAAGTACTAATGAACGGATCCCGTCTTGACTCCGAAGTTAAGCGTGCATGGACGGGTGCAATTCGAGGATGGGTGACCCACCGGGAAGTCGCCATTTTTACCTCCTTTTTTGTTGATTTTTCACAACTTTTGTATTTAAAAAACTTACCATGTCCATTTATTGGTGAACTTTACAAATGTAGTCGAGAGAGCGACTTTATTTGACCCGATGTCTTTCACCCATATCGAGGCGGGGAGAAAGAGAGAAAAGAGGGGATTTGGGCTCGATGACTCCAAAAGACTAGAAAAGGTGAATCAATTCACCGACACGATCATACCAGTACTAATGAACGGATCCCGTCTTGACTCCGAAGTTAAGCGTGCATGGACGGGTGCAATGCGAGGATGGGTGACCCACCGGGAAGTCGCCTTTTTTACCTCCCTTCTTATCGATTTTTCACAATTTTTGCTTTTAAAAAATTTACCATGCTTATTTATTTGTGCAATTTGCAAATGTAGACGACAGAGCGACTTTATTTGACCCGATGTCTTTCACCCGTATCGCGGCGGGGAGATAGAGAGAAAAGAGGTGATTTGGTCTCGATGACTCCAAAAGACTAGAAAAGGTGAATCAACTCACCGACACGATCATATAAGTACTAATGAACGGATCCCGTCTTGACTCCGAAGTTAAGCGTGCATGGACGGGTGCAATTCGAGGATGGGTGACCCACCGTGAAGTCGCCATTTTTACCTCCTTTTTGTTGATTTTTCACAACTTTTGTAATTAAAAAACTTACCATGTCCATTTATTGGTGAACTTTACAAATGTAGACGAGAGAGCGACTTTATTTGACCCGATGTCTTTCACCCATATCGAGGCGGGGAGAAAGAGAGAAAAGTGGGGATTTGGTCTCGATGACTCCAAAAGACTAGAAAAGGTGAATCAACTCACTAACACGATCATATAAGTACTAATGAACGGATCCCGTCTTGACTCCGAAGTTAAGCGTGCATGGACGGGTGCAATTCGAGGATGGGTGACCCACCGGGAAGTCGCCATTTTTACCTCCTTTTTTGTTGATTTTTCACAACTTTTGTATTTAAAAAACTTACCATGTCCATTTATTGGTGAACTTTACAAATGTAGTCGAGAGAGCGACTTTATTTGACCCGATGTCTTTCACCCATATCGAGGCGGGGAGAAAGAGAGAAAAGAGGGGATTTGGGCTCGATGACTCCAAAAGACTAGAAAAGGTGAATCAATTCACCGACACGATCATACCAGTACTAATGAACGGATCCCGTCTTGACTCCGAAGTTAAGCGTGCATGGACGGGTGCAATGCGAGGATGGGTGACCCACCGGGAAGTCGCCTTTTTTACCTCCCTTCTTATCGATTTTTCACAATTTTTGCTTTTAAAAAATTTACCATGCTTATTTATTTGTGCAATTTGCAAATGTAGACGACAGAGCGACTTTATTTGACCCGATGTCTTTCACCCGTATCGCGGCGGGGAGATAGAGAGAAAAGAGGTGATTTGGTCTCGATGACTCCAAAAGACTAGAAAAGGTGAATCAACTCACCGACACGATCATATAAGTACTAATGAACGGATCCCGTCTTGACTCCGAAGTTAAGCGTGCATGGACGGGTGCAATTCGAGGATGGGTGACCCACCGTGAAGTCGCCATTTTTACCTCCTTTTTGTTGATTTTTCACAACTTTTGTAATTAAAAAACTTACCATGTCCATTTATTGGTGAACTTTACAAATGTAGACGAGAGAGCGACTTTATTTGACCCGATGTCTTTCACCCATATCGAGGCGGGGAGAAAGAGAGAAAAGTGGGGATTTGGTCTCGATGACTCCAAAAGACTAGAAAAGGTGAATCAACTCACTGACACGATCATATAAGTACTAATGAACGGATCCCGTCTTGACTCCGAAGTTAAGCGTGCATGGACGGGTGCAATTCGAGGATGGGTGACCCACCGGGAAGTCGCCATTTTTACCTCCTTTTTTGTTGATTTTTCACAACTTTTGTATTTAAAAAACTTACCATGTCCATTTATTGGTGAACTTTACAAATGTAGTCGAGAGAGCGACTTTATTTGACCCGATGTCTTTCACCCATATCGAGGCGGGGAGAAAGAGAGGAAAGAGGGGATTTGGGCTCGATGACTCCAAAAGACTAGAAAAGGTGAATCAATTCACCGACACGATCATACCAGTACTAATGAACGGATCCCGTCTTGACTCCGAAGTTAAGCGTGCATGGACGGGTGCAATGCGAGGATGGGTGACCCACCGGGAAGTCGCCTTTTTTACCTCCCTTCTTATCGATTTTTCACAATTTTTGCTTTTAAAAAATTTACCATGCTTATTTATTTGTGCAATTTGCAAATGTAGACGACAGAGCGACTTTATTTGACCCGATGTCTTTCACCCGTATCGCGGCGGGGAGATAGAGAGAAAAGAGGTGATTTGGTCTCGATGACTCCAAAAGACTAGAAAAGGTGAATCAACTCACCGACACGATCATATAAGTACTAATGAACGGATCCCGTCTTGACTCCGAAGTTAAGCGTGCATGGACGGGTGCAATTCGAGGATGGGTGACCCACCGTGAAGTCGCCATTTTTACCTCCTTTTTGTTGATTTTTCACAACTTTTGTAATTAAAAAACTTACCATGTCCATTTATTGGTGAACTTTACAAATGTAGACGAGAGAGCGACTTTATTTGACCCGATGTCTTTCACCCATATCGAGGCGGGGAGAAAGAGAGAAAAGTGGGGATTTGGTCTCGATGACTCCAAAAGACTAGAAAAGGTGAATCAACTCACTGACACGATCATATAAGTACTAATGAACGGATCCCGTCTTGACTCCGAAGTTAAGCGTGCATGGACGGGTGCAATTCGAGGATGGGTGACCCACCGGGAAGTCGCCTTTTTTACCTCCCTTCTTATCGATTTTTCACAATTTTTGCTTTTAAAAAATTTACCATGCTTATTTATTTGTGCAATTTGCAAATGTAGACGAGAGAGCGACTTTATTTGACCCGATGTCTTTCACCCGTATCGCGGCGGGGAGATAGAGAGAAAAGAGGTGATTTGGCCTCGATGACTCCAAAAGACTAGAAAAGGTGAATCAACTCACCGACACGATCATACCAGTACTAATGAACGGATACCGTCTTCACTCCGAAGTTAAGCGTGCATGGACGGGTGCAATGCGAGGATGGGTGACCCACCGGGAAGTCGCCTTTTTTACCTCCTTTCTTATCGATTTTTCACAATTTTTGCTTTTAAAAAATTTACCATGCTTATTTATTTGTGAACTTTACAAATGTAGACGAGAGAGCGACTTTATTTGACCCGATGTCTTTCACCCGTATCGCGGCGGGGAGATAGAGAGAAAAGAGGTGATTTGGTCTCGATGACTCAGAAAGACTAGAAAAGGTGAATCAACTCACCGACACGATCATACCAGTACTAATGAACGGATCCTGTCTTGACTCCGAAGTTAAGCGTGCATGGACGGGTGTAATGCGAGGATGGGTGACCCACCGTGAAGTCGCCATTTTTACCTCCTTTTTGTTGATTTTTCACAACTTTTGTATTTAAAAAACTTACCATATCCATTTATTGGTGAACTTTACAAATATGGACGAGAGAGCGACTTTATTTGACCCGATGTCTTTCACCCATATCGAGGCAGGGAGAAAGAGAGAAAAGTGGGGATTTGGACTCGATGACTCCAAAAGACTAGAAAAGGTGAATCAACTCACTGACACGATCATATAAGTACTAATGAACGGATCCCGTCTTGACTCCGAAGTTAAGCGTGCATGGACGGGTGCAATTCGAGGATGGGTGACCCACCGGGAAGTCGCCATTTTTACCTCCTTTTTTGTTGATTTTTCACAACTTTTGTATTTAAAAAACTTACCATGTCCATTTATTGGTGAACTTTACAAATGTAGACGAGAGAGCGACTTTATTTGACCCGATGTCTTTCACCCATATCGAGGCGGGGAGAAAGAGAGAAAAGAGGGGATTTGGGCTCGATGACTCCAAAAGACTAGAAAAGGTGAATCAATTCACCGACACGATCATACCAGTACTAATGAACGGATCCCGTCTTGACTCCGAAGTTAAGCGTGCATGGACGGGTGCAATGCGAGGATGGGTGACCCACCGGGAAGTCGCCTTTTTTACCTCCCTTCTTATCGATTTTTCACAATTTTTGCTTTTAAAAAATTTACCATGCTTATTTATTTGTGCAATTTGCAAATGTAGACGAGAGAGCGACTTTATTTGACCCGATGTCTTTCACCCGTATCGCGGCGGGGAGATAGAGAGAAAAGAGGTGATTTGGTCTCGATGACTCCAAAAGACTAGAAAAGGTGAATCAACTCACCGACACGATCATATAAGTACTAATGAACGGATCCCGTCTTGACTCCGAAGTTAAGCGTGCATGGACGGGTGCAATTCGAGGATGGGTGACCCACCGTGAAGTCGCCATTTTTACCTCCTTTTTGTTGATTTTTCACAACTTTTGTAATTAAAAAACTTACCATGTCCATTTATTGGTGAACTTTACAAATGTAGACGAGAGAGCGACTTTATTTGACCCGATGTCTTTCACCCATATCGAGGCGGGGAGAAAGAGAGAAAAGTGGGGATTTGGTCTCGATGACTCCAAAAGACTAGAAAAGGTGAATCAACTCACTGACACGATCATATAAGTACTAATGAACGGATCCCGTCTTGACTCCGAAGTTAAGCGTGCATGGACGGGTGCAATTCGAGGATGGGTGACCCACCGGGAAGTCGCCATTTTTACCTCCTTTTTTGTTGATTTTTCACAACTTTTGTATTTAAAAAACTTACCATGTCCATTTATTGGTGAACTTTACAAATGTAGTCGAGAGAGCGACTTTATTTGACCCGATGTCTTTCACCCATATCGAGGCGGGGAGAAAGAGAGAAAAGAGGGGATTTGGGCTCGATGACTCCAAAAGACTAGAAAAGGTGAATCAATTCACCGACACGATCATACCAGTACTAATGAACGGATCCCGTCTTGACTCCGAAGTTAAGCGTGCATGGACGGGTGCAATGCGAGGATGGGTGACCCACCGGGAAGTCGCCTTTTTTACCTCCCTTCTTATCGATTTTTCACAATTTTTGCTTTTAAAAAATTTACCATGCTTATTTATTTGTGCAATTTGCAAATGTAGACGATAGAGCGACTTTATTTGACCCGATGTCTTTCACCCGTATCGCGGCGGGGAGATAGAGAGAAAAGAGGTGATTTGGTCTCGATGACTCCAAAAGACTAGAAAAGGTGAATCAACTCACCGACACGATCATATAAGTACTAATGAACGGATCCCGTCTTGACTCCGAAGTTAAGCGTGCATGGACGGGTGCAATTCGAGGATGGGTGACCCACCGTGAAGTCGCCATTTTTACCTCCTTTTTGTTGATTTTTCACAACTTTTGTAATTAAAAAACTTACCATGTCCATTTATTGGTGAACTTTACAAATGTAGACGAGAGAGCGACTTTATTTGACCCGATGTCTTTCACCCATATCGAGGCGGGGAGAAAGAGAGAAAAGTGGGGATTTGGTCTCGATGACTCCAAAAGACTAGAAAAGGTGAATCAACTCACTGACACGATCATATAAGTACTAATGAACGGATCCCGTCTTGACTCCGAAGTTAAGCGTGCATGGACGGGTGCAATTCGAGGATGGGTGACCCACCGGGAAGTCGCCATTTTTACCTCCTTTTTTGTTGATTTTTCACAACTTTTGTATTTAAAAAACTTACCATGTCCATTTATTGGTGAACTTTACAAATGTAGTCGAGAGAGCGACTTTATTTGACCCGATGTCTTTCACCCATATCGAGGCGGGGAGAAAGAGAGAAAAGAGGGGATTTGGGCTCGATGACTCCAAAAGACTAGAAAAGGTGAATCAATTCACCGACACGATCATACCAGTACTAATGAACGGATCCCGTCTTGACTCCGAAGTTAAGCGTGCATGGACGGGTGCAATGCGAGGATGGGTGACCCACCGGTAAGTCGCCTTTTTTACCTCCCTTCTTATCGATTTTTCACAATTTTTGCTTTTAAAAAATTTACCATGCTTATTTATTTGTGCAATTTGCAAATGTAGACGAGAGAGCGACTTTATTTGACCCGATGTCTTTCACCCGTATCGCGGCGGGGAGATAGAGAGAAAAGAGGTGATTTGGTCTCGATGACTCCAAAAGACTAGAAAAGGTGAATCAACTCACCGACACGATCATATAAGTACTAATGAACGGATCCCGTCTTGACTCCGAAGTTAAGCGTGCATGGACGGGTGCAATTCGAGGATGGGTGACCCACCGTGAAGTCGCCATTTTTACCTCCTTTTTGTTGATTTTTCACAACTTTTGTAATTAAAAAACTTACCATGTCCATTTATTGGTGAACTTTACAAATGTAGACGAGAGAGCGACTTTATTTGACCCGATGTCTTTCACCCATATCGAGGCGGGGAGAAAGAGAGAAAAGTGGGGATTTGGTCTCGATGACTCCAAAAGACTAGAAAAGGTGAATCAACTCACTGACACGATCATATAAGTACTAATGAACGGATCCCGTCTTGACTCCGAAGTTAAGCGTGCATGGACGGGTGCAATTCGAGGATGGGTGACCCACCGGGAAGTCGCCATTTTTACCTCCTTTTTTGTTGATTTTTCACAACTTTTGTATTTAAAAAACTTACCATGTCCATTTATTGGTGAACTTTACAAATGTAGTCGAGAGAGCGACTTTATTTGACCCGATGTCTTTCACCCATATCGAGGCGGGGAGAAAGAGAGAAAAGAGGGGATTTGGGCTCGATGACTCCAAAAGACTAGAAAAGGTGAATCAATTCACCGACACGATCATACCAGTACTAATGAACGGATCCCGTCTTGACTCCGAAGTTAAGCGTGCATGGACGGGTGCAATGCGAGGATGGGTGACCCACCGGGAAGTCGCCTTTTTTACCTCCCTTCTTATCGATTTTTCACAATTTTTGCTTTTAAAAACTTTACCATGCTTATTTATTTGTGCAATTTGCAAATGTAGACGACAGAGCGACTTTATTTGACCCGATGTCTTTCACCCGTATCGCGGCGGGGAGATAGAGAGAAAAGAGGTGATTTGGTCTCGATGACTCCAAAAGACTAGAAAAGGTGAATCAACTCACCGACACGATCATATAAGTACTAATGAACGGATCCCGTCTTGACTCCGAAGTTAAGCGTGCATGGACGGGTGCAATTCGAGGATGGGTGACCCACCGTGAAGTCGCCATTTTTACCTCCTTTTTGTTGATTTTTCACAACTTTTGTAATTAAAAAACTTACCATGTCCATTTATTGGTGAACTTTACAAATGTAGACGAGAGAGCGACTTTATTTGACCCGATGTCTTTCACCCATATCGAGGCGGGGAGAAAGAGAGAAAAGAGGGGATTTGGTCTCGATGACTCCAAAAGACTAGAAAAGGTGAATCAACTCACTGACACGATCATATAAGTACTAATGAACGGATTCCGTCTTGACTCCGAAGTTAAGCGTGCATGGACGGGTGCAATTCGAGGACGGGTGACCCACCGGGAAGTCGCCATTTTTACCTCCTTTTTTGTTGATTTTTCACAAATTTTGTATTTAAAAAACTTACCATGTCCATTTATTGGTGAACTTTACAAATGTAGACGAGAGAGCGACTTTATTTGACCCGATGTCTTTCACCCGTATCGCGGCGGGGAGATAGAGAGAAAAGAGGGGATTTGGTCTCGATGACTCAGAAAGACTAGAAAAGGTGAATCAACTCACCGACACGATCATACCAGTACTAATGAACGGATCCCGTCTTGACTCCGAAGTTAAGCGTGCATGGACGGGTGCAATGCGAGGATGGGTGACCCGCTGTGAAGTCGCCATTTTTACCTCCTTTTTGTTGATTTTTCACAACTTTTGTACTTAAAAAACTTACCATGTCCATTTATTGGTGAACTTTACAAATGTAGACGAGAGAGCGACTTTATTTGACCCGATGTCTTTCACCCATATCGAGGCGGGGAGAAAGAGAGAAAAGAGGGGATTTGGGCTCGATGACTCCAAAAGACTAGAAAAGGTGAATCAATTCACCGACACGATCATACCAGTACTAATGAACGGATCCCGTCTTGACTCCGAAGTTAAGCGTGCATGGACGGGTGCAATGCAAGGATGGGTGACCCACCGGGAAGTCGCCTTTTTTACCTCCCTTCTTATCGATTTTTCACAATTTTTGCTTTTAAAAAATTTACCATGCTTATTTATTTGTGCAATTTGCAAATGTAGACGACAGAGCGACTTTATTTGACCCGATGTCTTTCACCCGTATCGCGGCGGGGAGATAGAGAGAAAAGAGGTGATTTGGTCTCGATGACTCCAAAAGACTAGAAAAGGTGAATCAACTCACCGACACGATCATATAAGTACTAATGAACGGATCCCGTCTTGACTCCGAAGTTAATCGTGCATGGACGGGTGCAATTAGAGGATGGGTGACCCACCGTGAAGTCGCCATTTTTACCTCCTTTTTGTTGATTTTTCACAACTTTTGTAATTAAAAAACTTACCATGTCCATTTATTGGTGAACTTTACAAATGTAGACGAGAGAGCGACTTTATTTGACCCAATGTCTTTCACCCATATCGAGGCGGGGAGAAAGAGAGAAAAGTGGGGATTTGGTCTCGATGACTCCAAAAGACTAGAAAAGGTGAATCAACTCACTGACACGATCATATAAGTACTAATGAACGGATCCCGTCTTGACTCCGAAGTTAAGCGTGCATGGACGGGTGCAATTCGAGGATGGGTGACCCACCGGGAAGTCGCCATTTTTACCTCCTTTTTTGTTGATTTTTCACAACTTTTGTATTTAAAAAACTTACCATGTCCATTTATTGGTGAACTTTACAAATGTAGACGAGAGAGCGACTTTATTTGACCCGATGTCTTTCACCCGTATCGCGGCGGGGAGATAGAGAGAAAAGAGGGGATTTGGTCTCGATGACTCAGAAAGACTAGAAAAGGTGAATCAACTCACCGACACGATCATACCAGTACTAATGAACGGATCCCGTCTTGACTCCGAAGTTAAGCGTGCATGGACGGGTGCAATGCGAGGATGGGTGACCCGCTGTGAAGTCGCCATTTTTACCTCCTTTTTGTTGATTTTTCACAACTTTTGTATTTAAAAAACTTACCATGTCCATTTATTGGTGAACTTTACAAATGTAGACGAGAGAGCGACTTTATTTGACCCGATGTCTTTCACCCATATCGAGGCAGGGAGAAAGAGAGAAAAGAGGGGATTTGGGCTCGATGACTCCAAAAGACTAGAAAAGGTGAATCAATTCACCGACACGATCATACCAGTACTAATGAACGGATCCCGTCTTGACTCCGAAGTTAAGCGTGCATGAACGGGTGCAATGCAAGGATGGGTGACCCACCGGGAAGTCGCCTTTTTTACCTCCCTTCTTATCGATTTTTCACAATTTTTGCTTTTAAAAAATTTACCATGCTTATTTATTTGTGCAATTTGCAAATGTAGACGACAGAGCGACTTTATTTGACCCGATGTCTTTCACCCGTATCGCGGCGGGGAGATAGAGAGAAAAGAGGTGATTTGGTCTCGATGACTCCAAAAGACTAGAAAAGGTGAATCAACTCACCGACACGATCATATAAGTACTAATGAACGGATCCCGTCTTGACTCCGAAGTTAAGCGTGCATGGACGGGTGCAATTAGAGGATGGGTGACCCACCGTGAAGTCGCCATTTTTACCTCCTTTTTGTTGATTTTTCACAACTTTTGTAATTAAAAAACTTACCATGTCCATTTATTGGTGAACTTTACAAATGTAGACGAGAGAGCGACTTTATTTGACCCAATGTCTTTCACCCATATCGAGGCGGGGAGAAAGAGAGAAAAGTGGGGATTTGGTCTCGATGACTCCAAAAGACTAGAAAAGGTGAATCAACTCACTGACACGATCATATAAGTACTAATGAACGGATCCCGTCTTGACTCCGAAGTTAAGCGTGCATGGACGGGTGCAATTCGAGGATGGGTGACCCACCGGGAAGTCGCCATTTTTACCTCCTTTTTTGTTGATTTTTCACAACTTTTGTATTTAAAAAACTTACCATGTCCATTTATTGGTGAACTTTACAAATGTAGTCGAGAGAGCGACTTTATTTGACCCGATGTCTTTCACCCATATCGAGGCGGGGAGAAAGAGAGAAAAGAGGGGATTTGGGCTCGATGACTCCAAAAGACTAGAAAAGGTGAATCAATTCACCGACACGATCATACCAGTACTAATGAACGGATCCCGTCTTGACTCCGAAGTTAAGCGTGCATGGACGGGTGCAATGCGAGGATGGGTGACCCACCGGGAAGTCGCCTTTTTTACCTCCCTTCTTATCGATTTTTCACAATTTTTGCTTTTAAAAAATTTACCATGCTTATTTATTTGTGCAATTTGCAAATGTAGACGACAGAGCGACTTTATTTGACCCGATGTCTTTCACCCGTATCGCGGCGGGGAGATAGAGAGAAAAGAGGTGATTTGGTCTCGATGACTCCAAAAGACTAGAAAAGGTGAATCAATTCACCGACACGATCATACCAGTACTAATGAACGGATCCCGTCTTGACTCCGAAGTTAAGCGTGCATGGACGGGTGCAATGCGAGGATGGGTGACCCACCGGGAAGTCGCCTTTTTTACCTCCCTTCTTATCGATTTTTCACAATTTTTGCTTTTAAAAAATTTACCATGCTTATTTATTTGTGCAATTTGCAAATGTAGACGAGAGAGCGACTTTATTTGACCCGATGTCTTTCACCCGTATCGCGGCGGGGAGATAGAGAGAAAAGAGGTGATTTGGTCTCGATGACTCCAAAAGACTAGAAAAGGTGAATCAACTCACCGACACGATCATATAAGTACTAATGAACGGATCCCGTCTTGACTCCGAAGTTAAGCGTGCATGGACGGGTGCAATTCGAGGATGGGTGACCCACCGTGAAGTCGCCATTTTTACCTCCTTTTTGTTGATTTTTCACAACTTTTGTAATTAAAAAACTTACCATGTCCATTTATTGGTGAACTTTACAAATGTAGACGAGAGAGCGACTTTATTTGACCCGATGTCTTTCACCCATATCGAGGCGGGGAGAAAGAGAGAAAAGAGGGGATTTGGTCTCGATGACTCCAAAAGACTAGAAAAGGTGAATCAACTCACTGACACGATCATATAAGTACTAATGAACGGATTCCGTCTTGACTCCGAAGTTAAGCGTGCATGGACGGGTGCAATTCGAGGACGGGTGACCCACCGGGAAGTCGCCATTTTTACCTCCTTTTTTGTTGATTTTTCACAAATTTTGTATTTAAAAAACTTACCATGTCCATTTATTGGTGAACTTTACAAATGTAGACGAGAGAGCGACTTTATTTGACCCGATGTCTTTCACCCGTATCGCGGCGGGGAGATAGAGAGAAAAGAGGGGATTTGGTCTCGATGACTCAGAAAGACTAGAAAAGGTGAATCAACTCACCGACACGATCATACCAGTACTAATGAACGGATCCCGTCTTGACTCCGAAGTTAAGCGTGCATGGACGGGTGCAATGCGAGGATGGGTGACCCGCTGTGAAGTCGCCATTTTTACCTCCTTTTTGTTGATTTTTCACAACTTTTGTACTTAAAAAACTTACCATGTCCATTTATTGGTGAACTTTACAAATGTAGACGAGAGAGCGACTTTATTTGACCCGATGTCTTTCACCCATATCGAGGCGGGGAGAAAGAGAGAAAAGAGGGGATTTGGGCTCGATGACTCCAAAAGACTAGAAAAGGTGAATCAATTCACCGACACGATCATACCAGTACTAATGAACGGATCCCGTCTTGACTCCGAAGTTAAGCGTGCATGGACGGGTGCAATGCAAGGATGGGTGACCCACCGGGAAGTCGCCTTTTTTACCTCCCTTCTTATCGATTTTTCACAATTTTTGCTTTTAAAAAATTTACCATGCTTATTTATTTGTGCAATTTGCAAATGTAGACGAGAGAGCGACTTTATTTGACCCGATGTCTTTCACCCGTATCGCGGCGGGGAGATAGAGAGAAAAGAGGTGATTTGGTCTCGATGACTCCAAAAGACTAGAAAAGGTGAATCAACTCACCGACACGATCATATAAGTACTAATGAACGGATCCCGTCTTGACTCCGAAGTTAATCGTGCATGGACGGGTGCAATTAGAGGATGGGTGACCCACCGTGAAGTCGCCATTTTTACCTCCTTTTTGTTGATTTTTCACAACTTTTGTAATTAAAAAACTTACCATGTCCATTTATTGGTGAACTTTACAAATGTAGACGAGAGAGCGACTTTATTTGACCCAATGTCTTTCACCCATATCGAGGCGGGGAGAAAGAGAGAAAAGTGGGGATTTGGTCTCGATGACTCCAAAAGACTAGAAAAGGTGAATCAACTCACTGACACGATCATATAAGTACTAATGAACGGATCCCGTCTTGACTCCGAAGTTAAGCGTGCATGGACGGGTGCAATTCGAGGATGGGTGACCCACCGGGAAGTCGCCATTTTTACCTCCTTTTTTGTTGATTTTTCACAACTTTTGTATTTAAAAAACTTACCATGTCCATTTATTGGTGAACTTTACAAATGTAGACGAGAGAGCGACTTTATTTGACCCGATGTCTTTCACCCGTATCGCGGCGGGGAGATAGAGAGAAAAGAGGGGATTTGGTCTCGATGACTCAGAAAGACTAGAAAAGGTGAATCAACTCACCGACACGATCATACCAGTACTAATGAACGGATCCCGTCTTGACTCCGAAGTTAAGCGTGCATGGACGGGTGCAATGCGAGGATGGGTGACCCGCTGTGAAGTCGCCATTTTTACCTCCTTTTTGTTGATTTTTCACAACTTTTGTATTTAAAAAACTTACCATGTCCATTTATTGGTGAACTTTACAAATGTAGACGAGAGAGCGACTTTATTTGACCCGATGTCTTTCACCCATATCGAGGCAGGGAGAAAGAGAGAAAAGAGGGGATTTGGGCTCGATGACTCCAAAAGACTAGAAAAGGTGAATCAATTCACCGACACGATCATACCAGTACTAATGAACGGATCCCGTCTTGACTCCGAAGTTAAGCGTGCATGAACGGGTGCAATGCAAGGATGGGTGACCCACCGGGAAGTCGCCTTTTTTACCTCCCTTCTTATCGATTTTTCACAATTTTTGCTTTTAAAAAATTTACCATGCTTATTTATTTGTGCAATTTGCAAATGTAGACGACAGAGCGACTTTATTTGACCCGATGTCTTTCACCCGTATCGCGGCGGGGAGATAGAGAGAAAAGAGGTGATTTGGTCTCGATGACTCCAAAAGACTAGAAAAGGTGAATCAACTCACCGACACGATCATATAAGTACTAATGAACGGATCCCGTCTTGACTCCGAAGTTAAGCGTGCATGGACGGGTGCAATTAGAGGATGGGTGACCCACCGTGAAGTCGCCATTTTTACCTCCTTTTTGTTGATTTTTCACAACTTTTGTAATTAAAAAACTTACCATGTCCATTTATTGGTGAACTTTACAAATGTAGACGAGAGAGCGACTTTATTTGACCCAATGTCTTTCACCCATATCGAGGCGGGGAGAAAGAGAGAAAAGTGGGGATTTGGTCTCGATGACTCCAAAAGACTAGAAAAGGTGAATCAACTCACTGACACGATCATATAAGTACTAATGAACGGATCCCGTCTTGACTCCGAAGTTAAGCGTGCATGGACGGGTGCAATTCGAGGATGGGTGACCCACCGGGAAGTCGCCATTTTTACCTGCTTTTTTGTTGATTTTTCACAACTTTTGTATTTAAAAAACTTACCATGTCCATTTATTGGTGAACTTTACAAATGTAGTCGAGAGAGCGACTTTATTTGACCCGATGTCTTTCACCCATATCGAGGCGGGGAGAAAGAGAGAAAAGAGGGGATTTGGGCTCGATGACTCCAAAAGACTAGAAAAGGTGAATCAATTCACCGACACGATCATACCAGTACTAATGAACGGATCCCGTCTTGACTCCGAAGTTAAGCGTGCATGGACGGGTGCAATGCGAGGATGGGTGACCCACCGGGAAGTCGCCTTTTTTACCTCCCTTCTTATCGATTTTTCACAATTTTTGCTTTTAAAAAATTTACCATGCTTATTTATTTGTGCAATTTGCAAATGTAGACGACAGAGCGACTTTATTTGACCCGATGTCTTTCACCCGTATCGCGGCGGGGAGATAGAGAGAAAAGAGGTGATTTGGTCTCGATGACTCCAAAAGACTAGAAAAGGTGAATCAATTCACCGACACGATCATACCAGTACTAATGAACGGATCCCGTCTTGACTCCGAAGTTAAGCGTGCATGGACGGGTGCAATGCGAGGATGGGTGACCCACCGGGAAGTCGCCTTTTTTACCTCCCTTCTTATCGATTTTTCACAATTTTTGCTTTTAAAAAATTTACCATGCTTATTTATTTGTGCAATTTGCAAATGTAGACGAGAGAGCGACTTTATTTGACCCGATGTCTTTCACCCGTATCGCGGCGGGGAGATAGAGAGAAAAGAGGTGATTTGGTCTCGATGACTCCAAAAGACTAGAAAAGGTGAATCAACTCACCGACACGATCATATAAGTACTAATGAACGGATCCCGTCTTGACTCCGAAGTTAAGCGTGCATGGACGGGTGCAATTCGAGGATGGGTGACCCACCGTGAAGTCGCCATTTTTACCTCCTTTTTGTTGATTTTTCACAACTTTTGTAATTAAAAAACTTACCATGTCCATTTATTGGTGAACTTTACAAATGTAGACGAGAGAGCGACTTTATTTGACCCGATGTCTTTCACCCATATCGAGGCGGGGAGAAAGAGAGAAAAGTGGGGATTTGGTCTCGATGACTCCAAAAGACTAGAAAAGGTGAATCAACTCACTGACACGATCATATAAGTACTAATGAACGGATCCCGTCTTGACTCCGAAGTTAAGCGTGCATGGACGGGTGCAATTCGAGGATGGGTGACCCACCGGGAAGTCGCCATTTTTACCTCCTTTTTTGTTGATTTTTCACAACTTTTGTATTTAAAAAACTTACCATGTCCATTTATTGGTGAACTTTACAAATGTAGACGAGAGAGCGACTTTATTTGACCCGATGTCTTTCACCCATATCGAGGCGGGGAGAAAGAGAGAAAAGAGGGGATTTGGTCTCGATGACTCCAAAAGACTAGAAAAGGTGAATCAACTCACTGACACGATCATATAAGTACTAATGAACGGATTCCGTCTTGACTCCGAAGTTAAGCGTGCATGGACGGGTGCAATTCGAGGACGGGTGACCCACCGGGAAGTCGCCATTTTTACCTCCTTTTTTGTTGATTTTTCACAAATTTTGTATTTAAAAAACTTACCATGTCCATTTATTGGTGAACTTTACAAATGTAGACGAGAGAGCGACTTTATTTGACCCGATGTCTTTCACCCGTATCGCGGCGGGGAGATAGAGAGAAAAGAGGGGATTTGGTCTCGATGACTCAGAAAGACTAGAAAAGGTGAATCAACTCACCGACACGATCATACCAGTACTAATGAACGGATCCCGTCTTGACTCCGAAGTTAAGCGTGCATGGACGGGTGCAATGCGAGGATGGGTGACCCGCTGTGAAGTCGCCATTTTTACCTCCTTTTTGTTGATTTTTCACAACTTTTGTACTTAAAAAACTTACCATGTCCATTTATTGGTGAACTTTACAAATGTAGACGAGAGAGCGACTTTATTTGACCCGATGTCTTTCACCCATATCGAGGCGGGGAGAAAGAGAGAAAAGAGGGGATTTGGGCTCGATGACTCCAAAAGACTAGAAAAGGTGAATCAATTCACCGACACGATCATACCAGTACTAATGAACGGATCCCGTCTTGACTCCGAAGTTAAGCGTGCATGGACGGGTGCAATGCAAGGATGGGTGACCCACCGGGAAGTCGCCTTTTTTACCTCCCTTCTTATCGATTTTTCACAATTTTTGCTTTTAAAAAATTTACCATGCTTATTTATTTGTGCAATTTGCAAATGTAGACGACAGAGCGACTTTATTTGACCCGATGTCTTTCACCCGTATCGCGGCGGGGAGATAGAGAGAAAAGAGGTGATTTGGTCTCGATGACTCCAAAAGACTAGAAAAGGTGAATCAACTCACCGACACGATCATATAAGTACTAATGAACGGATCCCGTCTTGACTCCGAAGTTAATCGTGCATGGACGGGTGCAATTAGAGGATGGGTGACCCACCGTGAAGTCGCCATTTTTACCTCCTTTTTGTTGATTTTTCACAACTTTTGTAATTAAAAAACTTACCATGTCCATTTATTGGTGAACTTTACAAATGTAGACGAGAGAGCGACTTTATTTGACCCAATGTCTTTCACCCATATCGAGGCGGGGAGAAAGAGAGAAAAGTGGGGATTTGGTCTCGATGACTCCAAAAGACTAGAAAAGGTGAATCAACTCACTGACACGATCATATAAGTACTAATGAACGGATCCCGTCTTGACTCCGAAGTTAAGCGTGCATGGACGGGTGCAATTCGAGGATGGGTGACCCACCGGGAAGTCGCCATTTTTACCTCCTTTTTTGTTGATTTTTCACAACTTTTGTATTTAAAAAACTTACCATGTCCATTTATTGGTGAACTTTACAAATGTAGACGAGAGAGCGACTTTATTTGACCCGATGTCTTTCACCCGTATCGCGGCGGGGAGATAGAGAGAAAAGAGGGGATTTGGTCTCGATGACTCAGAAAGACTAGAAAAGGTGAATCAACTCACCGACACGATCATACCAGTACTAATGAACGGATCCCGTCTTGACTCCGAAGTTAAGCGTGCATGGACGGGTGCAATGCGAGGATGGGTGACCCGCTGTGAAGTCGCCATTTTTACCTCCTTTTTGTTGATTTTTCACAACTTTTGTATTTAAAAAACTTACCATGTCCATTTATTGGTGAACTTTACAAATGTAGACGAGAGAGCGACTTTATTTGACCCGATGTCTTTCACCCATATCGAGGCAGGGAGAAAGAGAGAAAAGAGGGGATTTGGGCTCGATGACTCCAAAAGACTAGAAAAGGTGAATCAATTCACCGACACGATCATACCAGTACTAATGAACGGATCCCGTCTTGACTCCGAAGTTAAGCGTGCATGGACGGGTGCAATGCAAGGATGGGTGACCCACCGGGAAGTCGCCTTTTTTACCTCCCTTCTTATCGATTTTTCACAATTTTTGCTTTTAAAAAATTTACCATGCTTATTTATTTGTGCAATTTGCAAATGTAGACGACAGAGCGACTTTATTTGACCCGATGTCTTTCACCCGTATCGCGGCGGGGAGATAGAGAGAAAAGAGGTGATTTGGTCTCGATGACTCCAAAAGACTAGAAAAGGTGAATCAACTCACCGACACGATCATATAAGTACTAATGAACGGATCCCGTCTTGACTCCGAAGTTAAGCGTGCATGGACGGGTGCAATTAGAGGATGGGTGACCCACCGTGAAGTCGCCATTTTTACCTCCTTTTTGTTGATTTTTCACAACTTTTGTAATTAAAAAACTTACCATGTCCATTTATTGGTGAACTTTACAAATGTAGACGAGAGAGCGACTTTATTTGACCCGATGTCTTTCACCCATATCGAGGCGGGGAGAAAGAGAGAAAAGAGGGGATTTGGGCTCGATGACTCCAAAAGACTAGAAAAGGTGAATCAATTCACCGACACGATCATACCAGTACTAATGAACGGATCCCGTCTTGACTCCGAAGTTAAGCGTGCATGGACGGGTGCAATGCGAGGATGGGTGACCCACCGGGAAGTCGCCTTTTTTACCTCCCTTCTTATCGATTTTTCACAATTTTTGCTTTTAAAAAATTTACCATGCTTATTTATTTGTGCAATTTGCAAATGTAGACGACAGAGCGACTTTATTTGACCCGATGTCTTTCACCCGTATCGCGGCGGGGAGATAGAGAGAAAAGAGGTGATTTGGTCTCGATGACTCCAAAAGACTAGAAAAGGTGAATCAATTCACCGACACGATCATACCAGTACTAATGAACGGATCCCGTCTTGACTCCGAAGTTAAGCGTGCATGGACGGGTGCAATGCGAGGATGGGTGACCCACCGGGAAGTCGCCTTTTTTACCTCCCTTCTTATCGATTTTTCACAATTTTTGCTTTTAAAAAATTTACCATGCTTATTTATTTGTGCAATTTGCAAATGTAGACGAGAGAGCGACTTTATTTGACCCGATGTCTTTCACCCGTATCGCGGCGGGGAGATAGAGAGAAAAGAGGTGATTTGGTCTCGATGACTCCAAAAGACTAGAAAAGGTGAATCAACTCACCGACACGATCATATAAGTACTAATGAACGGATCCCGTCTTGACTCCGAAGTTAAGCGTGCATGGACGGGTGCAATTCGAGGATGGGTGACCCACCGTGAAGTCGCCATTTTTACCTCCTTTTTGTTGATTTTTCACAACTTTTGTAATTAAAAAACTTACCATGTCCATTTATTGGTGAACTTTACAAATGTAGACGAGAGAGCGACTTTATTTGACCCGATGTCTTTCACCCATATCGAGGCGGGGAGAAAGAGAGAAAAGTGGGGATTTGGTCTCGATGACTCCAAAAGACTAGAAAAGGTGAATCAACTCACTGACACGATCATATAAGTACTAATGAACGGATCCCGTCTTGACTCCGAAGTTAAGCGTGCATGGACGGGTGCAATTCGAGGATGGGTGACCCACCGGGAAGTCGCCATTTTTACCTCCTTTTTTGTTGATTTTTCACAACTTTTGTATTTAAAAAACTTACCATGTCCATTTATTGGTGAACTTTACAAATGTAGTCGAGAGAGCGACTTTATTTGACCCGATGTCTTTCACCCATATCGAGGCGGGGAGAAAGAGAGAAAAGAGGGGATTTGGGCTCGATGACTCCAAAAGACTAGAAAAGGTGAATCAATTCACCGACACGATCATACCAGTACTAATGAACGGATCCCGTCTTGACTCCGAAGTTAAGCGTGCATGGACGGGTGCAATGCGAGGATGGGTGACCCACCGGGAAGTCGCCTTTTTTACCTCCCTTCTTATCGATTTTTCACAATTTTTGCTTTTAAAAAATTTACCATGCTTATTTATTTGTGCAATTTGCAAATGTAGACGACAGAGCGACTTTATTTGACCCGATGTCTTTCACCCGTATCGCGGCGGGGAGATAGAGAGAAAAGAGGTGATTTGGTCTCGATGACTCCAAAAGACTAGAAAAGGTGAATCAATTCACCGACACGATCATACCAGTACTAATGAACGGATCCCGTCTTGACTCCGAAGTTAAGCGTGCATGGACGGGTGCAATGCGAGGATGGGTGACCCACCGGGAAGTCGCCTTTTTTACCTCCCTTCTTATCGATTTTTCACAATTTTTGCTTTTAAAAAATTTACCATGCTTATTTATTTGTGCAATTTGCAAATGTAGACGACAGAGCGACTTTATTTGACCCGATGTCTTTCACCCGTATCGCGGCGGGGAGATAGAGAGAAAAGAGGTGATTTGGTCTCGATGACTCCAAAAGACTAGAAAAGGTGAATCAATTCACCGACACGATCATACCAGTACTAATGAACGGATCCCGTCTTGACTCCGAAGTTAAGCGTGCATGGACGGGTGCAATGCGAGGATGGGTGACCCACCGGGAAGTCGCCTTTTTTACCTCCCTTCTTATCGATTTTTCACAATTTTTGCTTTTAAAAAATTTACCATGCTTATTTATTTGTGCAATTTGCAAATGTAGACGAGAGAGCGACTTTATTTGACCCGATGTCTTTCACCCGTATCGCGGCGGGGAGATAGAGAGAAAAGAGGTGATTTGGTCTCGATGACTACAAAAGACTAGAAAAGGTGAATCAACTCACCGACACGATCATATAAGTACTAATGAACGGATCCCGTCTTGACTCCGAAGTTAAGCGTGCATGGACGGGTGCAATTCGAGGATGGGTGACCCACCGTGAAGTCGCCATTTTTACCTCCTTTTTGTTGATTTTTCACAACTTTTGTAATTAAAAAACTTACCATGTCCATTTATTGGTGAACTTTACAAATGTAGACGAGAGAGCGACTTTATTTGACCCGATGTCTTTCACCCATATCGAGGCGGGGAGAAAGAGAGAAAAGTGGGGATTTGGTC
The DNA here is from genome assembly GCA_030159135.1 of Actinidia polygama. Taxonomy (NCBI): domain Eukaryota; kingdom Viridiplantae; phylum Streptophyta; class Magnoliopsida; order Ericales; family Actinidiaceae; genus Actinidia; species Actinidia polygama. The sequence goes on along the minus strand of BRYF01000022.1, from coordinate 18,699,389 downwards.
TCGATGACTCCAAAAGACTAGAAAAGGTGAATCAACTCACTGACACGATCATATAAGTACTAATGAACGGATCCCGTCTTGACTCCGAAGTTAAGCGTGCATGGACGGGTGCAATTCGAGGATGGGTGACCCACCGGGAAGTCGCCATTTTTACCTCCTTTTTTGTTGATTTTTCACAACTTTTGTATTTAAAAAACTTACCATGTCCATTTATTGGTGAACTTTACAAATGTAGTCGAGAGAGCGACTTTATTTGACCCGATGTCTTTCACCCATATCGAGGCGGGGAGAAAGAGAGAAAAGAGGGGATTTGGGCTCGATGACTCCAAAAGACTAGAAAAGGTGAATCAATTCACCGACACGATCATACCAGTACTAATGAACGGATCCCGTCTTGACTCCGAAGTTAAGCGTGCATGGACGGGTGCAATGCGAGGATGGGTGACCCACCGGGAAGTCGCCTTTTTTACCTCCCTTCTTATCGATTTTTCACAATTTTTGCTTTTAAAAAATTTACCATGCTTATTTATTTGTGCAATTTGCAAATGTAGACGACAGAGCGACTTTATTTGACCCGATGTCTTTCACCCGTATCGCGGCGGGGAGATAGAGAGAAAAGAGGTGATTTGGTCTCGATGACTCCAAAAGACTAGAAAAGGTGAATCAATTCACCGACACGATCATACCAGTACTAATGAACGGATCCCGTCTTGACTCCGAAGTTAAGCGTGCATGGACGGGTGCAATGCGAGGATGGGTGACCCACCGGGAAGTCGCCTTTTTTACCTCCCTTCTTATCGATTTTTCACAATTTTTGCTTTTAAAAAATTTACCATGCTTATTTATTTGTGCAATTTGCAAATGTAGACGACAGAGCGACTTTATTTGACCCGATGTCTTTCACCCGTATCGCGGCGGGGAGATAGAGAGAAAAGAGGTGATTTGGTCTCGATGACTCCAAAAGACTAGAAAAGGTGAATCAATTCACCGACACGATCATACCAGTACTAATGAACGGATCCCGTCTTGACTCCGAAGTTAAGCGTGCATGGACGGGTGCAATGCGAGGATGGGTGACCCACCGGGAAGTCGCCTTTTTTACCTCCCTTCTTATCGATTTTTCACAATTTTTGCTTTTAAAAAATTTACCATGCTTATTTATTTGTGCAATTTGCAAATGTAGACGAGAGAGCGACTTTATTTGACCCGATGTCTTTCACCCGTATCGCGGCGGGGAGATAGAGAGAAAAGAGGTGATTTGGTCTCGATGACTCCAAAAGACTAGAAAAGGTGAATCAACTCACCGACACGATCATATAAGTACTAATGAACGGATCCCGTCTTGACTCCGAAGTTAAGCGTGCATGGACGGGTGCAATTCGAGGATGGGTGACCCACCGTGAAGTCGCCATTTTTACCTCCTTTTTGTTGATTTTTCACAACTTTTGTAATTAAAAAACTTACCATGTCCATTTATTGGTGAACTTTACAAATGTAGACGAGAGAGCGACTTTATTTGACCCGATGTCTTTCACCCATATCGAGGCGGGGAGAAAGAGAGAAAAGTGGGGATTTGGTCTCGATGACTCCAAAAGACTAGAAAAGGTGAATCAACTCACTGACACGATCATATAAGTACTAATGAACGGATCCCGTCTTGACTCCGAAGTTAAGCGTGCATGGACGGGTGCAATTCGAGGATGGGTGACCCACCGGGAAGTCGCCATTTTTACCTCCTTTTTTGTTGATTTTTCACAACTTTTGTATTTAAAAAACTTACCATGTCCATTTATTGGTGAACTTTACAAATGTAGTCGAGAGAGCGACTTTATTTGACCCGATGTCTTTCACCCATATCGAGGCGGGGAGAAAGAGAGAAAAGAGGGGATTTGGGCTCGATGACTCCAAAAGACTAGAAAAGGTGAATCAATTCACCGACACGATCATACCAGTACTAATGAACGGATCCCGTCTTGACTCCGAAGTTAAGCGTGCATGGACGGGTGCAATGCGAGGATGGGTGACCCACCGGGAAGTCGCCTTTTTTACCTCCCTTCTTATCGATTTTTCACAATTTTTGCTTTTAAAAAATTTACCATGCTTATTTATTTGTGCAATTTGCAAATGTAGACGACAGAGCGACTTTATTTGACCCGATGTCTTTCACCCGTATCGCGGCGGGGAGATAGAGAGAAAAGAGGTGATTTGGTCTCGATGACTCCAAAAGATTAGAAAAGGTGAATCAATTCACCGACACGATCATACCAGTACTAATGAACGGATCCCGTCTTGACTCCGAAGTTAAGCGTGCATGGACGGGTGCAATGCGAGGATGGGTGACCCACCGGGAAGTCGCCTTTTTTACCTCCCTTCTTATCGATTTTTCACAATTTTTGCTTTTAAAAAATTTACCATGCTTATTTATTTGTGCAATTTGCAAATGTAGACGACAGAGCGACTTTATTTGACCCGATGTCTTTCACCCGTATCGCGGCGGGGAGATAGAGAGAAAAGAGGTGATTTGGTCTCGATGACTCCAAAAGACTAGAAAAGGTGAATCAATTCACCGACACGATCATACCAGTACTAATGAACGGATCCCGTCTTGACTCCGAAGTTAAGCGTGCATGGACGGGTGCAATGCGAGGATGGGTGACCCACCGGGAAGTCGCCTTTTTTACCTCCCTTCTTATCGATTTTTCACAATTTTTGCTTTTAAAAAATTTACCATGCTTATTTATTTGTGCAATTTGCAAATGTAGACGAGAGAGCGACTTTATTTGACCCGATGTCTTTCACCCGTATCGCGGCGGGGAGATAGAGAGAAAAGAGGTGATTTGGTCTCGATGACTCCAAAAGACTAGAAAAGGTGAATCAACTCACTGACACGTTCATACCAGTACTAATGAACGGATCCCGTCTTGACTCCGAAGTTAAGCGTGCATGGACGGGTGCAATTCGAGGATGGGTGACCCACCGTGAAGTCGCCATTTTTACCTCCTTTTTGTTGATTTTTCACAACTTTTGTAATTAAAAAACTTACCATGTCCATTTATTGGTGAACTTTACAAATGTAGACGAGAGAGCGACTTTATTTGACCCAATGTCTTTCACCCATATCGAGGCGGGGAGAAAGAGAGAAAAGTGGGGATTTGGTCTCGATGACTCCAAAAGACTAGAAAAGGTGAATCAACTCACTGACACGATCATATAAGTACTAATGAACGGATCCCGTCTTGACTCCGAAGTTAAGCGTGCATGGACGGGTGCAATTCGAGGATGGGTGACCCACCGGGAAGTCGCCATTTTTACCTCCTTTTTTGTTGATTTTTCACAACTTTTGTATTTAAAAAACTTACCATGTCCATTTATTGGTGAACTTTACAAATGTAGACGAGAGAGCGACTTTATTTGACCCGATGTCTTTCACCCGTATCGCGGCGGGGAGATAGAGAGAAAAGAGGGGATTTGGTCTCGATGACTCAGAAAGACTAGAAAAGGTGAATCAACTCACCGACACGATCATACCAGTACTAATGAACGGATCCCGTCTTGACTCCGAAGTTAAGCGTGCATGGACGGGTGCAATTTGAGGATGGGTGACCCACCGGGAAGTCGCCATTTTTACCTCCTTTTTTGTTGATTTTTCACAACTTTTGTATTTAAAAAACTTACCATGTCCATTTATTGGTGAACTTTACAAATGTAGACGAGAGAGCGACTTTATTTGACCCGATGTCTTTCACCCATATCGAGGCGGGGAGAAAGAGAGAAAAGAGGGGATTTGGGCTCGATGACTCCAAAAGACTAGAAAAGGTGAATCAATTCACCGACACGATCATACCAGTACTAATGAACGGATCCCGTCTTGACTCCGAAGTTAAGCGTGCATGGACGGGTGCAATGCAAGGATGGGTGACCCACCGGGAAGTCGCCTTTTTTACCTCCCTTCTTATCGATTTTTCACAATTTTTGCTTTTAAAAAATTTACCATGCTTATTTATTTGTGCAATTTGCAAATGTAGACGACAGAGCGACTTTATTTGACCCGATGTCTTTCACCCGTATCGCGGCGGGGAGATAGAGAGAAAAGAGGTGATTTGGTCTCGATGACTCCAAAAGACTAGAAAAGGTGAATCAACTCACCGACACGATCATATAAGTACTAATGAACGGATCCCGTCTTGACTCCGAAGTTAAGCGTGCATGGACGGGTGCAATTAGAGGATGGGTGACCCACCGTGAAGTCGCCATTTTTACCTCCTTTTTGTTGATTTTTCACAACTTTTGTAATTAAAAAACTTACCATGTCCATTTATTGGTGAACTTTACAAATGTAGACGAGAGAGCGACTTTATTTGACCCAATGTCTTTCACCCATATCGAGGCGGGGAGAAAGAGAGAAAAGTGGGGATTTGGTCTCGATGACTCCAAAAGACTAGAAAAGGTGAATCAACTCACTGACACGATCATATAAGTACTAATGAACGGATCCCGTCTTGACTCCGAAGTTAAGCGTGCATGGACGGGTGCAATTCGAGGATGGGTGACCCACCGGGAAGTCGCCATTTTTACCTCCTTTTTTGTTGATTTTTCACAACTTTTGTATTTAAAAAACTTACCATGTCCATTTATTGGTGAACTTTACAAATGTAGACGAGAGAGCGACTTTATTTGACCCGATGTCTTTCACCCGTATCGCGGCGGGGAGATAGAGAGAAAAGAGGGGATTTGGTCTCGATGACTCAGAAAGACTAGAAAAGGTGAATCAACTCACCGACACGATCATACCAGTACTAATGAACGGATCCCGTCTTGACTCCGAAGTTAAGCGTGCATGGACGGGTGCAATGCGAGGATGGGTGACCCGCTGTGAAGTCGCCATTTTTACCTCCTTTTTGTTGATTTTTCACAACTTTTGTATTTAAAAAACTTACCATGTCCATTTATTGGTGAACTTTACAAATGTAGACGAGAGAGCGACTTTATTTGACCCGATGTCTTTCACCCATATCGAGGCGGGGAGAAAGAGAGAAAAGAGGGGATTTGGTCTCGATGACTCCAAAAGACTAGAAAAGGTGAATCAACTCACTGACACGATCATATAAGTACTAATGAACGGATCCCGTCTTGACTCCGAAGTTAAGCGTGCATGGACGGGTGCAATTTGAGGATGGGTGACCCACCGGGAAGTCGCCATTTTTACCTCCTTTTTTGTTGATTTTTCACAACTTTTGTATTTAAAAAACTTACCATGTCCATTTATTGGTGAACTTTACAAATGTAGACGAGAGAGCGACTTTATTTGACCCGATGTCTTTCACCCATATCGAGGCGGGGAGAAAGAGAGAAAAGAGGGGATTTGGGCTCGATGACTCCAAAAGACTAGAAAAGGTGAATCAATTCACCGACACGATCATACCAGTACTAATGAACGGATCCCGTCTTGACTCCGAAGTTAAGCGTGCATGGACGGGTGCAATGCGAGGATGGGTGACCCACCGGGAAGTCGCCTTTTTTACCTCCCTTCTTATCGATTTTTCACAATTTTTGCTTTTAAAAAATTTACCATGCTTATTTATTTGTGCAATTTGCAAATGTAGACGAGAGAGCGACTTTATTTGACCCGATGTCTTTCACCCGTATCGCGGCGGGGAGATAGAGAGAAAAGAGGTGATTTGGTCTCGATGACTCCAAAAGACTAGAAAAGGTGAATCAACTCACCGACACGATCATATAAGTACTAATGAACGGATCCCGTCTTGACTCCGAAGTTAAGCGTGCATGGACGGGTGCAATTCGAGGATGGGTGACCCACCGTGAAGTCGCCATTTTTACCTCCTTTTTGTTGATTTTTCACAACTTTTGTATTTAAAAAACTTACCATGTCCATTTATTGGTGAACTTTACAAATGTAGACGAGAGAGCGACTTTATTTGACCCGATGTCTTTCACCCATATCGAGGCGGGGAGAAAGAGAGAAAAGAGGGGATTTGGTCTCGATGACTCCAAAAGACTAGAAAAGGTGAATCAACTCACTGACACGATCATATAAGTACTAATGAACGGATTCCGTCTTGACTCCGAAGTTAAGCGTGCATGGACGGGTGCAATTCGAGGATGGGTGACCCACCGGAAGTCGCCATTTTTACCTCCTTTTTTGTTGATTTTTCACAACTTTTGTATTTAAAAAACTTACCATGTCCATTTATTGGTGAACTTTACAAATGTAGACGAGAGAGCGACTTTATTTGACCCGATGTCTTTCACCCGTATCGCGGCGGGGAGATAGAGAGAAAAGAGGGGATTTGGTCTCGATGACTCAGAAAGACTAGAAAAGGTGAATCAACTCACCGACACGATCATACCAGTACTAATGAACGGATCCCGTCTTGACTCCGAAGTTAAGCGTGCATGGACGGGTGCAATGCGAGGATGGGTGACCCGCTGTGAAGTCGCCATTTTTACCTCCTTTTGGTTGATTTTTCACAACTTTTGTATTCAAAAAACTTACCATGTCCATTTATTGGTGAACTTTACAAATGTAGACGAGAGAGCGACTTTATTTGACCCGATGTCTTTCACCCATATCGAGGCGGGGAGAAAGAGAGAAAAGAGGGGATTTGGTCTCGATGACTCAGAAAGACTAGAAAAGGTGAATCAACTCACCGACACGATCATACCAGTACTAATGAACGGATCCCGTCTTGACTCCGAAGTTAAGCGTGCATGGACGGGTGCAATGCGAGGATGGGTGACCCACCGGGAAGTCGCCTTTTTTACCTCCCTTCTTATCGATTTTTCACAATTTTTGCTTTTAAAAAATTTACCATGCTTATTTATTTGTGAACTTTACAAATGTAGACGAGAAAGCGACTTTATTTGACCCGATGTCTTTCACCCGTATCGCGGCGGGGAGATAGAGAGAAAAGAGGTGATTTGGTCTCGATGACTACAAAAGACTAGAAAAGGTGAATCAACTCACCGACACGATCATATAAGTACTAATGAACGGATCCCGTCTTGACTCCGAAGTTAAGCGTGCATGGACGGGTGCAATGCGAGGATGGGTGACCCACCGTGATGTCGCCATTTTTACCTCCTTTTTGTTGATTTTTCACAACTTTTGTATTTAAAAAACTTACCATGTCCATTTATTGGTGAACTTTACAAATGTAGACGAGAGAGCGACTTTATTTGACCCGATGTCTTTCACCCATATCGAGGCGGGGAGAAAGAGAGAAAAGAGGGGATTTGGTCTCGATGACTCCAAAAGACTAGAAAAGGTGAATCAACTCACTGACACGATCATATAAGTACTAATGAACGGATCCCGTCTTGACTCCGAAGTTAAGCGTGCATGGACGGGTGCAATTTGAGGATGGGTGACCCACCGGGAAGTCGCCATTTTTACCTCCTTTTTTGTTGATTTTTCACAACTTTTGTATTTAAAAAACTTACCATGTCCATTTATTGGTGAACTTTACAAATGTAGACGAGAGAGCGACTTTATTTGACCCGATGTCTTTCACCCGTATCGCGGCGGGGAGATAGAGAGAAAAGAGGGGATTTGGTCTCGATGACTCAGAAAGACTAGAAAAGGTGAATCAACTCACCGACACGATCATACCAGTACTAATGAACGGATCCCGTCTTGATTCCGAAGTTAAGCGTGCATGGACGGGTGCAATGCGAGGATGGGTGACCCGCTGTGAAGTCGCCATTTTTACCTCCTTTTTGTTGATTTTTCACAACTTTTGTATTTAAAAAACTTACCATGTCCATTTATTGGTGAACTTTACAAATGTAGACGAGAGAGCGACTTTATTTGACCCGATGTCTTTCACCCGTATCGCGGCGGGGAGATAGAGAGAAAAGAGGGGATTTGGTCTCGATGACTCAGAAAGACTAGAAAAGGTGAATCAACTCACCGACACGATCATACCAGTACTAATGAACGGATCCCGTCTTGACTCCGAAGTTAAGCGTGCATGGACGGGTGCAATGCGAGGATGGGTGACCCGCTGTGAAGTCGCCATTTTTACCTCCTTTTTGTTGATTTTTCACAACTTTTGTATTTAAAAAACTTACCATGTCCATTTATTGGTGAACTTTACAAATGTAGACGAGAGAGCGACTTTATTTGACCCGATGTCTTTCACCCATATCGAGGCGGGGAGAAAGAGAGAAAAGAGGGGATTTGGGCTCGATGACTCCAAAAGACTAGAAAAGGTGAATCAATTCACCGACACGATCATACCAGTACTAATGAACGGATCCCGTCTTGACTCCGAAGTTAAGCGTGCATGGACGGGTTGCAATGCGAGGATGGGTGACCCACCGGGAAGTCGCCTTTTTTACCTCCCTTCTTATCGATTTTTCACAATTTTTGCTTTTAAAAAATTTACCATGCTTATTTATTTGTGCAATTTGCAAATGTAGACGAGGAGAGCGACTTTATTTGACCCGATGTCTTTCACCCGTATCGCGGCGGGGAGATAGAGAGAAAAGAGGTGATTTGGTCTCGATGACTCCAAAAGACTAGAAAAGGTGAATCAACTCACCGACACGATCATATAAGTACTAATGAACGGATCCCGTCTTGACTCCGAAGTTAAGCGTGCATGGACGGGTGCAATTCGAGGATGGGTGACCCACCGTGAAGTCGCCATTTTTTACCTCCTTTTTGTTGATTTTTCACAACTTTTGTATTTAAAAAACTTACCATGTCCATTTATTGGTGAACTTTACAAATGTAGACGAGAGAGCGACTTTATTTGACCCGATGTCTTTCACCCATATCGAGGCGGGGAGAAAGAGAGAAAAGAGGGGATTTGGTCTCGATGACTCCAAAAGACTAGAAAAGGTGAATCAACTCACTGACACGATCATATAAGTACTAATGAACGGATTCCGTCTTGACTCCGAAGTTAAGCGTGCATGGACGGGGTGCAATTCGAGGATGGGTGACCCACCGGGAAGTCGCCATTTTTACCTCCTTTTTTGTTGATTTTTCACAACTTTTGTATTTAAAAAACTTACCATGTCCATTTATTGGTGAACTTTACAAATGTAGACGAGAGAGCGACTTTATTTGACCCGATGTCTTTCACCCGTATCGCGGCGGGGAGATAGAGAGAAAAGAGGGGATTTGGTCTCGATGACTCAGAAAGACTAGAAAAGGTGAATCAACTCACCGACACGATCATACCAGTACTAATGAACGGATCCCGTCTTGACTCCGAAGTTAAGCGTGCATGGACGGGTGCAATGCGAGGATGGGTGACCCGCTGTGAAGTCGCCATTTTTACCTCCTTTTGGTTGATTTTTCACAACTTTTGTATTCAAAAAACTTACCATGTCCATTTATTGGTGAACTTTACAAATGTAGACGAGAGAGCGACTTTATTTGACCCGATGTCTTTCACCCATATCGAGGCGGGGAGAAAGAGAGAAAAGAGGGGATTTGGTCTCGATGACTCAGAAAGACTAGAAAAGGTGAATCAACTCACCGACACGATCATACCAGTACTAATGAACGGATCCCGTCTTGACTCCGAAGTTAAGCGTGCATGGACGGGTGCAATGCGGAGGATGGGTGACCCACCGGGAAGTCGCCTTTTTTACCTCCCTTCTTATCGATTTTTCACAATTTTTGCTTTTAAAAAATTTACCATGCTTATTTATTTGTGAACTTTACAAATGTAGACGAGAAAGCGACTTTATTTGACCCGATGTCTTTCACCCGTATCGCGGCGGGGAGATAGAGAGAAAAGAGGTGATTTGGTCTCGATGACTACAAAAGACTAGAAAAGGTGAATCAACTCACCGACACGATCATATAAGTACTAATGAACGGATCCCGTCTTGACTCCGAAGTTAAGCGTGCATGGGACGGGTGCAATGCGAGGATGGGTGACCCACCGTGATGTCACCATTTTTACCTCCTTTTTGTTGATTTTTCACAACTTTTGTATTTAAAAAACTTACCATGTCCATTTATTGGTGAACTTTACAAATGTAGACGAGAGAGCGACTTTATTTGACCCGATGTCTTTCACCCATATCGAGGCGGGGAGAAAGAGAGAAAAGAGGGGATTTGGTCTCGATGACTCCAAAAGACTAGAAAAGGTGAATCAACTCACTGACACGATCATATAAGTACTAATGAACGGATCCCGTCTTGACTCCGAAGTTAAGCGTGCATGGACGGGTGCAATTTGAGGATGGGTGACCCACCGGGAAGTCGCCATTTTTACCTCCTTTTTTGTTGATTTTTCACAACTTTTGTATTTAAAAAACTTACCATGTCCATTTATTGGTGAACTTTACAAATGTAGACGAGAGAGCGACTTTATTTGACCCGATGTCTTTCACCCATATCGAGGCGGGGAGAAAGAGAGAAAAGAGGGGATTTGGGCTCGATGACTCCAAAAGACTAGAAAAGGTGAATCAATTCACCGACACGATCATACCAGTACTAATGAACGGATCCCGTCTTGACTCCGAAGTTAAGCGTGCATGGACGGGTGCAATGCGAGGATGGGTGACCCACCGGGAAGTCGCCTTTTTTACCTCCCTTCTTATCGATTTTTCACAATTTTTGCTTTTAAAAAATTTACCATGCTTATTTATTTGTGCAATTTGCAAATGTAGACGAGAGAGCGACTTTATTTGACCCGATGTCTTTCACCCGTATCGCGGCGGGGAGATAGAGAGAAAAGAGGTGATTTGGTCTCGATGACTCCAAAAGACTAGAAAAGGTGAATCAACTCACCGACACGATCATATAAGTACTAATGAACGGATCCCGTCTTGACTCCGAAGTTAAGCGTGCATGGACGGGTGCAATTCGAGGATGGGTGACCCACCGTGAAGTCGCCATTTTTACCTCCTTTTTGTTGATTTTTCACAACTTTTGTATTTAAAAAAACTTACCATGTCCATTTATTGGTGAACTTTACAAATGTAGACGAGAGAGCGACTTTATTTCACCCGATGTCTTTCACCCATATCGAGGGCGGGGAGAAAGAGAGAAAAGAGGGGATTTGGTCTCGATGACTCCAAAAGACTAGAAAAGGTGAATCAACTCACTGACACGATCATATAAGTACTAATGAACGGATTCCGTCTTGACTCCGAAGTTAAGCGTGCATGGACGGGTGCAATTCGAGGATGGGTGACCCACCGGGAAGTCGCCATTTTTACCTCCTTTTTTGTTGATTTTTCACAACTTTTGTATTTAAAAAAACTTACCATGTCCATTTATTGGTGAACTTTACAAATGTAGACGATGAGAGCGACTTTATTTGACCCGATGTCTTTCACCCGTATCGCGGCGGGGAGATAGAGAGAAAAGAGGGGATTTGGTCTCGATGACTCAGAAAGACTAGAAAAGGTGAATCAACTCACCGACACGATCATACCAGTACTAATGAACGGATCCCGTCTTGACTCCGAAGTTAAGCGTGCATGGACGGGTGCAATGCGAGGATGGGTGACCCGCTGTGAAGTCGCCATTTTTACCTCCTTTTGGTTGATTTTTCACAACTTTTGTATTCAAAAAACTTACCATGTCCATTTATTGGTGAACTTTACAAATGTAGTACGAGAGAGCGACTTTATTTGACCCCGATGTCTTTCACCCATATCGAGGCGGGGAGAAAGAGAGAAAAGAGGGGATTTGGTCTCGATGACTCAGAAGACTAGAAAAGGTGAATCAACTCACCGACACGATCATACCAGTACTAATGAACGGATCCCGTCTTGACTCCGAAGTTAAGCGTGTATGGACGGGTGCAATGCGAGGATGGGTGACCCACCGGGAAGTCGCCTTTTTTACCTCCCTTCTTATCGATTTTTCACAATTTTTGCTTTTAAAAAATTTACCATGCTTATTTATTTGTGAACTTTACAAATGTAGACGAGAAAGCGACTTTATTTGACCCGATGTCTTTCACCCGTATCGCGGCGGGGAGATAGAGAGAAAAGAGGTGATTTGGTCTCGATGACTACAAAAGACTAGAAAAGGTGAATCAACTCACCGACACGATCATATAAGTACTAATGAACGGATCCCGTCTTGACTCCGAAGTTAAGCGTGCATGGACGGGTGCAATGCGAGGATGGGTGACCCACCGTGATGTCACCATTTTTACCTCCTTTTTGTTGATTTTTCACAACTTTTGTATTTAAAAAACTTACCATGTCCATTTATTGGTGAACTTTACAAATGTAGACGAGAGAGCGACTTTATTTGACCCGATGTCTTTCACCCATATCGAGGCGGGGAGAAAGAGAGAAAAGAGGGGATTTGGTCTCGATGACTCCAAAAGACTAGAAAAGGTGAATCAACTCACTGACACGATCATATAAGTACTAATGAACGGATTCCGTCTTGACTCCGAAGTTAAGCGTGCATGGACGGGTGCAATTCGAGGATGGGTGACCCACCGGGAAGTCGCCATTTTTACCTCCTTTTTTGTTGATTTTTCACAACTTTTGTATTTAAAAAACTTACCATGTCCATTTATTGGTGAACTTTACAAATGTAGACGAGAGAGCGACTTTATTTGACCCGATGTCTTTCACCCGTATCGCGGCGGGGAGATAGAGAGAAAAGAGGGGATTTGGTCTCGATGACTCAGAAAGACTAGAAAAGGTGAATCAACTCACCGACACGATCATACCAGTACTAATGAACGGATCCCGTCTTGACTCCGAAGTTAAGCGTGCATGGACGGGTGCAATGCGAGGATGGGTGACCCACCGGGAAGTCGCCTTTTTTACCTCCCTTCTTATCGATTTTTCACAATTTTTGCTTTTAAAAAATTTACCATGCTTATTTATTTGTGCAATTTGCAAATGTAGACGAGAGAGCGACTTTATTTCACCCGATGTCTTTCACCCGTATCGCGGCGGGGAGATAGAGAGAAAAGAGGGGATTTGGTCTCGATGACTCAGAAAGACTAGAAAAGGTGAATCAACTCACCGACACGATCATACCAGTACTAATGAACGGATCCCGTCTTGACTCCGAAGTTAAGCGTGCATGGACGGGTGCAATGCGAGGATGGGTGACCCGCTGTGAAGTCGCCATTTTTACCTCCTTTTTGTTGATTTTTCACAACTTTTGTATTTAAAAAACTTACCATGTCCATTTATTGGTGAACTTTACAAATGTAGACGAGAGAGCGACTTTATTTGACCCGATGTCTTTCACCCATTTCGAGGCGGGGAGAAAGAGAGAAAAGAGGGGATTTGGTCTCGATGACTCCAAAAGACTAGAAAAGGTGAATCAACTCACCGACACGATCATACCAGTACTAATGAACGGATCCCGTCTTGACTCCGAAGTTAAGCGTGCATGGACGGGTGCAATGCAAGGATGGGTGACCCACCGGGAAGTCGCCTTTTTTACCTCCCTTCTTATCGATTTTTCACAATTTTTGCTTTTAAAAAATTTACCATGCTTATTTATTTGTGAACTTTACAAATGTAGACGAGAAAGCGACTTTATTTGACCCGATGTCTTTCACCCGTATCGCGGCGGGGAGATAGAGAGAAAAGAGGTGATTTGGTCTCGATGACTACAAAAGACTAAAAAAGGTGAATCAACTCACCGACACGATCATATAAGTACTAATGAACGGATCCCGTCTTGACTCCGAAGTTAAGCGTGCATGGACGGGTGCAATGCGAGGATGGGTGACCCACCGTGATGTCGCCATTTTTACCTCCTTTTTGTTGATTTTTCACAACTTTTGTATTTAAAAAACTTACCATGTCCATTTATTGGTGAACTTTACAAATGTAGACGAGAGTGCGACTTTATTTGACCCGATGTCTTTCACCCATATCGAGGCGGGGAGAAAGAGAGAAAAGAGGGGATTTGGTCTCGATGACTCCAAAAGACTAGAAAAGGTGAATCAACTCACTGACACGATCATATAAGTACTAATGAACGGATTCCGTCTTGATTCCGAAGTTAAGCGTGCATGGACGGGTGCAATTCGAGGATGGGTGACCCACCGGGAAGTCGCCATTTTTACCTCCTTTTTTGTTGATTTTTCACAACTTTTGTATTTAAAAAACTTACCATGTCCATTTATTGGTGAACTTTACAAATGTAGACGAGAGAGCGACTTTATTTGACCCGATGTCTTTCACCCGTATCGCGGCGGGGAGATAGAGAGAAAAGAGGGGATTTGGTCTCGATGACTCAGAAAGACTAGAAAAGGTGAATCAACTCACCGACACGATCATATAAGTACCAATGAACGGATCCCGTCTTGACTCCGAAGTTAAGCGTGCATGGACGGGTGCAATGCGAGGATGGGTGACCCGCTGTGAAGTCGCCATTTTTACCTCCTTTTTGTTGATTTTTCACAACTTTTGTATTTAAAAAACTTACCATGTCCATTTATTGGTGAACTTTACAAATGTAGACGAGAGAGCGACTTTATTTGACCCGATGTCTTTCACCCGTATCGCGGCGGGGAGATAGAGAGAAAAGAGGGGATTTGGTCTCGATGACTCAGAAAGACTAGAAAAGGTGAATCAACTCACTGACACGATCATATAAGTACTAATGAACGGATTCCGTCTTGATTCCGAAGTTAAGCGTGCATGGACGGGTGCAATTCGAGGATGGGTGACCCACCGGGAAGTCGCCATTTTTACCTCCTTTTTTGTTGATTTTTCACAACTTTTGTATTTAAAAAACTTACCATGTCCATTTATTGGTGAACTTTACAAATGTAGACGAGAGAGCGACTTTATTTGACCCGATGTCTTTCACCCGTATCGCGGCGGGGAGATAGAGAGAAAAGAGGGGATTTGGTCTCGATGACTCAGAAAGACTAGAAAAGGTGAATCAACTCACCGACACGATCATATAAGTACCAATGAACGGATCCCGTCTTGACTCCGAAGTTAAGCGTGCATGGACGGGTGCAATGCGAGGATGGGTGACCCGCTGTGAAGTCGCCATTTTTACCTCCTTTTTGTTGATTTTTCACAACTTTTGTATTTAAAAAACTTACCATGTCCATTTATTGGTGAACTTTACAAATGTAGACGAGAGAGCGACTTTATTTGACCCGATGTCTTTCACCCATATCGAGGCGGGGAGAAAGAGAGAAAAGAGGGGATTTGGTCTCGATGACTCCAAAAGACTAGAAAAGGTGAATCAACTCACCGACACGATCATACCAGTACTAATGAACGGATCCCGTCTTGACTCCGAAGTTAAGCGTGCATGGACGGGTGCAATGCAAGGATGGGTGACCCACCGGGAAGTCGCCTTTTTTACCTCCCTTCTTATCGATTTTTCACAATTTTTGCTTTTAAAAAATTTACCATGCTTATTTATTTGTGAACTTTACAAATGTAGACGAGAAAGCGACTTTATTTGACCCGATGTCTTTCACCCGTATCGCGGCGGGGAGATAGAGAGAAAAGAGGTGATTTGGTCTCGATGACTACAAAAGACTAAAAAAGGTGAATCAACTCACCGACACGATCATATAAGTACTAATGAACGGATCCCGTCTTGACTCCGAAGTTAAGCGTGCATGGACGGGTGCAATGCGAGGATGGGTGACCCACCGTGATGTCGCCATTTTTACCTCCTTTTTGTTGATTTTTCACAACTTTTGTATTTAAAAAACTTACCATGTCCATTTATTGGTGAACTTTACAAATGTAGACGAGAGAGCGACTTTATTTGACCCGATGTCTTTCACCCATATCGAGGCGGGGAGAAAGAGAGAAAAGAGGGGATTTGGTCTCGATGACTCCAAAAGACTAGAAAAGGTGAATCAACTCACTGACACGATCATATAAGTACTAATGAACGGATCCCGTCTTGACTCCGAAGTTAAGCGTGCATGGACGGGTGCAATTCGAGGATGGGTGACCCACCGGGAAGTCGCCATTTTTACCTCCTTTTTTGTTGATTTTTCACAACTTTTGTATTTAAAAAACTTACCATGTCCATTTATTGGTGAACTTTACAAATGTAGTCGAGAGAGCGACTTTATTTGACCCGATGTCTTTCACCCATATCGAGGCGGGGAGAAAGAGAGAAAAGAGGGGATTTGGGCTCGATGACTCCAAAAGACTAGAAAAGGTGAATCAATTCACCGACACGATCATACCAGTACTAATGAACGGATCCCGTCTTGACTCCGAAGTTAAGCGTGCATGGACGGGTGCAATGCGAGGATGGGTGACCCACCGGGAAGTCGCCTTTTTTACCTCCCTTCTTATCGATTTTTCACAATTTTTGCTTTTAAAAAATTTACCATGCTTATTTATTTGTGCAATTTGCAAATGTAGACGAGAGAGCGACTTTATTTGACCCGATGTCTTTCACCCATATCGAGGCGGGGAGAAAGAGAGAAAAGAGGGGATTTGGGCTCGATGACTCCAAAAGACTAGAAAAGGTGAATCAATTCACCGACACGATCATACCAGTACTAATGAACGGATCCCGTCTTGACTCCGAAGTTAAGCGTGCATGGACGGGTGCAATGCGAGGATGGGTGACCCACCGGGAAGTCGCCTTTTTTACCTCCCTTCTTATCGATTTTTCACAATTTTTGCTTTTAAAAAATTTACCATGCTTATTTATTTGTGCAATTTGCAAATGTAGACGAGAGAGCGACTTTATTTGACCCGATGTCTTTCACCCGTATCGCGGCGGGGAGATAGAGAGAAAATAGGTGATTTGGTCTCGATGACTCAGAAAGACTAGAAAAGGTGAATCAACTCACCGACACGATCATACCAGTACTAATGAACGGATCCCGTCTTGACTCCGAAGTTAAGCGTGCATGGACGGGTGCAATGCGAGGATGGGTGACCCACCGAGAAGTCGCCTTTTTTACCTCCCTTTTTATCGATTTTTCACAATTTTTGCTTTTAAAAAATTTACCATGCTTATTTATTTGTGCAATTTGCAAATGTAGACGAGAGAGCGACTTTATTTGACCCGATGTCTTTCACCCGTATCGCAGCGGGGAGATAGAGAGAAAAGAGGGGATTTGGTCTCGATGACTCCAAAAGACTAGAAAAGGTGAATCAACTCACTGACACAATCAGATTAGTACTAATGAACGGATCCCGTCTTGACTCCGAAGTTAAGCGTGCATGGACGGATGCAATTCGAGGATGGGTGACCCACCGGGAAGTTGCCATTTTTACCTCCTTTTTTGTTTTTTTTTCACAACTTTTGTATTTAAAAAACTTACCATGTCCATTTATTAGTGAACTTTACAAATGTAGACGAGAGAGCGACTTTATTTGACCCGATGTCTTTCACCCGTATCGCGGCGGGGAGATAGAGAGAAAATAGGTGATTTGGTCTCGATGACTCAGAAAGACTAGAAAAGGTGAATCAACTCACCGACACGATCATACCAGTACTAATGAACGGATCCCGTCTTGACTCCGAAGTTAAGCGTGCATGGACGGGTGCAATGCGAGGATGGGTGACCCACCGAGAAGTCGCCTTTTTTACCTCCCTTTTTATCGATTTTTCACAATTTTTGCTTTTAAAAAATTTACCATGCTTATTTATTTGTGCAATTTGCAAATGTAGACGAGAGAGCGACTTTATTTGACCCGATGTCTTTCACCCGTATCGCAGCGGGGAGATAGAGAGAAAAGAGGGGATTTGGTCTCGATGACTCAGAAAGACTAGAAAAGGTGAATCAACTCACTGACACAATCAGATTAGTACTAATGAACGGATCCCGTCTTGACTCCGAAGTTAAGCGTGCATGGACGGATGCAATTCGAGGATGGGTGACCCACCGGGAAGTTGCCATTTTTACCTCCTTTTTTGTTGTTTTTTCACAACTTTTGTATTTAAAAAACTTACCATGTCCATTTATTAGTGAACTTTACAAATGTAGACGAGAGAGCGACTTTATTTGACCCGATGTCTTTCACCCATATCGAGGCGGGGAGAAAGAGAGAAAAGACGGGGTTTGGTCTCGATGACTCAGAAAGACTAGAAAAGGTGAATCAACTCACCGACACGATCATACCCTTACTAATGAATGGATCCCGTCTTGACTCCGAAGTTAAGCGTGCATGGACGGGTGCAATGCGAGGATGGGTGACCCACCGGGAAGTCGCTATTTTTATCTCCTTTTTTGTTGATTTTTCACAACTTTTGGATTTAAAAAACTTACCATGTCCATTTATTGGTGAACTTTACAAATGTAGACGAGAAAGCGACTTTATTTGACCCGATGTATTTCACCCGTATCGCGGCGGGGAGATAGAGAGAAAAGAGGGGATTTGGTCTCGATGACTCCAAAAGACTAGAAAAGGTGAATCAACTCACCGACACGATCATACCCGTACTAATGAACGGATCCCGTCTTGACTCCAAAGTTAAGCGTGCATGGACGGGTGCAATGCGAGGATGGGTGACCCACCAGGAAGTCACCTTTTTTGCCTCCCTTCTTATCGATTTTTCATAATTTTTGCTTTTAAAAAATTTACCATGCTTATTTATTTGTGAACTTTACAAATGTAGACGAGAAAGCGACTTTATTTGACCCGATGTATTTCACCTGTATCGCGGCGGGGAGATAAAGATAAAAGAGGGGATTTGGTCTCGATGACTCCAAAAGACTAGAAAAGGTGAATCAACTCACTGAAACGATCATATAAGTACTACTGAACGGATCCCGTCTTGACTCCGAAGTTAAGCGTGCATGGACGGGTGCAATGCGAGGATGGGTGACCCACCGGGAAGTCGCCTTTTTTTCCTCCCTTCTTATCGATTTTTCATAATTTTTGCTTTTAAAAAATTTACCATGCTTATTTATTTGTGAACTTTACAAATGTAGACGAGAAAGCGACTTTATTTCACCCGATGTCTTTCACCCGTATCGCGGCGGGGAGATAGAGAGAAAAGAGGGGATTTGGTCTCGATGACTCCAAAAGACTAGAAAAGGTGAATCAACTCACCGACACAATCATACAAGTACTAATGAATGGATCCCATTCTTGACTCCGAAGTTAAGCGTGCATGGACGGGTGCAATTCGAGGATGGGTGACCCACCGGGAAGTCGCCATTTTTACCTCCTTTTTTGTTGTTTTTTCACAACTTTTGTATTTAAAAAACTTACCATGTCCATTTATTAGTGAACTTTACAAATGTAGACGAGAGAGCGACTTTATTTGACCCGATGTCTTTCACCCATATCGAGGCGGGGAGAAAGAGAGAAAAGACGGGGTTTGGTCTCGATGACTCAGAAAGACTAGAAAAGGTGAATCAACTCACCGACACGATCATACCCTTACTAATGAACGGATCCCGTCTTGACTCCGAAGTTAAGCGTGCGTGGACGGGTGCAATGCGAGGATGGGTGACCCACCGGGAAGTCGCTATTTTTATCTCCTTTTTTGTTGATTTTTCACAACTTTTGGATTTAAAAAACTTACCATGGCCATTTATTGGTGAACTTTACAAATGTAGACGAGAAAGCGACTTTATTTGACCCAATGTATTTCACCCGTATCGCGGCGGGGAGATAGAGAGAAAAGAGGGGATTTGGTCTCGATGACTCCAAAAGACTAGAAAAGGTGAATCAACTCACCGACACGATCATACCCGTACTAATGAACGGATCCCGTCTTGACTCCAAAGTTAAGCGTGCATGGACGGGTGCAATGCGAGGATGGGTGACCCACCAGGAAGTCGCCTTTTTTGCCTCCCTTCTTATCGATTTTTCATAATTTTTGCTTTTAAAAAATTTACCATGCTTATTTATTTGTGAACTTTACAAATGTAGACGAGAAAGCGACTTTATTTGACCCGATGTATTTCACCTGTATCGCGGCGTGGAGATAAAGAGAAAAGAGGGGATTTGGTCTCGATGACTCCAAAAGACTAGAAAAGGTGAATCAACTCACTGAAACGATCATATAAGTACTACTGAACGGATCCCGTCTTGACTCCGAAATTAAGCGTGCATGGACGGGTGCAATTCGAGGATGGGTGACCCACCGGGAAGTCGCCCTTTTTACCTCCTTTTTTGTTGATTTTTCACAACTTTTGTATTTAAAAAACTTACCATGTCCATTTATTTATGAACTTTACAAATGTAGACGAGAAAGCGACTTTATTTGACCCGATGTATTTCACCTGTATCGCGGCGGGGAGATAGAGAGAAAAGAGGGGATTTGGTCTCGATGACTCCAAAATACTAGAAAAGGTGAATCAACTCACCGACACGATCATACCAGTACTAATAAACGGATCCCGTCTTGACTCCGAAGTTAAGCGTGCAATGGACAGGTCCAATGCGAGCATGGGTGACCCACCGGGAAGTCGCCTTTTTTTCCTCCCTTCTTATCGATTTTTTATAATTTTTGCTTTTAAAAAAATTTACCATGCTTATTTATTTGTGAACTTTACAAATGTAGACGAGAAAACGACTTTATTTGACCCGATGTCTTTCACCCGTATCGCGGCGGGGAGATAGAGAAAAGAGGGGATTTGGTCTCGATGACTCCAAAAGACTAGAAAAGTTGAATCAACTCACCGACCCAATCATATAAGTACTAATGAACGGATCCCGTCTTGACTCCGAAGTTAAGCGTGCATGGACGGGTGCAATTCGAGGATGGGTGACCCACCGGGAAGTCGCCATTTTTACCTCCTTTTTTGTTGATTTTTCACAACTTTTGTATTTTTAAAAACTTACCATGTCCATTTATTTGTGAACTTTACAAATGTAGACGAGAAAGCGACTTTATTTGACCCGATGTATTTCACCAGTATCGCGGCGGGGAGATAGAGAGAAAAGAGAGGATTTGGGCTCGATGACTCCAAAAGACTAGAAAAGGTTAATCAACTCACCGACACGATCATACCAGTACTAATGAACGAATCCCGTCTTGACTCCGAAGTTAAGCGTGCATGGACGGGTGCAAATGCGAGGATGGGTGACCCACCGAGAAGTCACCATTTTTACCACCTTTTTTGTTGATTTTTCACAATTTTTGTATTTAAAAAACTTACCATGGCCAATTTATTGGCGAACATTACAAATGTAGACGAGAGAGCGACTTTATTTGACCCGATGTCTTTCACCCGTATCGCGGCGGTGAGATAGAGAGAAAAGGGAGGATTTGGTCTCGATGACTCCAAAAGACTAGAAAAGGTGAATCAACTCACCGACAAGATCATATAAGTACTAATGAACGGATCCCGTCTTGACTCCGAAGTTAAGCGTGCATGGACGGGTGCAATGCGAGGATGGGTGACCCACCGGGAAGTCGCCTTTTTTACCTCCCTTCTTATCGATTTTTTCACAATTTTTGCTTTTAAAAAATTACCATGCTTATTTATTTGTGCAATTTGCAAATGTAGACGAGAGAGCGACTTTATTTGACCCGATGTCTTTCACCCGTATCGCGGCGGGGAGATAGAGAGAAAAGAGGTGATTTGGTCTCGATGACTCCAAAAGACTAGAAAAGGTGAATCAACTCACCGACACGATCATATAAGTACTAATGAACGGATCCCGTCTTGACTCCGAAGTTAAGCGTGCATGGACGGGTGCAATTCGAGGATGGGTGACCCACCGTGAAGTCGCCATTTTTACCTCCTTTTTGTTGATTTTTCACAACTTTTGTAATTAAAAAACTTACCATGTCCATTTATTGGTGAACTTCACAAATGTAGACGAGAGAGCGACTTTATTTGACCCGATGTCTTTCACCCATATCGAGGCGGGGAGAAAGAGAGAAAAGAGGGGATTTGGTCTCGATGACTCCAAAAGACTAGAAAAGGTGAATAAACTCACTGACACGATCATATAAGTACTAATGAACGGATTCCGTCTTGACTCCGAAGTTAAGCGTGCATGGACGGGTGCAATTCGAGGATGGGTGACCCACCGGGAAGTCGCCATTTTTACCTCCTTTTTTGTTGATTTTTCACAACTTTTGTATTTAAAAAACTTACCATGTCCATTTATTGGTGAACTTTACAAATGTAGACGAGAGAGCGACTTTATTTGACCCGATGTCTTTCACCCGTATCGCGGCGGGGGAGATAGAGAGAAAAGAGGGGATTTGGTCTCGATGACTCAGAAAGACTAGAAAAGGTGAATCAACTCACCGACACGATCATACCAGTACTAATGAACGGATCCCGTCTTGACTCCGAAGTTAAGCGTGCGTGGACGGGTGCAATGCGAGGATGGGTGACCCGCTGTGAAGTCGCCATTTTTACCTCCTTTTTGTTGATTTTTCACAACTTTTGTATTCAAAAAACTTACCATGTCCATTTATTGGTGAACTTTACAAATGTAGACGAGAGAGCGACTTTATTTGACCCGATGTCTTTCACCCATAATCGAGGCGGGGAGAAAGAGAGAAAAGAGGGGATTTGGTCTCGATGACTCAGAAAGACTAGAAAAGGTGGAATCAACTCACCGACACGATCATACCAGTACTAATGAACGGATCCCGTCTTGACTCCGAAGTTAAGCGTGCATGGACGGGTGCAATGCAAGGATGGGTGACCCACCGGGGAAGTCGCCTTTTTTTACCTCCCTTCTTATCGATTTTTCACAATTTTTGCTTTTAAAAAATTTACCATGCTTATTTATTTGTGAACTTTACAAATGTAGACGAGAAAGCGACTTTATTTGACCCGATGTCTTTCACCCGTATCGCGGCGGGGAGATAGAGAGAAAAGAGGTGATTTGGTCTCGATGACTACAAAAGACTAGAAAAGGTGAATCAACTCACCGACACGATCATATAAGTACTAATGAACGGATCCCGTCTTGACTCCGAAGTTAAGCGTGCATGGACGGGTGCAATGCGAGGATGGGTGACCCACCGTGATGTCGCCATTTTTACCTCCTTTTTGTTGATTTTTCACAACTTTTGTATTTAAAAAACTTACCATGTCCATTTATTGGTGAACTTTACAAATGTAGACGAGAGAGCGATTTTATTTGACCCGATGTCTTTCACCCATATCGAGGCGGGGAGAAAGAGAGAAAAGAGGGGATTTGGTCTCGATGACTCCAAAAGACTAGAAAAGGTGAATCAACTCACTGACACGATCATATAAGTACTAATGAACGGATCCCGTCTTGACTCCGAAGTTAAGCGTGCATGGACGGGTGCAATTCGAGGATGGGTGACCCACCGGGGAAGTCGCCATTTTTACCTCCTTTTTTGTTGATTTTTCACAACTTTTGTATTTAAAAAACTTACCATGTCCATTTATTGGTACACTTTACAAATGTAGACGAGAGAGCGACTTTATTTGACCCGATGTCTTTCACCCATATCGAGGCGGGGAGAAAGAGAGAAAAGAGGGGATTTGGGCTCGATGACTCCAAAAGACTAGAAAAGGTGAATCAATTCACCGACTACGATCATACCAGTACTAATGAACGGATCCCGTCTTGACTCCGAAGTTAAGCGTGCATGGACGGGTGCAATGCGAGGATGGGTGACCCACCGGGAAGTTCGCCTTTTTTACCTCCCTTCTTATCGATTTTTCACAATTTTTGCTTTTAAAAAATTTACCATGCTTATTTATTTGTGCAATTTGCAAATGTAGACGAGAGAGCGACTTTATTTGACCCGATGTCTTTCACCCGTATCGCGGCGGGGAGATAGAGAGAAAAGAGGGGATTTGGTCTCGATGACTCAGAAAGACTAGAAAAGGTGAATCAACTAACCGACACGATCATACCAGTACTAATGAACGGATCCCGTCTTGACTCCGAAGTTAAGCGTGCATGGACGGGTGCAATGCGAGGATGGGTGACCCACCGAGAAGTCGCCTTTTTTACCTCCCTTTTTATCGATTTTTCACAATTTTTGCTTTTAAAAAATTTACCATGCTTATTTATTTGTGCAATTTGCAAATGTAGACGAGAAAGCGACTTTATTTGACCCGATGTCTTTCACCCGTATCGCGGCGGGGAGATAGAGAGAAAAGAGGTGATTTGGTCTCGATGACTCAGAAAGACTAGAAAAGGTGAATCAACTCACTGACACACGATCATACCAGTACTAATGAACGGATCCCGTCTTGACTCCGAAGTTAAGCGTGCATGGACGGGTGCAATGCGAGGATGGGTGACCCACCGGGAAGTCGCCTTTTTTACCTCCCTTCTTATCGATTTTTCACAATTTTTGCTTTTAAAAAATTTACCATGCTTATTTATTTGTGCAATTTGCAAATGTAGACGAGAGAGCGACTTTATTTGACCCGATGTCTTTCACCCGTATCGCGGCGGGGAGATAGAGAGAAAAGAGGTGATTTGGTCTCGATGACTCCAAAAGACTAGAAAAGGTGAATCAACTCACCGACACGATCATATAAGTACTAATGAACGGATCCCGTCTTGACTCCGAAGTTAAGCGTGCATGGACGGGTGCAATTCGAGGATGGGGTGACCCACCGTGAAGTCGCCATTTTTACCTCCTTTTTGTTGATTTTTCACAACTTTTGTAATTAAAAAACTTACCATGTCCATTTATTGGTGAACTTTATAAATGTAGACGAGAGAGCGACTTTATTTGACCCGATGTCTTTCACCCATATCGAGGCGGGGAGAAAGAGAGAAAAGAGGGGATTTGGTCTCGATGACTCCAAAAGACTAGAAAAGGTGAATCAACTCACTGACACGATCAATATAAGTACTAATGAACGGATTCCGTCTTGACTCCGAAGTTAAGCGTGCATGGACGGGTGCAATTCGAGGATGGGTGACCCACCGGGAAGTCGCCATTTTTACCCTCCTTTTTTGTTGATTTTTCACAACTTTTGTATTTAAAAAACTTACCATGTCCATTTATTGGTGAACTTTACAAATGTAGACGAGAGAGCGACTTTATTTGACCCGATGTCTTTCACCCGTATCGCGGCGGGGAGATAGAGAGAAAAGAGGGGATTTGGTCTCGATGACTCAGAAAGACTAGAAAAGGTGAATCAACTCACCGACACGATCATACCAGTACTAATGAACGGATCCCGTCTTGACTTCGAAGTTAAGCGTGCATGGACGGGTGCAATGCGAGGATGGGTGACCCGCTGTGAAGTCGCCATTTTTACCTCCTTTTTGTTGATTTTTCACAACTTTTGTATTCAAAAAACTTACCATGTCCATTTATTGGTGAACTTTACAAATGTAGACGAGAGAGCGACTTTATTTGACCCGATGTCTTTCACCCATATCGAGGCGGGGAGAAAGAGAGAAAAGAGGGGATTTGGTCTCGATGACTCAGAAAGACTAGAAAAGGTGAATCAACTCACCGACACGATCATACCAGTACTAATGAACGGATCTCGTCTTGACCCCGAAGTTAAGCGTGCATGGACGGGTGCAATGCAAGGATGGGTGACCCACCGGGAAGTCGCCTTTTTTACCTCCCTTCTTATCGATTTTTCACAATTTTTGCTTTTAAAAAATTTACCATGCTTATTTATTTGTGAACTTTACAAATGTAGACGAGAAAGCGACTTTATTTGACCCGATGTCTTTCACCCGTATCGCGGCGGGGAGATAGAGAGAAAAGAGGTGATTTGGTCTCGATGACTACAAAAGACTAGAAAAGGTGAATCAACTCACTGACACGATCATATAAGTACTAATGAACGGATCCCGTCTTGACTCCGAAGTTAAGCGTGCATGGACGGGTGCAATTCGAGGATGGGTGACCCACCGGGAAGTCGCCATTTTTACCTCCTTTTTTGTTGATTTTTCACAACTTTTGTATTTAAAAAACTTACCATGTCCATTTATTGGTGAACTTTACAAATGTAGACGAAAGAGCGACTTTATTTGACACTATGTCTTTCACCCATATCGAGGCGGGGAGAAAGAGAGAAAAGAGGGGATTTGGGCTCGATGACTCCAAAAGACTAGAAAAGGTGAATCAATTCACCGACACGATCATACCAGTACTAATGAACGGATCCCGTCTTGACTCCGAAGTTAAGCGTGCATGGACGGGTGCAATGCGAGGATGGGTGACCCGCTGTGAAGTCGCCATTTTTACCTCCTTTTTGTTGAATTTTCACAACTTTTGTATTCAAAAAACTTACCATGTCCATTTATTGGTGAACTTTACAAATGTAGACGAGAGAGCGACTTTATTTGACCCGATGTCTTTCACCCATATCGAGGCGGGGAGAAAGAGAGAAAAGAGGGGATTTGGTCTCGATGACTCAGAAAGACTAGAAAAGGTGAATCAACTCACCGACACGATCATACCAGTACTAATGAACGGATCTCGTCTTGACCCCGAAGTTAAGCGTGCATGGACGGGTGCAATGCAAGGATGGGTGACCCACCGGGAAGTCGCCTTTTTTACCTCCCTTCTTATCGATTTTTCACAATTTTTGCTTTTAAAAAATTTACCATGCTTATTTATTTGTGCAATTTGCAAATGCAGACGAGAAAACGACTTTATTTGACCCAATGTATTTCACCCGTATCGCGGCGGGGAGATAGAGAGAAAAGAGGGGATTTGGTCTCGATGACTCAGAAAGACTAGAAAAGGTGAATCAACTCACCGACACGATCATACCAGTACTAATGAACGGATCCCGTCTTCACTCCGAAGTTAAGCGTGCATGGACGGGTGCAATGCGAGGATGGGTGACCCACCGGGAAGTCGCCTTTTTTACCTCCCTTCTTATCGATTTTTCACAATTTTTGCTTTTAAAAAATTTACCATGCTTATTTATTTGTGAACTTTACAAATGTAGACGAGAAAGCGACTTTATTTGACCCGATGTCTTTCACCCGTATCGCGGCGGGGAGATAGAGATAAAAGAGGTGATTTGGTCTCGATGACTACAAAAGACTAGAAAAGGTGAATCAACTCACCGACACGATCATATAGGTACTAATGAACGGATCCCGTCTTGACTCCGAAGTTAAGCGTGCATGGACGGGTGCAATGCGAGGATGGGTGACCCACCGTGAAGCCGCCATTTTTACCTCCTTTTTGTTGATTTTTCACAACTTTTGTATTTAAAAAACTTACCATGTCCATTTATTGGTGAACTTTACAAATGTAGACGAGAGAGCGACTTTATTTGACCCGATGTCTTTCACCCATATCGAGGCGGGGAGAAAGAGAGAAAAGAGGGGATTTGGTCTCGATGACTCCAAAAGACTAGAAAAGGTGAATCAACTCACTGACACGATCATATAAGTACTAATGAACGGATCCCGTCTTGACTCCGAAGTTAAGCGTGCATGGACGGGTGCAATGCGAGGATGGGTGACCCACCGGGAAGTCGCCTTTTTTACCTCCCTTCTTATCGATTTTTCACAATTTTTGCTTTTAAAAAATTTACCATGCTTATTTATTTGTGCAATTTGCAAATGTAGACGACAGAGCGACTTTATTTGACCCGATGTCTTTCACCCGTATCGCGGCGGGGAGATAGAGAGAAAAGAGGTGATTTGGTCTCGATGACTCCAAAAGACTAGAAAAGGTGAATCAACTCACCGACACGATCATATAAGTACTAATGAACGGATCCCGTCTTGACTCCGAAGTTAAGCGTGCATGGACGGGTGCAATTCGAGGATGGGTGACCCACCGTGAAGTCGCCATTTTTACCTCCTTTTTGTTGATTTTTCACAACTTTTGTATTTAAAAAACTTACCATGTCCATTTATTGGTGAACTTTACAAATGTAGACGAGAGAGCGACTTTATTTGACCCGATGTCTTTCACCCATATCGAGGCGGGGAGAAAGAGAGAAAAGAGGGGATTTGGTCTCGATGACTCCAAAAGACTAGAAAAGGTGAATCAACTCACTGACACGATCATATAAGTACTAATGAACGGATTCCGTCTTGACTCCGAAGTTAAGCGTGCATGGACGGGTGCAATTCGAGGATGGGTGACCAACCGTGATGTCGCCATTTTTACCTCCTTTTTTGTTGATTTTTCACAACTTTTGTATTTAAAAAACTTACCATGTCCATTTATTGGTGAACTTTACAAATGTAGACGAGAGAGCGACTTTATTTGACCCGATGTCTTTCACCCGTATCGCGGCGGGGAGATAGAGAGAAAAGAGGGGATTTGGTCTCGATGACTCAGAAAGACTAGAAAAGGTGAATCAACTCACCGACACGATCATACCAGTACTAATGAACGGATCCCGTCTTGACTCCGAAGTTAAGCGTGCATGGACGGGTGCAATGCGAGGATGGGTGACCCGCTGTGAAGTCGCGATTTTTACCTCCTTTTTGTTGATTTTTCACAACTTTTGTATTCAAAAAACTTACCATGTCCATTTATTGGTGAACTTTACAAATGTAGACGAGAGAGCGACTTTATTTGACCCGATGTCTTTCACCCATATCGAGGCGGGGAGAAAGAGAGAAAAGAGGGGATTTGGGCTCGATGACTCCAAAAGACTAGAAAAGGTGAATCAATTCACCGACACGATCATACCAGTACTAATGAACGGATCCCGTCTTGACTCCGAAGTTAAGCGTGCATGGACGGGTGCAATGCGAGGATGGGTGACCCACCGGGAAGTCGCCTTTTTTACCTCCCTTCTTATCGATTTTTCACAATTTTTGCTTTTAAAAAATTTACCATGCTTATTTATTTGTGAACTTTACAAATGTAGACGAGAAAGCGACTTTATTTGACCCGATGTCTTTCACCCGTATCGCGGCGGGGAGATGGAGAGAAAAGAGGTGATTTGGTCTCGATGACTACAAAAGACTAGAAAAGGTGAATCAACTCACCGACACGATCATATAAGTACTAATGAACGGATCCCGTCTTGACTCCGAAGTTAAGCGTGCATGGACGGGTGCAATGCGAGGATGGGTGACCCACCGTGATGTCGCCATTTTTACCTCCTTTTTGTTAATTTTTCACAACTTTTGTATTTAAAAAACTTACCATGTCCATTTATTGGTGAACTTTACAAATGTAGACGAGAGAGCGACTTTATTTGACCCGATGTCTTTCACCCATATCGAGGCGGGGAGAAAGAGAGAAAAGAGGGGATTTGGTCTCGATGACTCCAAAAGACTAGAAAAGGTGAATCAACTCACTGACACGATCATATAAGTACTAATGAACGGATCCCGTCTTGACTCCGAAGTTAAGCGTGCATGGACGGGTGCAATTCGAGGATGGGTGACCCACCGGGAAGTCGCCATTTTTACCTCCTTTTTTGTTGATTTTTCACAACTTTTGTATTTAAAAAACTTACCATGTCCATTTATTGGTGAACTTTACAAATGTAGACGAGAGAGCGACTTTATTTGACCCGATGTCTTTCACCCATATCGAGGCGGGGAGAAAGAGAGAAAAGAGGGGATTTGGGCTCGATGACTCCAAAAGACTAGAAAAGGTGAATCAATTCACCGACACGATCATACCAGTACTAATGAACGGATCCCGTCTTGACTCCGAAGTTAAGCGTGCATGGACGGGTGCAATGCGAGGATGGGTGACCCACCGGGAAGTCGCCTTTTTTACCTCCGTTCTTATCGATTTTTCACAATTTTTGCTTTTAAAAAATTTACAATGCTTATTTATTTGTGCAATTTGCAAATGTAGACGAGAAAGCGACTTTATTTGACCCGATGTCTTTCACCCGTATCGCGGCGGGGAGATAGAGAGAAAAGAGGGGTTTTGGTCTCGATGACTCAGAAAGACTAGAAAAGGTGAATCAACTCACCGACACGATCATACCAGTACTAATGAACGGATCCCGTCTTGACTCCGAAGTTAAGCGTGCATGGACGGGTGCAATGCAAGGATGGGTGACCCACCGGGAAGTCGCCTTTTTTACCTCCCTTCTTATCGATTTTTCACAATTTTTGCTTTTAAAAAATTTACCATGCTTATTTATTTGTGAACTTTACAAATGTAGACGAGAAAGCGACTTTATTTGACCCGATGTCTTTCACCCGTATCGCGGCGGGGAGATGGAGAGAAAAGAGGTGATTTGGTCTCGATGACTACAAAAGACTAGAAAAGGTGAATCAACTCACCGACACGATCATATAAGTACTAATGAACGGATCCCGTCTTGACTCCGAAGTTAAGCGTGCATGGACGGGTGCAATGCGAGGATGGGTGACCAACCGTGATGTCGCCATTTTTACCTCCTTTTTGTTAATTTTTCACAACTTTTGTATTTAAAAAACTTACCATGTCCATTTATTGGTGAACTTTACAAATGTAGACGAGAGAGCGACTTTATTTGACCCGATGTCTTTCACCCATATCGAGGCGGGGAGAAAGAGAGAAAAGAGGGGATTGGGTCTCGATGACTCCAAAAGACTACAAAAGGTGAATCAACTCACTGACACGATCATATAAGTACTAATGAACGAATCCCGTCTTGACTCCGAAGTTAAGCGTGCATGGACGGGTGCAATTCGAGGATGGGTGACCAACCGTGATGTCGCCATTTTTACCTCCTTTTTGTTAATTTTTCACAACTTTTGTATTTAAAAAACTTACCATGTCCATTTATTGGTGAACTTTACAAATGTAGACGAGAGAGCGACTTTATTTGACCCGATGTCTTTCACCCGTATCGCGGCGGGGAGATGGAGAGAAAAGAGGTGATTTGGTCTCGATGACTACAAAAGACTAGAAAAGGTGAATCAACTCACCGACACGATCATATAAGTACTAATGAACGGATCCCGTCTTGACTCCGAAGTTAAGCGTGCATGGACGGGTGCAATGCGAGGATGGGTGACCAACCGTGATGTCGCCATTTTTACCTCCTTTTTGTTAATTTTTCACAACTTTTGTATTTAAAAAACTTACCATGTCCATTTATTGGTGAACTTTACAAATGTAGACGAGAGAGCGACTTTATTTGACCCGATGTCTTTCACCCATATCGAGGCGGGGAGAAAGAGAGAAAAGAGGGGATTTGGGCTCGATGACTCCAAAAGACTAGAAAAGGTGAATCAACTCACCGACACGATCATACCAGTACTAATGAACGGATCCCGTCTTGACTCCGAAGTTAAGCGTGCATGGACGGGTGCAATGCGAGGATGGGTGACCCACCGGGAAGTCGCCTTTTTTACCTCCCTTCTTATCGATTTTTCACAATTTTTGCTTTTAAAAAATTTACCATGCTTATTTATTTGTGAACTTTACAAATGTAGACGAGAAAGCGACTTCATTTGACCCGATGTCTTTCACCCGTATCGCGGCGGGGAGATAGAGATAAAAGAGGTGATTTGGTCTCGATGACTACAAAAGACTAGAAAAGGTGAATCAACTCACCGACACGATCATATAAGTACTAATGAACGGATCCCGTCTTGACTCCGAAGTTAAGCGTGCATGGACGGGTGCAATGCGAGGATGGGTGACCAACCGTGATGTCGCCATTTTTACCTCCTTTTTGTTAATTTTTCACAACTTTTGTATTTAAAAAACTTACCATGTCCATTTATTGGTGAACTTTACAAATGTAGACGAGAGAGCGACTTTATTTGACCCGATGTCTTTCACCCATATCGAGGCGGGGAGAAAGAGAGAAAAGAGGGGATTGGGTCTCGATGACTCCAAAAGACTACAAAAGGTGAATCAACTCACTGACACGATCATATAAGTACTAATGAACGAATCCCGTCTTGACTCCGAAGTTAAGCGTGCATGGACGGGTGCAATTCGAGGATGGGTGACCAACCGTGATGTCGCCATTTTTACCTCCTTTTTGTTAATTTTTCACAACTTTTGTATTTAAAAAACTTACCATGTCCATTTATTGGTGAACTTTACAAATGTAGACGAGAGAGCGACTTTATTTGACCCGATGTCTTTCACCCGTATCGCGGCGGGGAGATGGAGAGAAAAGAGGTGATTTGGTCTCGATGACTACAAAAGACTAGAAAAGGTGAATCAACTCACCGACACGATCATATAAGTACTAATGAACGGATCCCGTCTTGACTCCGAAGTTAAGCGTGCATGGACGGGTGCAATGCGAGGATGGGTGACCAACCGTGATGTCGCCATTTTTACCTCCTTTTTGTTAATTTTTCACAACTTTTGTATTTAAAAAACTTACCATGTCCATTTATTGGTGAACTTTACAAATGTAGACGAGAGAGCGACTTTATTTGACCCGATGTCTTTCACCCATATCGAGGCGGGGAGAAAGAGAGAAAAGAGGGGATTTGGGCTCGATGACTCCAAAAGACTAGAAAAGGTGAATCAACTCACCGACACGATCATACCAGTACTAATGAACGGATCCCGTCTTGACTCCGAAGTTAAGCGTGCATGGACGGGTGCAATGCGAGGATGGGTGACCCACCGGGAAGTCGCCTTTTTTACCTCCCTTCTTATCGATTTTTCACAATTTTTGCTTTTAAAAAATTTACCATGCTTATTTATTTGTGAACTTTACAAATGTAGACGAGAAAGCGACTTCATTTGACCCGATGTCTTTCACCCGTATCGCGGCGGGGAGATAGAGATAAAAGAGGTGATTTGGTCTCGATGACTACAAAAGACTAGAAAAGGTGAATCAACTCACCGACACGATCATATGAGTACTAATGAACGGATCCCGTCTTGACTCCGAAGTTAAGCGTGCATGGACGGGTGCAATGCGAGGATGGGTGACCCACCGTGAAGCCGCCATTTTTACCTCCTTTTTGTTGATTTTTCACAACTTTTGTATTTAAAAAACTTACCATGTCCATTTATTGGTGAACTTTATAAATGTAGACGAGAGAGCGACTTTATTTGACCCGATGTCTTTCACCCATATCGAGGCGGGGAGAAAGAGAGAAAAGAGGGGATTTGGTCTCGATGACTCCAAAAGACTAGAAAAGGTGAATCAACTCACTGACACGATCATATAAGTACTAATGAACGGATCCCGTCTTGACTCCGAAGTTAAGCGTGCATGGACGGGTGCAATTCGAGGATGGGTGACCCACCGGGAAGTCGCCATTTTTACCTCCTTTTTTGTTGATTTTTCACAACTTTTGTATTTAAAAAACTTACCATGTCCATTTATTGGTGAACTTTACAAATGTAGACGAGAGAGCGACTTTATTTGATCCGATGTCTTTCACCCATATCGAGGCGGGGAGAAAGAGAGAAAAGAGGGGATTTGGGCTCGATGACTCCAAAAGACTAGAAAAGGTGAATCAATTCACCGACACGATCATACCAGTACTAATGAACGGATCCCGTCTTGACTCCGAAGTTAAGCGTGCATGGACGGGTGCAATGCGAGGATGGGTGACCCACCGGGAAGTCGCCTTTTTTACCTCCCTTCTTATCGATTTTTCACAATTTTTGCTTTTAAAAAATTTACCATGCTTATTTATTTGTGCAATTTGCAAATGTAGACGAGAAAGCGACTTTATTTGACCCGATGTCTTTCACCCGTATCGCGGCGGGGAGATAGAGAGAAAAGAGGTGATTTGGTCTCGATAACTCAGAAAGACTAGGAAAGGTGAATCAACTCACCGACACGATCATACCAGTACTAATGAACGGATCCCGTCTTGACTCCGAAGTTAAGCGTGCATGGACGGGTGCAATGCGAGGATGGGTGACCCACCGGGAAGTCGCCTTTTTTACCTCCCTTCTTATCGATTTTTCACAATTTTTGCTTTTAAAAAATTTACCATGCTTATTTATTTGTGAACTTTACAAATGTAGACGAGAAAGCGACTTTATTTGACCCGATGTCTTTCACCCGTATCGCGGCGGGGAGATAGAGATAAAAGAGGTGATTTGGTCTCGATGACTACAAAAGACTAGAAAAGGTGAATCAACTCACCGACACGATCATATGAGTACTAATGAACGGATCCCGTCTTGACTCCGAAGTTAAGCGTGCATAGACGGGTGCAATGCGAGGATGGGTGACCCACCGTGAAGCCGCCATTTTTACCTCCTTTTTGTTGATTTTTCATAACTTTTGTATTTAAAAAACTTACCATGTCCATTTATTGGTGAACTTTACAAATGTAGACGAGAGAGCGACTTTATTTGACCCGATGTCTTTCACCCATATCGAGGCGGGGAGAAAGAGAGAAAAGAGGGGATTTGGTCTCGATGACTCCAAA
Organism: Actinidia polygama; assembly: GCA_030159135.1. NCBI lineage: Eukaryota > Viridiplantae > Streptophyta > Magnoliopsida > Ericales > Actinidiaceae > Actinidia > Actinidia polygama. The sequence goes on along the minus strand of BRYF01000022.1, from coordinate 18,665,258 downwards.
AGACTAGAAAAGGTGAATCAACTCACTGACACGATCATATAAGTACTAATGAACGGATCCCGTCTTGACTCCGAAGTTAAGCGTGCATGGACGGGTGCAATTCGAGGATGGGTGACCCACCGGGAAGTCGCCATTTTTACCTCCTTTTTTGTTGATTTTTCACAACTTTTGTATTTAAAAAACTTACCATGTCCATTTATTGGTGAACTTTACAAATGTAGACGAGAGAGCGACTTTATTTGATCCGATGTCTTTCACCCATATCGAGGCGGGGAGAAAGAGAGAAAAGAGGGGATTTGGGCTCGATGACTCCAAAAGACTAGAAAAGGTGAATCAATTCACCGACACGATCATACCAGTACTAATGAACGGATCCCGTCTTGACTCCGAAGTTAAGCGTGCATGGACGGGTGCAATGCGAGGATGGGTGACCCACCGGGAAGTCGCCTTTTTTACCTCCCTTCTTATCGATTTTTCACAATTTTTGCTTTTAAAAAATTTACCATGCTTATTTATTTGTGCAATTTGCAAATGTAGACGAGAAAGCGACTTTATTTGACCCGATGTCTTTCACCCGTATCGCGGCGGGGAGATAGAGAGAAAAGAGGTGATTTGGTCTCGATGACTCAGAAAGACTAGGAAAGGTGAATCAACTCACCGACACGATCATACCAGTACTAATGAACGGATCCCGTCTTGACTCCGAAGTTAAGCGTGCATGGACGGGTGCAATGCGAGGATGGGTGACCCACCGGGAAGTCGCCTTTTTTACCTCCCTTCTTATCGATTTTTCACAATTTTTGCTTTTAAAAAATTTACCATGCTTATTTATTTGTGAACTTTACAAATGTAGACGAGAAAGCGACTTTATTTGACCCGATGTCTTTCACCCGTATCGCGGCGGGGAGATAGAGATAAAAGAGGTGATTTGGTCTCGATGACTACAAAAGACTAGAAAAGGTGAATCAACTCACCGACACGATCATATAAGTACTAATGAACGGATCCCGTCTTGACTCCGAAGTTAAGCGTGCATGGACGGGTGCAATGCGAGGATGGGTGACCCACCGTGAAGCCGCCATTTTTACCTCCTTTTTGTTGATTTTTCACAACTTTTGTATTTAAAAAACTTACCATGTCCATTTATTGGTGAACTTTACAAATGTAGACGAGAGAGCGACTTTATTTGACCCGATGTCTTTCACCCATATCGAGGCGAGGAGAAAGAGAGAAAAGAGGGGATTTGGTCTCGATGACTCCAAAAGACTAGAAAAGGTGAATCAACTCACTGACAAGATCATATAAGTACTAATGAACGGATTCCGTCTTGACTCCGAAGTTAAGCGTGCATGGACGGGTGCAATTCGAGGATGGGTGACCCACCGGGAAGTCGCCCATTTTACCTCCTTTTTTGTTGATTTTTCACAACTTTTGTATTTAAAAAACTTACCATGTCCATTTATTGGTGAACTTTACAAATGTAGACGAGAGAGCGACTTTATTTGACCCGATGTCTTTCACCCATATCGAGGCGGGGAGAAAGATAGAAAAGAGGGGATTTGGTCTCGATGACTCAGAAAGACTAGAAAAAGTGAATCAACTCACCGACACGATCATACCCTTACTAATGAACGGATCCCGTCTTGACTCCGAAGTTAATCGTGCATGGACGGGTGCAATGCAAGGATGGGTGACCCAACGGGAAGTCGCCTTTTTTACTTCCCTTCTTATCGATTTTTCACAATTTTTGCTTTTAAAAAATTTACCATGCTTATTTATTTGTGAACTTTACAAATGTAGACGAGAAAGCGACTTTATTTGACCCGATGTATTTCACCCGTATCGCGGCGGGGAGATAGAGAGAAAAGAGGTGATTTGGTCTCGATGACTACAAAAGACTAAAAAAGGTGAATCAACTCACCGACACGATCATATAAGTACTAATGAACGGATCCCGTCTTGACTCCGAAGTTAAGCGTGCATGGACGGGTGCAATGCGAGGATGGGTGACCCACCGTGATGTCGCCATTTTTACCTCCTTTTTGTTGATTTTTCACAACTTTTGTATTTAAAAAACTTACCATGTCCATTTATTGGTGAACTTTACAAATGTAGACGAGAGAGCGACTTTATTTGACCCGAAGTACATCATCCGTTGCGCAGCGGGGAGAAAGAGAGCAAGCTGAGGATTTGGTCTCGATGACTCCAAAAGAATAGAAATGGTGAATCAATTCAACGACACGATCATACCAGTACTAATGAACGGATCCCGTCTTGACTCCGAAGTTAAGCGTGCATGGACGGGTGCAATGCGAGGATGGGTGACCCGCTGTGAAGTCGCCATTTTTACCTCCTTTTTGTTGATTTTTCACAACTTTTGTATTTAAAAAACTTACCATGTCCATTTATTGGTGAACTTTACAAATGTAGACGAGAGAGCGACTTTATTTGACCCGATGTCTTTTACCCATATCGAGGCGGGGAGAAAGAGAGAAAAGAGGGGATTTGGTCTCGATGACTCCAAAAGACTAGAAAAGGTGAATCAACTCACCGACACGATCATACCAGTACTAATGAACGGATCCCGTCTTGACTCCGAAGTTAATCGTGCATGGACGGGTGCAATGCAAGGATGGGTGACCCACCGGGAAGTCGCCTTTTTTACCTCCCTTCTTATCAATTTTTCACAATTTTTGCTTTTAAAAAATTTACCATGCTTATTTATTTGTGAACTTTACAAATGTAGACGAGAAAGCGACTTTATTTGACCCGATGTATTTCACCCGTATCGCGGCGGGGAGATAGAGAGAAAAGAGGTGATTTGGTCTCGATGACTACAAAAGACTAAAAAAGGTGAATCAACTCACCGACACGATCATATAAGTACTAATGAACGGATCCCGTCTTGACTCCGAAGTTAAGCGTGCATGGACGGGTGCAATGCGAGGATGGGTGACCCACCGTGATGTCGCCATTTTTACCTCATTTTTGTTGATTTTTCACAACTTTTGTATTTAAAAAACTTACCATGTCCATTTATTGGTGAACTTTACAAATGTAGACGAGAGAGCGACTTTATTTGACCCGATGTCTTTCACCCATATCGAGGCGGGGAGAAAGAGAGAAAAGAGGGGATTTGGTCTCGATGACTCCAAAAGACTAGAAAAGGTGAATCAACTCACTGACACGATCATATAAGTACTAATGAACGGATCCCGTCTTGACTCCGAAGTTAAGCGTGCATGGACGGGTGCAATTCGAGGATGGGTGACCCACCGGGAAGTCGCCATTTTTACCTCCTTTTTGTTGATTTTTCACAACTTTTGTATTTAAAAAACTTACCATGTCCATTTATTGGTGAACTTTACAAATGTAGACGAGAGAGCGACTTTATTTGACCCGATGTCTTTCACCCATATCGAGGCGGGGAGAAAGAGAGAAAAGAGGGGATTTGGGCTCGATGACTCCAAAAGACTAGAAAAGGTGAATCAATTCACCGACACGATCATACCAGTACTAATGAACGGATCCCGTCTTGACTCCGAAGTTAAGCGTGCATGGACGGGTGCAATGCGAGGATGGGTGACCCACCGGGAAGTCGCCTTTTTTACCTCCCTTCTTATCGATTTTTCACAATTTTTGCTTTTAAAAAATTTACCATGCTTATTTATTTGTGCAATTTGCAAATGTAGACGAGAGAGCGACTTTATTTGACCCGATGTCTTTCACCCGTATCGCAGCGGGGAGATATAGAGAAAAGAGGGGATTTGGTCTCGATGACTCCAAAAGACTAGAAAAGGTGAATCAACTCACTGACACAATCAGATTAGTACTAATGAACGGATACCGTCTTGACTCCGAAGTTAAGCGTGCATGGACGGATGCAATTCGAGGATGGGTGACCCACCGGGAAGTTGCCATTTTTACCTCCTTTTTTGTTGTTTTTTCACAACTTTTGTATTTAAAAAACTTACCATGTCCATTTATTAGTGAACTTTACAAATGTAGACGAGAGAGCGACTTTATTTGACCCGATGTCTTTCACCCATATCGAGGCGGGGAGAAAGAGAGGAAAGACGGGGTTTGGTCTCGATGACTCAGAAAGACTAGAAAAGGTGAATCAACTCACCGACACGATCATACCCTTACTAATGAACGGATCCCGTCTTGACTCCGAAGTTAAGCGTGCATGGACGGGTGCAATGCGAGGATGGGTGACCCACCGGGAAGTCGCTATTTTTATCTCCTTTTTTGTTGATTTTTCACAACTTTTGGATTTAAAAAACTTACCATGTCCATTTATTGGTGAACTTTACAAATGTAGACGAGAAAGCGACTTTATTTGACCCGATGTATTTCACCCGTATCGCGGCGGGGAGATAGAGAGAAAAGAGGGGATTTGGTCTCGATGACTCCAAAAGACTAGAAAAGGTGAATCAACTCACCGACACGATCATACCCGTACTAATGAACGGATCCCGTCTTGACTCCAAAGTTAAGCGTGCATGGACGGGTGCAATGCGAGGATGGGTGACCCACCAGGAAGTCACCTTTTTTGCCTCCCTTCTTATCGATTTTTCATAATTTTTGCTTTTAAAAAATTTACCATGCTTATTTATTTGTGAACTTTACAAATGTAGACGAGAAAACGACTTTATTTGACCCGATGTATTTCACCTGTATCGCGGCGGGGAGATAAAGAGAAAAGAGGGGATTTGGTCTCGATGACTCCAAAAGACTAGAAAAGGTGAATCAACTCACCGACACGATCATACCAGTACTAATGAACGGATCCCGTCTTGACTCCGAAGTTAAGCGTGCATGGACGGATGCAATTCGAGGATGGGTGACCCACCGGGAAGTTGCCATTTTTACCTCCTTTTTTGTTGTTTTTTCACAACTTTTGTATTTAAAAAACTTACCATGTCCATTTATTAGTGAACTTTACAAATGTAGACGAGAGAGCGACTTTATTTGACCCGATGTCTTTCACCCATATCGAGGCGGGGAGAAAGAGAGAAAAGACGGGGTTTGGTCTCGATGACTCAGAAAGACTAGAAAAAGTGAATCAACTCACCGACACGATCATACCCTTACTAATGAACGGATCCCGTCTTGACTCCGAAGTTAAGCGTGCGTGGACGGGTGCAATGCGAGGATGGGTGACCCACCGGGAAGTCGCTATTTTTATCTCCTTTTTTGTTGATTTTTCACAACTTTTGGATTTAAAAAACTTACCATGTCCATTTATTGGTGAACTTTACAAATGTAGACGAGAAAGGGACTTTATTTGACCCAATGTATTTCACCCGTATCGCGGCGGGGAGATAGAGAGAAAAGAGGGGATTTGGTCTCGATGACTCCAAAAGACTAGAAAAGGTGAATCAACTCACCGACACGATCATACCCGTACTAATGAACGGATCCCGTCTTGACTCCAAAGTTAAGCGTGCATGGACGGGTGCAATGCGAGGATGGGTGACCCACCAGGAAGTCGCCTTTTTTGCCTCCCTTCTTATCGATTTTTCATAATTTTTGCTTTTAAAAAATTTACCATGCTTATTTATTTGTGAACTTTACAAATGTAGACGAGAAAGCGACTTTATTTGACCCGATGTATTTCACCTGTATCGCGGCGTGGAGATAGAGAGAAAAGAGGGGATTTGGTCTCGATGACTCCAAAAGACTAGAAAAGGTGAATCAACTCACCGACCCAATCATATAAGTACTAATGAACGGATCCCGTCTTGACTCCGAAGTTAAGCGTGCATGGACGGGTGCAATTCGAGGATGGGTGACCCACCGGGAAGTCGCCATTTTTACCTCCTTTTTTGTTGATTTTTCACAACTTTTGTATTTAAAAAACTTACCATGTCCATTTATTTGTGAACTTTACAAATGTAGACGAGAAAGCGACTTTATTTGACCCGATGTATTTCACCTGTATCGCGGCGGGGAGATAGATAGAAAAGAGAGGATTTGGGCTCGATGACTCCAAAAGACTAGAAAAGGTTAATCAACTCACCGACACGATCATACCAGTACTAATGAACGGATCCCGTCTTGACTCCGAAGTTAAGCGTGCATGGACGGGTGCAATGCGAGGATGGGTGACCCACCGGGAAGTCACCATTTTTACCACCTTTTTTGTTGATTTTTCACAACTTTTGTATTTAAAAAACTTACCATGGCCATTTATTGGCGAACATTACAAATGTAGACGAGAGAGCGACTTTATTTGACCCGATGTCTTTCACCCGTATCGCGGCGGGTAGATAGAGAGAAAAGGGAGGATTTGGTCTCGATGACTCCAAAAGACTAGAAAAGGTGAATCAACTCACCGACACGATCATATAAGTACTAATGAACGGATCCCGTCTTGACTCCGAAGTTAAGCGTGCATGGACGGGTGCAATTCGTGGATGGGTGACCCACCGGGAAGTCGCTATTTTTATCTCTTTTTTTGCTGATTTTTCACAACTTTTGTATTTAAAAAACTTACCATGTCCATTTATTGGTGAACTTTACAAATGTAGACGAGAGAGCGACTTTATTTGACCCGATGTCTTTCACCCATATCGAGGCGGGGAGAAAGAGAGAAAAGAGGGGATTTGGTCTCGATGACTCCAAACGACTAGAAAAGGTGAATAAACTTACTGACACGATCATACCAGTACTAATGAACGGATCCCGTCTTGACTCCGAAGTTAAGCGTGCATGGACGGGTGCAATGCGAGGATGGGTGACCCACCGGGAAGTCGCCTTTTTTTCCTCCCTTCTTATCGCTTTTTCATAATTTTTGCTTTTAAAAAATTTACCATGCTTATTTATTTGTGAACTTTACAAATGTAGACGAGAAAGCGACTTTATTTGACCCGATGTCTTTCAACCGTATCGCGGCGGGGAAATAGAGAGAAAAGAGGGGATTTGGTCTCGATGACTCCAAAAGACTAGAAAAGGTGAATCAACTCACCGACACAATCATATAAGTACTAATGAACGGATCCCGTCTTGACTCCGAAGTTAAGCGTGCATGGACGGGTGCAATGCGAGGATGGGTGACCCACCGGGAAGTCGCCTTTTTTTCCTCCCTTCTTGTCGATTTTTCATAATTTTTGCTTTTAAAAAATTTACCATGCTTATTTATTTGTGAACTTTACGAATGTAGACGAGAAAGCGACTTAATTTGACCCGATGTCTTTCACTCGTATCGCGGCGGGGAGATAGAGAGAAAAGAGGGGATTTGGTCTCGATGACTCCAAAAGACTAGAAAAGGTTAATCAACTCACCGACACGATCATACCCGTACTAATGAACGGATCCCGTCTTGACTCCAAAGTTAAGCGTGCATGGACGGGTGCAATGCGAGGATGGGTGACCCACCAGGAAGTCGCCTTTTTTGCCCCCCTTCTTATCGATTTTTCATAATTTTTGCTTTTAAAAAATTTACCATGCTTATTTATTTGTGAACTTTACAAATGTAGACGAGAAAGCGACTTTATTTGACCCGATGTATTTCACCTGTATCGCGGTGGGGAGATAAAGAGAAAAGAGGGGATTTGGTCTCGATGACTCCAAAAGACTAGAAAAGGTGAATCAACTCACTGAAACGATCATATAAGTACTACTGAACGGATCCCGTCTTGACTCCGAAGTTAAGCGTGCATTGACGGGTGCAATGCGAGGATGGGTGACCCACTGTGAAGTCGCCATTTTTACCTCCTTTTTTGTTGATTTTTCACACCTTTTGTATTTAAAAAACTTACCATGTCCATTTATTGGTGAACTTTACAAATGTAGACGAGAGAGCGACTTTATTTGACCCGATGTCTTTCACCCATATCGAGGCGGGGGGAAAGAGAGAAAAGAGAGGATTTGGGCTCGATGACTCCAAAAGACTAGAAAAGGTTAATCAACTCACCGACACGATCATACCAGTACTAATGAAGGGATCCCGTCTTGACTCCGAAGTTAAGCGTGCATGGACGGGTGCAATGCGAGGATGGGTGAACCACCGGAAAGTCGCCTTTTTTGCCTCCCTTCTTATCGATTTTTCATAATTTTTGCTTTTAAAAAATTTACCATGCGTATTTATTTGTGAACTTTACAAATGTAAACGAGAAAGCGACTTTATTTGACCCGATGTCTTTCACCCGTATCGCGGCGGGGAGATAGAGAGAAAAGAGGGGATTTGGTCTCGATGACTCCAAAAGACTAGAAAAGGTGAATCAACTCACTGAAACGATCATATAAGTACTACTGAACGGATCCGTCTTGACTCCGAAGTTAAGCGTGCATGGACGGGTGCAATTCGAGGATGGGTGACCCACCGGGAAATCGCCATTTTTACCTCCTTTTTTATTGATTTTTCACAACTTTTGTATTTAAAAAACTTACCATGTCCATTTATTTGTGAACTTTACAAATGTAGACGATAAAGCGACTTTATTTGACCCGATGTATTTCACCTGTATCGCGGCGGGGAGATAGAGAGAAAAGAGGGGATTTGGTCTCGATGACTCCAAAAGACTAGAAAAGGTGAATCAACTCACCGACACGATCATACCAGTACTAATGAACGGATCCCGTCTTGACTCCGAAGTTAAGCGTGCATGGACGGGTGCAATTCGAGGATGGGTGACCCACCGGGAAGTCGCCATTTTTACCTCCTTTTTTATTGATTTTTCACAACTTTTGTATTTAAAAAACTTACCATGTCCATTTATTTGTGAACTTTACAAATGTAGACGATAAAGCGACTTTATTTGACCCGATGTATTTCACCTGTATCGCGGCGGGGAGAGAGAGAAAAGAGGGGATTTGGTCTCGATGACTCAGAAAGACTAGAAAAGGTGAATCAACTCACCGACACGATCATACCCTTACTAATGAACGGATCCCGTCTTGACTCCGAAGTTAAGCGTGCATGGACGGGTGCAATGCGAGGATGGGTGACCCACTGGGAAGTCGCTATTTTTACCTCCTTTTTTGTTGATTTTTCACAACTTTTGTATTTTAAAAACTTACCATGTCCATTTATTGGTGAACTTTACAAATGTAGACGAGAGAGCGACTTTATTTGACCCGATGTCTTTCACCCATATCGAGGCGGGGAGAAAGAGAGAAAAGAGGGGATTTGGTCTCGATGACTCCAAACGACTAGATAAGGTGAATCAACTCACCGACACGATCATACCAGTACTAATGAACGGATCCCGTCTTGATTCCGAAGTTAAGCGTGCATGGACGGGTGCAATGCGAGGATGGGTGACCCACCGGGAAGTCTCCTTTTTTACCTCCCTTTTTATCGATTTTTCATAATTTTTGCTTTTAAAAAATTTACCATGCTTATTTATTTGTGCAATTTGCAAATGTAGACGAGAGAGCGATTTTATTTGACCCGATGTCTTTCACCCGTATCGCGGCGGGGAGATAGAGAGAAAAGAGGGGATTTGGTCTCGATGACTCCAAAAGACTAGAAAAGGTGAATCAACTCACTGACACAATCATATAAGTACTAATGAACGGATCCCGTCTTCACTCCGAAGTTAAGCGTGCATGGACGGGTGCAATTCGAGGATGGGTGACCCACCGGGAAGTTGCCATTTTTACCTCCTTTTTTGTTGTTTTTTCACAACTTTTGTATTTAAAAAACTTACCATGTCCATTTATTTGTGAACTTTACAAATGTAGACGAGAGAGCGACTTTATTTGACCCGATGTCTTTCACCCATATCGAGGCGGGGAGAAAGAGAGAAAAGACGGGGTTTGGTCTCGATGACTCAGAAAGACTAGAAAAGGTGAATCAACTCACCGACACGATCATACCCTTACTAATGAACGGATCCCGTCTTGACTCCGAAGTTAAGCGTGCATGGACGAGTATAATGCGAGGATGGGTGACCCACCGGGAAGTCGCTATTTTTATCTCCTTTTTTGTTGATTTTTCACAACTTTTGGATTTAAAAAACTTACCATGTCCATTTATTGGTGAACTTTACAAATGTAGACGAGAAAGCGACTTTATTTGACCCGATGTATTTCACCCGTATCGCGGCGGGGAGATAGAGAGAAAAGAGGGGATTTGGTCTCGATGACTCCAAAAGACTAGAAAAGGTGAATCAACTCACCGACACGATCATACCCGTACTAATGAACGGATCCCGTCTTGACTCCAAAGTTAAGCGTGCATGGACGGGTGCAATGCGAGGATGGTTGACCCACCAGGAAGTCACCTTTTTTGCCTCCCTTCTTATCGATTTTTCATAATTTTTGCTTTTAAAAAATTTATCATGCTTATTTATTTGTGAACTTTACAAATGTAGACGAGAAAGCGACTTTATTTGACCCGATGTATTTCACCTGTATCGCGGCGGGGAGATAAAGAGAAAAGAGGGGATTTGGTCTCGATGACTCCAAAAGACTAGAAAAGGTGAATCAACTCACTGAAACGATCATATAAGTACTACTGAACGGATCCCGTCTTGACTCCGAAGTTAAGCGTGCATGGACGGGTGCAATGCGAGGATGGGTGACCCACTGTGAAGTCGCCATTTTTACCTCCTTTTTGTTGATTTTTCACAACTTTTGTATTTAAAAAACTTACCATGTCCATTTATTTGTGAACTTTACAAATGTAGACGAGAAAGCGACTTTATTTGACCCGATGTATTTCACCTGTATCGCGGCGGGGAGATAAAGAGAAAAGAGGGGATTTGGTCTCGATGACTCCAAAAGACTAGAAAAGGTGAATCAACTCACCGACACGATCATACCAGTACTAACGAACGGATCCCGTCTTGACTCCGAAGTTAAGCGTGCATGGACGAGTGCAATGCGAGGATGGGTGACCCACCGGGAAGTCGCCTTTTTATCCTCCCTTCTTATCGATTTTTCATAATTTTTGCTTTTAAAAAATTTACCATGCTTATTTATTTGTGAACTTTACAAATGTAAACGAGAAAGCGACTTTATTTGACCCGATGTATTTCACCTGTATCGCGGCGGGGAGATAGAGAGAAAAGAGGGGATTTGGTCTCGATGACTCCAAAAGACTAGAAAAGGTGAATCAACTCACCGACACGATCATACCAGTACTAACGAACGGATCCCGTCTTGACTCCGAAGTTAAGCGTGCATGGACGAGTGCAATGCGAGGATGGGTGACCCACCGGGAAGTCGCCTTTTTCTCCTCCCTTCTTATCGATTTTTCATAATTTTTGCTTTTAAAAAATTTACCATGCTTATTTATTTGTGAACTTTACAAATGTAAACGAGAAAGCGACTTTATTTGACCCGATGTCTTTCACCCGTATCGCAGCGGGGAGATAGAGAGAAAAGAGGGGATTTGGTCTCGATGACTCCAAAAGACTAGAAAAGGTGAATCAACTCACTGAAACGATCATATAAGTACTACTGAACGGATCCCGTCTTGACTCCGAAGTTAAGCGTGCATGGAAGGGTGCAATTCGAGGATGGGTGACCCACCGGGAAATCGCCATTTTTACCTCCTTTTTTATTGATTTTTCACAACTTTTGTATTTAAAAAACTTACCATGTCTATTTATTTGTGAACTTTACAAATGTAGACGATAAAGCGACTTTATTTGACCCGATGTATTTCACCTATATCGCGGCGGGGAGATAGAGAGAAAAGAGGGGATTTGGTCTCGATAACTCCAAAAGACTAGAAAAGGTGAATCAACTCACCGACACGATCATACCAGTACTAATGAACGGATCCCGTCTTGACTCCGAAGTTAAGCGTGCATGGACGGGTGCAATGCGAGGATGGGTGACCCACCAGGAAGTCACCTTTTTTGCCTCCCTTCTTATCGATTTTTCATAATTTTTGCTTTTAAAAAATTTACCATGCTTATTTATTTGTGAACTTTACAAATGTAGACGAGAAGGCGACTTTATTTGACCCGATGTATTTCACCTGTATCGCGGCGGGGAGATAAAGAGAAAAGAGGGGATTTGGTCTCGATGACTCCAAAAGACTAGAAAAGGTGAATCAACTCACTGAAACGATCATATAAGTACTACTGAACGGATCCCGTCTTGACTCCGAAATTAAGCGTGCATGGACGGGTGCAATACGAGGATGGGTGACCCACCGGGAAGTCGCCATTTTTACCTCCTTTTTTGTTGATTTTTGACAACTTTTGTATTTAAAAAACTTACCATGTCCATTTATTTGTGAACTTTACAAATGTAGACGAGAAAGCGACTTTATTTGACCCGATGTATTTCACCTGTATCGCGGCGGGGAGATAGAGAGAAAAGAGAGGATTTGGGCTCGATGACTCCAAAAGACTAGAAAAGGTTAATCAACTCACCGACACGATCATACCAGTACTAATGAACGGATCCCGTCTTGACTCCGAAGTTAAGCGTGCATGGACGGGTGCAATGCGAGGATGGGTGACCCACCGGGAAGTCACCATTTTTACCACCTTTTTTGTTGATTTTTCACAACTTTTGTATTTAAAAAACTTACCATGGCCATTTATTGGCGAACATTACAAATGTAGACGAGAGAGCGACTTTATTTGACCCGATGTCTTTCACCCGTATCGCGGCGGGTAGATAGAGAGAAAAGGGAGGATTTGGTCTCGATGACTCCAAAAGACTAGAAAAGGTGAATCAACTCACCGACACGATCATATAAGTACTAATGAACGGATCCCGTCTTGACTCCGAAGTTAAGCGTGCATGGACGGGTGCAATTCGTGGATGGGTGACCCACCGGGAAGTCGCTATTTTTATCTCTTTTTTTGCTGATTTTTCACAACTTTTGTATTTAAAAAACTTACCATGTCCATTTATTGGTGAACTTTACAAATGTAGACGAGAGAGCGACTTTATTTGACCCGATGTCTTTCACCCATATCGAGGCGGGGAGAAAGAGAGAAAAGAGGGGATTTGGTCTCGATGACTCCAAACGACTAGAAAAGGTGAATAAACTTACTGACACGATCATACCAGTACTAATGAACGGATCCCGTCTTGACTCCGAAGTTAAGCGTGCATGGACGGGTGCAATGCGAGGATGGGTGACCCACCGGGAAGTCGCCTTTTTTTCCTCCCTTCTTATCGCTTTTTCATAATTTTTGCTTTTAAAAAATTTACCATGCTTATTTATTTGTGAACTTTACAAATGTAGACGAGAAAGCGACTTTATTTGACCCGATGTCTTTCAACCGTATCGCGGCGGGGAAATAGAGAGAAAAGAGGGGATTTGGTCTCGATGACTCCAAAAGACTAGAAAAGGTGAATCAACTCACCGACACAATCATATAAGTACTAATGAACGGATCCCGTCTTGACTCCGAAGTTAAGCGTGCATGGACGGGTGCAATGCGAGGATGGGTGACCCACCGGGAAGTCGCCTTTTTTTCCTCCCTTCTTATCGATTTTTCATAATTTTTGCTTTTAAAAAATTTACCATGCTTATTTATTTGTGAACTTTACGAATGTAGACGAGAAAGCGACTTAATTTGACCCGATGTCTTTCACTCGTATCGCGGCGGGGAGATAGAGAGAAAAGAGGGGATTTGGTCTCGATGACTCCAAAAGACTAGAAAAGGTGAATCAACTCACCGACACGATCATACCCGTACTAATGAACGGATCCCGTCTTGACTCCAAAGTTAAGCGTGCATGGACGGGTGCAATGCGAGGATGGGTGACCCACCAGGAAGTCGCCTTTTTTGCCCCCCTTCTTATCGATTTTTCATAATTTTTGCTTTTAAAAAATTTACCATGCTTATTTATTTGTGAACTTTACAAATGTAGACGAGAAAGCGACTTTATTTGACCCGATGTATTTCACCTGTATCGCGGTGGGGAGATAAAGAGAAAAGAGGGGATTTGGTCTCGATGACTCCAAAAGACTAGAAAAGGTGAATCAACTCACTGAAACGATCATATAAGTACTACTGAACGGATCCCGTCTTGACTCCGAAGTTAAGCGTGCATTGACGGGTGCAATGCGAGGATGGGTGACCCACTGTGAAGTCGCCATTTTTACCTCCTTTTTTGTTGATTTTTCACACCTTTTGTATTTAAAAAACTTACCATGTCCATTTATTGGTGAACTTTACAAATGTAGACGAGAGAGCGACTTTATTTGACCCGATGTCTTTCACCCATATCGAGGCGGGGGGAAAGAGAGAAAAGAGAGGATTTGGGCTCGATGACTCCAAAAGACTAGAAAAGGTTAATCAACTCACCGACACGATCATACCAGTACTAATGAAGGGATCCCGTCTTGACTCCGAAGTTAAGCGTGCATGGACGGGTGCAATGCGAGGATGGGTGAACCACCGGAAAGTCGCCTTTTTTGCCTCCCTTCTTATCGATTTTTCATAATTTTTGCTTTTAAAAAATTTACCATGCGTATTTATTTGTGAACTTTACAAATGTAAACGAGAAAGCGACTTTATTTGACCCGATGTCTTTCACCCGTATCGCGGCGGGGAGATAGAGAGAAAAGAGGGGATTTGGTCTCGATGACTCCAAAAGACTAGAAAAGGTGAATCAACTCACTGAAACGATCATATAAGTACTACTGAACGGATCCGTCTTGACTCCGAAGTTAAGCGTGCATGGACGGGTGCAATTCGAGGATGGGTGACCCACCGGGAAATCGCAATTTTTACCTCCTTTTTTGTTGATTTTTCACAACTTTTGTATTTAAAAAACTTACCATGTCCATTTATTTGTGAACTTTACAAATGTAGACGATAAAGCGACTTTATTTGACCCGATGTATTTCACCTGTATCGCGGCGGGGAGATAGAGAGAAAAGAGGGGATTTGGTCTCGATGACTCCAAAAGACTAGAAAAGGTGAATCAACTCACCGACACGATCATACCAGTACTAAAGAACGGATCCCGTCTTGACTCCGAAGTTAAGCGTGCATGGACGGGTGCAATTCGAGGATGGGTGACCCACCGGGAAGTCGCCATTTTTACCTCCTTTTTTATTGATTTTTCACAACTTTTGTATTTAAAAAACTTACCATGTCCATTTATTTGTGAACTTTACAAATGTAGACGATAAAGCGACTTTATTTGACCCGATGTATTTCACCTGTATCGCGGCGGGGAGAGAGAGAGAAAAGAGGGGATTTGGTCTCGATGACTCAGAAAGACTAGAAAAGGTGAATCAACTCACCGACACGATCATACCCTTACTAATGAACGGATCCCGTCTTGACTCCGAAGTTAAGCGTGCATGGACGGGTGCAATGCGAGGATGGGTTACCCACTGGGAAGTCGCTATTTTTACCTCCTTTTTTGTTGATTTTTCACAACTTTTGGATTTAAAAAACTTACCATGTCCATTTATTGGTGAACTTTACAAATGTAGACGAGAGAGCGACTTTATTTGACCCGATGTCTTTCACCCATATCGAGGCGGGGAGAAAGAGAGAAAAGAGGGGATTTGGTCTCGATGACTCCAAACGACTAGATAAGGTGAATCAACTCACCGACACGATCATACCAGTACTAATGAACGGATCCCGTCTTGATTCCGAAGTTAAGCGTGCATGGACGGGTGCAATGCGAGGATGGGTGACCCACCGGGAAGTCTCCTTTTTTACCTCCCTTTTTATCGATTTTTCATAATTTTTGCTTTTAAAAAATTTACCATGCTTATTTATTTGTGAACTTTACAAATGTAGACGAGAAAGCGACTTTATTTGACCCGATGTCTTTCACCCGTATCGCGGCGGGGAGATAGAGAGAAAAGAGGGGATTTGGTCTCGATGACTCCAAAAGACTAGAAAAGGTGAATCAACTCACTGACACAATCATATAAGTACTAATGAATGGATCCCGTCTTCACTCCGAAGTTAAGCGTGCATGGACGGGTGCAATTCGAGGATGGGTGACCCACCGGGAAGTTGCCATTTTTACCTCCTTTTTTGTTGTTTTTTCACAACTTTTGTATTTAAAAAACTTACCATGTCCATTTATTTGTGAACTTTACAAATGTAGACGAGAGAGCGACTTTATTTGACCCGATGTCTTTCACCCATATCGAGGCGGGGAGAAAGAGAGAAAAGACGGGGTTTGGTCTCGATGACTCAGAAAGACTAGAAAAGGTGAATCAACTCACCGACACGATCATACCCTTACTAATGAACGGATCCCGTCTTGACTCCGAAGTTAAGCGTGCATGGACGGGTGCAATGCGAGGATGGGTGACCCACCGGGAAGTTGCTATTTTTATCTCCTTTTTTGTTGATTTTTCACAACTTTTGGATTTAAAAAACTTACCATGTCCATTTATTGTTGAACTTTACAAATGTAGACGAGAAAGCGACTTTATTTGAGCCGATGTATTTCACCCGTATCGCGGCGGGGAGATAGAGAGAAAAGAGGGGATTTGGTCTCGATGACTCCAAAAGACTAGAAAAGGTGAATCAACTCACCGACAGGATCATACCCGTACTAATGAACGGATCCCGTCTTGACTCCAAAGTTAAGCGTGCATGGACGGGTGCAATGCGAGGATGGTTGACCCACCAGGAAGTCACCTTTTTTGCCTCCCTTCTTATCGATTTTTCATAATTTTTGCTTTTAAAAAATTTATCATGCTTATTTATTTGTGAACTTTACAAATGTAGACGAGAAAGCGACTTTATTTGACCCGATGTATTTCACCTGTATCGCGGCGGGGAGATAAAGAGAAAAGAGGGGATTTGGTCTCGATGACTCCAAAAGACTAGAAAAGGTGAATCAACTCACTGAAACGATCATATAAGTACTACTGAACGGATCCCGTCTTGACTCCGAAGTTAAGCGTGCATGGACGGGTGCAATGCGAGGATGGGTGACCCACTGTGAAGTCGCCATTTTTACCTCCTTTTTGTTGATTTTTCACAACTTTTGTATTTAAAAAACTTACCATGTCCATTTATTTGTGAACTTTACAAATGTAGACGAGAAAGCGACTTTATTTGACCCGATGTATTTCACCTGTATCGCGGCGGGGAGATAGAGAGAAAAGAGGGGATTTGGTCTCGATGACTCCAAAAGACTAGAAAAGGTGAATCAACTCACCGACACGATCATACCAGTACTAACGAACGGATCCCGTCTTGACTCCGAAGTTAAGCGTGCATGGACGAGTGCAATGCGAGGATGGGTGACCCACCGGGAAGTCGCCTTTTTCTCCTCCCTTCTTATCGATTTTTCATAATTTTTGCTTTTAAAAAATTTACCATGCTTATTTATTTGTGAACTTTACAAATGTAAACGAGAAAGCGACTTTATTTGACCCGATGTATTTCACCTGTATCGCGGCGGGGAGATAGAGAGAAAAGAGGGGATTTGGTCTCGATGACTCCAAAAGACTAGAAAAGGTGAATCAACTCACCGACACGATCATACCAGTACTAACGAACGGATCCCGTCTTGACTCCGAAGTTAAGCGTGCATGGACGAGTGCAATGCGAGGATGGGTGACCCACCGGGAAGTCGCCTTTTTCTCCTCCCTTCTTATCGATTTTTCATAATTTTTGCTTTTAAAAAATTTACCATGCTTATTTATTTGTGAACTTTACAAATGTAAACGAGAAAGCGACTTTATTTGACCCGATGTCTTTCACCCGTATCGCGGCGGGGAGATAGAGAGAAAAGAGGGGATTTGGTCTCGATGACTCCAAAAGACTAGAAAAGGTGAATCAACTCACTGAAACGATCATATAAGTACTACTGAACGGATCCCGTCTTGACTCCGAAGTTAAGCGTGCATGGAAGGGTGCAATTCGAGGATGGGTGAACCACCGGGAAATCGCCATTTTTACCTCCTTTTTTATTGATTTTTCACAACTTTTGTATTTAAAAAACTTACCATGTCCATTTATTTGTGAACTTTACAAATGTAGACGATAAAGCGACTTTATTTGACCCGATGTATTTCACCTATATCGCGGCGGGGAGATAGAGAGAAAAGAGGGGATTTGGTCTCGATAACTCCAAAAGACTAGAAAAGGTGAATCAACTCACCGACACGATCATACCCGTACTAATGAACGGATCCCGTCTTGACTCCGAAGTTAAGCGTGCATGGACGGGTGCAATTCGAGGATGGGTGACCCACCGGGAAGTCGCCATTTTTACCTCCTTTTTTGTTGTTTTTTCACAACTTTTGTATTTAAAAAACTTACCATGGCCATTTATTAGTGAACTTTACAAATGTAGACGAGAGAGCGACTTTATTTGACCCGATGTCTTTCACCCATATCGAGGCGGGGAGAAAGAGAGAAAAGACGGGGTTTGGTCTCGATGACTCAGAAAGACTAGAAAAGGTGAATCAACTCACCGACACGATCATACCCTTACTAATGAACGGATCCCGTCTTGACTCCGAAGTTAAGCGTGCATGGACGGGTGCAATGCGAGGATGGGTGACCCACCAGGAAGTCGCTATTTTTATCTCCTTTTTTGTTGATTTTTTACAACTTTTGGATTTAAAAAACTTACCATGTCCATTTATTGGTGAACTTTACAAATGTAGACGAGAAAGCGACTTTATTTGACCCTATGTATTTCACCCGTATCGCGGCGGGGAGATAGAGAGAAAAGAGGGGATTTGGTCTCGATGACTCCAAAAGACTAGAAAAGGTGAATCAACTCACCGACACGATCATACCCGTACTAATGAACGGATCCCGTCTTGACTCCAAAGTTAAGCGTGCATGGACGGGTGCAATGCGAGGATGGGTGACCCACCAGGAAGTCACCTTTTTTGCCTCCCTTCTTATCGATTTTTCATAATTTTTGCTTTTAAAAAATTTACCATGCTTATTTATTTGTGAACTTTACAAATGTAGACGAGAAAGCGACTTTATTTGACCCGATGTATTTCACCTGTATCGCGGCGGGGAGATAAAGGGAAAAGAGGGGATTTGGTCTCGTTGACTCCAAAAGACTAGAAAAGGTGAATCAACTCACTGAAACGATCATATAAGTACTACTGAACGGATCCCGTCTTGACTCCGAAGTTAAGCGTGCATGGACGGGTGCAATGCGAGGATGGGTGACCCACTGTGAAGTCGCCATTTTTACCTCCTTTTTGTTGATTTTTCACAACTTTTGTATTTAAAAAACTTACCATGTCCATTTATTTGTGAACTTTACAAATGTAGACGAGAAAGCGACTTTATTTGACCCGATGTATTTCACCTGTATCGCGGCGGGGAGATAGAGAGAAAAGAGGGGATTTGGTCTCGATGACTCCAAAAGACTAGAAAAGGTGAATCAACTCACCGACACGATCATACCAGTACTAACGAACGGATCCCGTCTTGACTCCGAAGTTAAGCGTGCATGGACGAGTGCAATGCGAGGATGGGTGACCCACCGGGAAGTCGCCTTTTTCTCCTCCCTTCTTATCGATTTTTCATAATTTTTGCTTTTAAAAAATTTACCATGCTTATTTATTTGTGAACTTTACAAATGTAGACGAGAAAGCGACTTTATTTGACCCGATGTATTTCACCCGTATCGCGGCGGGGAGATAGAGAGAAAAGAGGGGATTTGGTCTCGATGACTCCAAAAGACTAGAAAAGGTGAATCAACTCACCGACACGATCATACCAGTACTAACGAACGGATCCCGTCTTGACTCCGAAGTTAAGCGTGCATGGACGAGTGCAATGCGAGGATGGGTGACCCACCGGGAAGTCGCCTTTTTCTCCTCCCTTCTTATCGATTTTTCATAATTTTTGCTTTTAAAAAATTTACCATGCTTATTTATTTGTGAACTTTACAAATGTAAACGAGGAAAGCGACTTTATTTGACCCGATGTCTTTCACCCGTATCGCGGCGGGGAGATAGAGAGAAAAGAGGGGATTTGGTCTCGATGACTCCAAAAGACTAGAAAAGGTGAATCAACTCACTGAAACGATCATATAAGTACTACTGAACGGATCCCGTCTTGACTCCGAAGTTAAGCGTGCATGGACGGGTGCAATGCGAGGATGGGTGACCCACCGGGAAGTCGCCATTTTTACCTCCTTTTTGTTGATTTTTCACAACTTTTGTATTTAAAAAACTTACCATGTCCATTTATTTGTGAACTTTACAAATGTAGACGAGAAAACCCACCGGGAAGTCGCCTTTTTTTCCTCCCTTCGTATCGATTTTTCATAATTTTTGCTTTTAAAAAATTTACCATGCTTATTTATTTGTGAACTTTACAAATGTAGACGAGAAAGCGACTTTATTTGACCCGATGTCTTCCACCCGTATCGCGGCGGGGAGATAGAGAGAAAAGAGGGGATTTGGTCTCGATGACTCCAAAAGACTAGAAAAGGTGAATCAACTCACTGAAACGATCATATAAGTACTAATGAACGGATCCCGTCTTGACTCCGAAGTTAAGCGTGCATGGACGGGTGCAATTCGAGGATGGGTGACCCACCGGGAAATCGCCATTTTTACCTCCTTTTTTATTGATTTTTCACAACTTTTGTATTTAAAAAACTTACCATGTCCATTTATTTGTGAACTTTACAAATGTAGACGAGAGAGCGACTTTATTTGACCCGATATCTTTCACCCATATCGAGGCGGGGAGAAAGAGAGAAAAGACGGGGTTTGGTCTCGATGACTCAGAAAGACTAGAAAAGGTGAATCAACTCACCGACACGATCATACCCTTACTAATGAACGGATCCCGTCTTGACTCCGAAGTTAAGCGTGCGTGGACGGGTGCAATGCGAGGATGGGTGACCCACCGGGAAGTCGCTATTTTTATCTCCTTTTTGTTGATTTTTCACAACTTTTGGATTTAAAAAACTTACCATGTCCATTTATTGGTGAACTTTACAAATGTAGACGAGAAAGCGACTTTATTTGACCCGATGTATTTCACCCGTATCGCGGCGGGGAGATAGAGAGAAAAGAGGGGATTTGGTCTCGATGACTCCAAAAGACTAGAAAAGGTGAATCAACTCACCGACACGATCATACCCGTACTAATGAACGGATCCCGTCTTGACTCCAAAGTTAAGCGTGCATGGACGGGTGCAATGCGAGGATGGGTGACCCACCAGGAAGTCGCCTTTTTTGCCTCCCTTCTTATCGATTTTTCATAATTTTTGCTTTTAAAAAATTTACCATGCTTCTTTATTTGTGAACTTTACAAATGTAGACGAGAAAGCGACTTTATTTGACCCGATGTATTTCACCTGTATCGCGGCGGGGAGATAAAGAGAAAAGAGGGGATTTGGTCTCGATGACTCCAAAAGACTAGAAAAGGTGAATCAACTCACTGAAACGATCATATAAGTACTACTGAACGGATCCCGTCTTGACTCCGAAGTTAAGCGTGCATGGACGGGTGCAATGCGAGGATGGGTGACCCACTGTGAAGTCGCCATTTTTACCTCCTTTTTGTTGATTTTTCACAACTTTTGTATTTAAAAAACTTACCATGTCCATTTATTTGTGAACTTTACAAATGTAGACGAGAAAGCGACTTTATTTGACCCGATGTATTTCACCTGTATCGCGGCGGGGAGATAGAGAGAAAAGAGGGGATTTGGTCTCGATGACTCCAAAAGACTAGAAAAGGTGAATCAACTCACCGACACGATCATACCAGTACTAAGGAACGGATCCCGTCTTGACTCCGAAGTTAAGCGTGCATGGACGGGTGCAATGCGAGGATGGGTGACCCACCGCGAAGTCGCCTTTTTTTCCTCCCTTCTTATCGATTTTTCATAATTTTTGCTTTTAAAAAAATTACCATGCTTATTTATTTGTGAACTTTACAAATGTAAACGAGAAAGCGACTTTATTTGACCCGATGTATTTCACCTGTATCGCGGCGGGGAGATAGAGAGAAAAGAGGGGATTTGGTCTCGATGACTCCAAAAGACTAGAAAAGGTGAATCAACTCACCGACACGATCATACCAGTACTAAGGAACGGATCCCGTCTTGACTCCGAAGTTAAGCGTGCATGGACGGGTGCAATGCGAGGATGGGTGACCCACCGCGAAGTCGCCTTTTTTTCCTCCCTTCTTATCGATTTTTCATAATTTTTGCTTTTAAAAAATTTACCATGCTTATTTATTTGTGAACTTTACAAATGTAGACGAGAAAGCGACTTTATTTGACCCGATGTATTTCACCCGTATCGCGGCGGGGAGATAGAGAGAAAAGAGGGGATTTGGTCTCGATGACTCCAAAAGACTAGAAAAGGTGAATCAACTCACCGACACGATCATACCAGTACTAACGAACGGATCCCGTCTTGACTCCGAAGTTAAGCGTGCATGGACGAGTGCAATGCGAGGATGGGTGACCCACCGGGAAGTCGCCTTTTTCTCCTCCCTTCTTATCGATTTTTCATAATTTTTGCTTTTAAAAAATTTACCATGCTTATTTATTTGTGAACTTTACAAATGTAAACGAGAAAGCGACTTTATTTGACCCGATGTATTTCACCTGTATCGCGGCGGGGAGATAGAGAGAAAAGAGGGGATTTGGTCTCGATGACTCCAAAAGACTAGAAAAGGTGAATCAACTCACCGACACGATCATACCAGTACTAACGAACGGATCCCGTCTTGACTCCGAAGTTAAGCGTGCATGGACGAGTGCAATGCGAGGATGGGTGACCCACCGGGAAGTCGCCTTTTTCTCCTCCCTTCTTATCGATTTTTCATAATTTTTGCTTTTAAAAAATTTACCATGCTTATTTATTTGTGAACTTTACAAATGTAAACGAGAAAGCGACTTTATTTGACCCGATGTCTTTCACCCGTATCGCGGCGGGGAGATAGAGAGAAAAGAGGGGATTTGGTCTCGATGACTCCAAAAGACTAGAAAAGGTGAATCAACTCACTGAAACGATCATATAAGTACTACTGAACGGATCCCGTCTTGACTCCGAAGTTAAGCGTGCATGGAAGGGTGCAATTCGAGGATGGGTGAACCACCGGGAAATCGCCATTTTTACCTCCTTTTTTATTGATTTTTCACAACTTTTGTATTTAAAAAACTTACCATGTCCATTTATTTGTGAACTTTACAAATGTAGACGATAAAGCGACTTTATTTGACCCGATGTATTTCACCTATATCGCGGCGGGGAGATAGAGAGAAAAGAGGGGATTTGGTCTCGATAACTCCAAAAGACTAGAAAAGGTGAATCAACTCACCGACACGATCATACCCGTACTAATGAACGGATCCCGTCTTGACTCCGAAGTTAAGCGTGCATGGACGGGTGCAATTCGAGGATGGGTGACCCACCGGGAAGTCGCCATTTTTACCTCCTTTTTTGTTGTTTTTTCACAACTTTTGTATTTAAAAAACTTACCATGGCCATTTATTAGTGAACTTTACAAATGTAGACGAGAGAGCGACTTTATTTGACCCGATGTCTTTCACCCATATCGAGGCGGGGAGAAAGAGAGAAAAGACGGGGTTTGGTCTCGATGACTCAGAAAGACTAGAAAAGGTGAATCAACTCACCGACACGATCATACCCTTACTAATGAACGGATCCCGTCTTGACTCCGAAGTTAAGCGTGCATGGACGGGTGCAATGCGAGGATGGGTGACCCACCGGGAAGTCGCTATTTTTATCTCCTTTTTTGTTGATTTTTTACAACTTTTGGATTTAAAAAACTTACCATGTCCATTTATTGGTGAACTTTACAAATGTAGACGAGAAAGCGACTTTATTTGACCCGATGTATTTCACCCGTATCGCGGCGGGGAGATAGAGAGAAAAGAGGGGATTTGGTCTCGATGACTCCAAAAGACTAGAAAAGGTGAATCAACTCACCGACACGATCATACCCGTACTAATGAACGGATCCCGTCTTGACTCCAAAGTTAAGCGTGCATGGACGGGTGCAATGCGAGGATGGGTGACCCACCAGGAAGTCACCTTTTTTGCCTCCCTTCTTATCGATTTTTCATAATTTTTGCTTTTAAAAAATTTACCATGCTTATTTATTTGTGAACTTTACAAATGTAGACGAGAAAGCGACTTTATTTGACCCGATGTATTTCACCTGTATCGCGGCGGGGAGATAAAGAGAAAAGAGGGGATTTGGTCTCGATGACTCCAAAAGACTAGAAAAGGTGAATCAACTCACTGAAACGATCATATAAGTACTACTGAACGGATCCCGTCTTGACTCCGAAGTTAAGCGTGCATGGACGGGTGCAATGCGAGGATGGGTGACCCACCGGGAAGTCGCCATTTTTACCTCCTTTTTGTTGATTTTTCACAACTTTTGTATTTAAAAAACTTACCATGTCCATTTATTTGTGAACTTTACAAATGTAGACGAGAAAACCCACCGGGAAGTCGCCTTTTTTTCCTCCCTTCGTATCGATTTTTCATAATTTTTGCTTTTAAAAAATTTACCATGCTTATTTATTTGTGAACTTTACAAATGTAGACGAGAAAGCGACTTTATTTGACCCGATGTCTTCCACCCGTATCGCGGCGGGGAGATAGAGAGAAAAGAGGGGATTTGGTCTCGATGACTCCAAAAGACTAGAAAAGGTGAATCAACTCACTGAAACGATCATATAAGTACTAATGAACGGATCCCGTCTTGACTCCGAAGTTAAGCGTGCATGGACGGGTGCAATTCGAGGATGGGTGACCCACCGGGAAATCGCCATTTTTACCTCCTTTTTTATTGATTTTTCACAACTTTTGTATTTAAAAAACTTACCATGTCCATTTATTTGTGAACTTTACAAATGTAGACGAGAGAGCGACTTTATTTGACCCGATATCTTTCACCCATATCGAGGCGGGGAGAAAGAGAGAAAAGACGGGGTTTGGTCTCGATGACTCAGAAAGACTAGAAAAGGTGAATCAACTCACCGACACGATCATACCCTTACTAATGAACGGATCCCGTCTTGACTCCGAAGTTAAGCGTGCGTGGACGGGTGCAATGCGAGGATGGGTGACCCACCGGGAAGTCGCTATTTTTATCTCCTTTTTGTTGATTTTTCACAACTTTTGGATTTAAAAAACTTACCATGTCCATTTATTGGTGAACTTTACAAATGTAGACGAGAAAGCGACTTTATTTGACCCGATGTATTTCACCCGTATCGCGGCGGGGAGATAGAGAGAAAAGAGGGGATTTGGTCTCGATGACTCCAAAAGACTAGAAAAGGTGAATCAACTCACCGACACGATCATACCCGTACTAATGAACGGATCCCGTCTTGACTCCAAAGTTAAGCGTGCATGGACGGGTGCAATGCGAGGATGGGTGACCCACCAGGAAGTCGCCTTTTTTGCCTCCCTTCTTATCGATTTTTCATAATTTTTGCTTTTAAAAAATTTACCATGCTTCTTTATTTGTGAACTTTACAAATGTAGACGAGAAAGCGACTTTATTTGACCCGATGTATTTCACCTGTATCGCGGCGGGGAGATAAAGAGAAAAGAGGGGATTTGGTCTCGATGACTCCAAAAGACTAGAAAAGGTGAATCAACTCACTGAAACGATCATATAAGTACTACTGAACGGATCCCGTCTTGACTCCGAAGTTAAGCGTGCATGGACGGGTGCAATGCGAGGATGGGTGACCCACTGTGAAGTCGCCATTTTTACCTCCTTTTTGTTGATTTTTCACAACTTTTGTATTTAAAAAACTTACCATGTCCATTTATTTGTGAACTTTACAAATGTAGACGAGAAAGCGACTTTATTTGACCCGATGTATTTCACCTGTATCGCGGCGGGGAGATAGAGAGAAAAGAGGGGATTTGGTCTCGATGACTCCAAAAGACTAGAAAAGGTGAATCAACTCACCGACACGATCATACCAGTACTAAGGAACGGATCCCGTCTTGACTCCGAAGTTAAGCGTGCATGGACGGGTGCAATGCGAGGATGGGTGACCCACCAGGAAGTCACCTTTTTTGCCTCCCTTCTTATCGATTTTTCATAATTTTTGCTTTTAAAAAATTTACGATGCTTATTTATTTGTGAACTTTACAAATGTAGACGAGAAAGCGACTTTATTTGACCCGATGTCTTTCACCCGTATCGCGGCGGGGAGATAGAGAGAAAAGAGGGGATTTGGTCTCGATGACTCCAAAAGACTAGAAAAGGTGAATCAACTCACCGACACAATCATATAAGTACTAATGAACGGATCCCGTCTTGACTCCGAAGTTAAGCGTGCATGGACGGGTGCAATTCGAGGATGGGTGACTCACCGGGAAGTCGCCATTTTTACCTCCTTTTTTGTTGTTTTTTCACAACTTTTGTATTTAAAAAACTTACCATGGCCATTTATTAGTGAACTTTACAAATGTAGACGAGAGAGCGACTTTATTTGACCCGATGTCTTTCACCCATATCGAGGCGGGGAGAAAGAGAGAAAAGACGGGGTTTGGTCTCGATGACTCAGAAAGACTAGAAAAGGTGAATCAACTCACCGACACGATCATACCCTTACTAATGAACGGATCCCGTCTTGACTCCGAAGTTAAGCGTGCGTGGACGGGTGCAATGCGAGGATGGGTGACCCACCGGGAAGTCGCTATTTTTATCTCCTTTTTTGTTGATTTTTCACAACTTTTGGATTTAAAAAACTTACCATGTCCATTTATTTGTGAACTTTACAAATGTAGACGAGAAAGCGACTTTATTTGACCCGATGTATTTCACCCGTATCGCGGCGGGGAGATAGAGAGAAAAGAGGGGATTTGGTCTCGATGACTCCAAAAGACTAGAAAAGGTGAATCAACTCACCGACACGATCATACCCGTACTAATGAACGGATCCCGTCTTGACTCCAAAGTTAAGCGTGCATGGACGGGTGCAATGCGAGGATGGGTGACCCACCAGGAAGTCGCCTTTTTTGCCTCCCTTCTTATCGATTTTTCATAATTTTTGCTTTTAAAAAATTTACCATGCTTATTTATTTGTGAACTTTACAAATGTAGACGAGAAAGCGACTTTATTTGACCCGATGTATTTCACCTGTATCGCGGCGGGGAGATAAAGAGAAAAGAGGGGATTTGGTCTCGATGACTCCAAAAGACTAGAAAAGGTGAATCAACTCACTGAAACGATCATATAAGTACTACTGAACGGATCCCGTCTTGACTCCGAAATTAAGCGTGCATGGACGGGTGCAATTCGAGGATGGGTGACCCACCGGGAAGTCGCCATTTTTACCTCCTTTTTTGTTGATTTTTCACAACTTTTGTATTTAAAAAACTTACCATGTCCATTTATTTGTGAACTTTACAAATGTAGACGAGAAAGCGACTTTATTTGACCCGATGTATTTCACCTGTATCGCGGCGGGGAGATAGAGAGAAAAGAGGGGATTTGGTCTCGATGACTCCAAAAGACTAGAAAAAGTGAATCAACTCACCGACACGATCATACCAGTACTAATAAACGGATCCCGTCTTGACTCCGAAGTTAAGCGTGCATGGACGGGTCCAATGCGAGCATGGGTAACCCACCGGGAAGTCGCCTTTTTTTCCTCCCTTCTTATCGATTTTTCATAATTTTTGCTTTTAAAAAATTTACCATGCTTATTTATTTGTGAACTTTACAAATGTAGACGAGAAAGCGATTTTATTTGACCCGATGTCTTTCACCCGTATCGCGGCGGGGAGATAGAGAGAAAAGAGGGGATTTGGTCTCGATGACTCCAAAAGACTAGAAAAGGTGAATCAACTCACCGACACAATCATATACGTACTAATGAACGGATCCCGTCTTGACTCCGAAGTTAAGCGTGCATGGACGGGTGCAATTCGAGGATGGGTGACCCACCGGGAAGTCGCCATTTTTACCTCCTTTTTTGTTGATTTTTCACAACTTTTGTATTTAAAAAACTTACCATGTCCATTTATTTGTGAACTTTACAAATGTAGACGAGAAAGCGACTTTATTTGACCCGATGTATTTCACCTGTATCGCGGCGGGGAGATAGAGAGAAAAGAGAAGATTTGGGCTCGATGACTCCAAAAGACTAGAAAAGGTTAATCAACTCACCGACACGATCATACCAGTACTAATGAACGGATCCCGTCTTAACTCCGAAGTTAAGCGTGCATGGACGGGTGCAATGCGAGGATGGGTGACCCACCGGGAAGTCACCATTTTTACGACCTTTTTTGTTGATTTTTCACAACTTTTGTATTTAAAAAACTTACCATGGCCATTTATTGGCGAACATTACAAATGTAGACGAGAGAGCGACTTTATTTGACCCGATGTCTTTCACCCGTATCGCGGCGGGGAGATAGAGAGTAAAGGGAGGATTTGGTCTCGATGACTCCAAAAGACTAGAAAAGGTGAATCAACTCACCGACACGATCATATAAGTACTAATGAACGGATCCCGTCTTGACTCCGAAGTTAAGCGTGCATGGACGGGTGGAATTCGTGGATGGGTGACCCACCGGGAAGTCGCTATTTTTATCTCCTTTTTTTCTGATTTTTCACAACTTTTGTATTTAAAAAACTTACCATGTCCATTTATTGGTGAACTTTACAAATGTAGACGAGAGAGCGACTTTATTTGACCCGATGTCTTTCACCCATATCGAGGCGGGGAGAAAGAGAGAAAAGAGGGGATTTGGTCTCGATGACTCCAAACGACTAGAAAAGGTTAATAAACTTACTGACACGATCATACCAGTACTAATGAACGGATCCCGTCTTGACTCCGAAGTTAAGCGTGCATGGACGGGTGCAATGCGAGGATGGGTGACCCACCGGGAAGTCGCCTTTTTTTCCTCCCTTCTTATCGATTTTTCATAATTTTTGCTTTTAAAAAATTTACCATGCTTATTTATTTGTGAACTTTACAAATGTAGACGAGAAAGCGACTTTATTTGACCCGATGTCTTTCAACCGTATCGCGGCGGGGAAATAGAGAGAAAAGAGGGGATTTGGTCTCGATGACTCCAAAAGACTAGAAAAGGTGAATCAATTCACCGACACAATCATATAAGTACTAATGAACGGATCCCGTCTAGACTCCGAAGTTAAGCGTGCATGGACGGGTGCAATGCGAGGATGGGTGACCCACCGGGAAGTCGCCTTTTTTTCCTCCCTTCTTATCGATTTTTCATA
>BRYF01000022.1:18603625-18623625 GCA_030159135.1 Actinidia polygama | reverse complement strand
ATAAGTACTAATGAACGGATCCCGTCTTGACTCCGAAGTTAAGCGTGCATGGACGGATGCAATTCGAGGATGGGTGACCCACCGGGAAGTCGCCATTTTTACCTCCTTTTTTGTTGATTTTTCACAACTTTTGTGTTTAAAAAACGTACCATGTCCATTTATTGGTGAACTTTACAAATGTAGACGAGAGAGCGACTTTATTTGACCCGATGTCTTTCACCCATATCGAGGCGGGGGGAAAGAGAGAAAAGAGAGGATTTGGGGTCGATGACTCCAAAAGACTAGAAAAGGTTAATCAACTCACCTACACGATCATACCAGCACTAATGAACGGATCCCGTCTTGACTCCGAAGTTAAGCGTGCATGGACGGGTGCAATGCGAGGATGGGTGACCCACCGGGAAGTCACCATTTTTACCTCCTTTTTTGTTGGTTTTTCACAACTTTTGTATTTAAAAAACTTACCATGGCCATTTATTGGCGAACATTACAAATATAGACGAGAGAGCGACTTTATTTGATCCAATGTCTTTCACCCGTATCGCGGCGGGGAGATAGAGAGAAAAGGGCGGATTTGCTCTCGATTACTCCAAAAGACTAGAAAAGGTGAATCAACTCACCGACACGATCATATAAGTACTAATGAACGGATCCCGTCTTGACTCCGAAGTTAAGCGTGCATGGACGGGTGTATATCGTGGATGGGTGACCCACCGGGAAGTCGCTATTTTTATCTCCTTTTTTGCTGATTTTTCACAACTTTTGTATTTAAAAAACTTACCATGTCCATTTATTGGTGAACTTTACAAATGTAGACGAGAGAGCGACTTTATTTGACCCGATGTCTTTCACCCATATCGAGGCGGTGAGAAAGAGAGAAAAGAGGGGATTTGGTCTCGATGACTCCAAACGACTAGAAAAGGTGAATCAACTCACCGACACGATCATACCAGTACTAATGAACGGATCCCGTCTTGACTCCGAAGTTAAGCGTGCATGAACGGGTGCAATGCGAGGATGGGTGACCCACCGGGAAGTCGCCTTTTTTTCCTCCCTTCTTATCGATTTTTCATAATTTTTGCTTTTAAAAAATTTACCATGCTTATTTATTTGTGAACTTTACAAATGTAGACGAGAAAGCGACTTTATTTGACCCGATGTCTTTCACCCGTATCGCGGCGGGGAGATAGAGAAAAGAGGGGATTTGGTCTCGATGACTCCAAAAGACTAGAAAAGGTGAATCAACTCACCGACACAATCATATAAGTACTAATGAACGGATCCCGTCTTGACTCCGAAGTTAAGCGTGCATGGACGGGTGCAATTCGAGGATGGGTGACCCACTGTGAAGTCGCCATTTTTACCTCCTTTTTGTTGATTTTTCACAACTTTTGTATTTAAAAAACTTACCATGTCCATTTATTGGTGAACTTTACAAATGTGGACGAGAGAGCGACTTTATTTGACCCGATGTCTTTCACCCGTATCGCGGCGGGGAGAAAGAGAGAAAAGAGGGGATTTGGTCTCGATGACTCCAAAAGACTAGAAAAGGTGAATCAATTCACCGACACGATCATACCAGTACTAATGAACGGATCCCGTCTTGATTCCAAAGTTAAGCGTGCATGGAGGGGTGCAATGCGAGGATGGGTGACCCACTGGAAGTCGCCATTTTTCCCTCCTTTTTTGTTGATTTTTCAAAACTTTTGTAATTAAAAAACTTACCATGTCCATTTATTGGTGAACTTTATAAATGTAGACGAGAAAGCGACTTTATTCGACCTGGTGTCGTTCACCCGTATCGCGGTGGGGCAAAAGGGAGCGAGCGGGAAATTTGGGCTCGATATCTCCAAAAGACTAGAAAAGGTGAATCAACACCGACACGATCATACCAGTAATAATGAACAGATCCCAACTTGACTCCGAAGTTAAGCGTGCATGGACGGGTGCAATGCGAGGATGGGTGACCCACCGGGAAGTCTCCTTTTTTACCTCCCTTTTTATCGATTTTTCATAATTTTTGCTTTTAAAAAATTTACCATGCTTATTTATTTGTGAACTTTACAAATGTAGACAAGAGAGCGACTTTATTTGACCCGATGTCTTTCACCCGTATCGCGGCGGGGAGACAGAGAGAAAAGAGGTGATTTGGTCTCGATGAGTCCAAAAGACTAGAAAAGGTGAATCAACTCACCGACACGATCATATAAGTACTAATGAACGGATCCCGTCTTGACTCCGAAGTTAAGCGTGCATGGACGGGTGCAATGCGAGGATGGGTGACCCACCGGGAAGTCACCATTTTTACCTCCTTTTTTGTTGATTTTTCACAACTTTTGTATTTTAAAAACTTACCATGGCCATTTATTGGTGAACATTACAAATGTAGACGAGAGAGCAACTTTATTTGACCCGATGTCTTTCACCCGTATCGCAGCGGGGAGATAGAGAGAAAATAGAGGATTTGGTCTCGATGACTCCAAAAAACTAGAAAAGGTGAATCAACTCATCGACACGATCATATAAGTACTAATGAACGGATCCCGTCTTGACTCCGAAGTTAAGCGTGCATGGACGGGTGCAATTCGAGGATGGGTGACCCACCGGGAAGTCGCTATTTTTATCTCCTTTTTTGTTGATTTTTCACAACTTTTGTATTTAAAAAACTTACCATGTCCATTTATTGGTGACCTTTACAAATGTAGACGAGAGAGCGACTTTATTTGACCCGATGTCTTTCACCCATATCGAGGCGGGGAGAAAGAGAGAAAAGAGGGGATTTGGTCTCGATGACTCCAAAAGACTAGAAAAGGTGAATCAACTCACCGACACGATCATACCCGTACTAATGAACGGATCCCGTCTTGACTCCGAAGTTAAGCGTGCATGGACGGGTGCAATGCGAGGATGGGTGACCCACCGGGAAGTCGCCTTTTTTGCCTCCCTTCTTATCGATTTTTCATAATTTTTACTTTTAAAAAATTTACCATGCTTATTTATTTGTGAACTTTACAAATGTAAACGAGAAAGCGACTTTATTTGACCCGATGTCTTTCACCCGTATCGCGGCGGGGAGATAGAGAGAAAAGAGGGGATTTGGTCTCGATGACTCCAAAAGACTAGAAAAGGTGAATCATCTCACCGACACAATCATATAAGTACTAATGAACGGATCCCGTCTTGACTCCGAAGTTAAGCGTGCATGGACGGGTGCAATGCGAGGATGGGTGACCCACCGGGAAGTCACCATTTTTACCTCCTTTTTTGTTGATTTTTCACAACTTTTGTATTTAAAAAACTTACCATGGCCATTTATTGGCGAACATTACAAATATAGACGAGAGAGCGACTTTATTTGATCCAATGTCTTTCACCCGTATCGCGGCGGGGAGATAGAGAGAAAAGGGCGGATTTGCTCTCGATGACTCCAAAAGACTAGAAAAGGTGAATCAACTCACCGACACGATCATATAAGTACTAATGAACGGATCCCGTCTTGACTCCGAAGTTAAGCGTGCATGGACGGGTGTATATCGTGGATGGGTGACCCACCGGGAAGTCGCTATTTTTATCTCCTTTTTTGCTGATTTTTCACAACTTTTGTATTTAAAAAACTTACCATGTCCATTTATTGGTGAACTTTATAAATGTAGACGAGAGAGCGACTTTATTTGACCCGATGTCTTTCACCCATATCGAGGCGGTGAGAAAGAGAGAAAAGAGGGGATTTGGTCTCGATGACTCCAAACGACTAGAAAAGGTGAATCAACTCACCGACACGATCATACCAGTACTAATGAACGGATCCCGTCTTGACTCCGAAGTTAAGCGTGCATGGACGGGTGCAATGCGAGGATGGGTGACCCACCGGGAAGTCGCCTTTTTTTCCTCCCTTCTTATCGATTTTTCATAATTTTTGCTTTTAAAAAATTTACCATGCTTATTTATTTGTGAACTTTACAAATGTAGACGAGAAAGCGACTTTATTTGACCCGATGTCTTTCACCCGTATCGCGGCGGGGAAATAGAGAGAAAAGAGGGGATTTGGTCTCGATGACTCCAAAAGACTAGAAAAGGTGAATCTACTCACCGACACAATCATATAAGTACTAATGAACGGATCCCGTCTTGACTCCGAAGTTAAGCGTCCATGGACAGGTGCAATGCGAGGATGGGTGACCCACCGGGAAGTCGCCTTTTTTTCCTCCCTTCTTATCGATTTTTCATAATTTTTGCTTTTAAAAAATTTACCATGCTTATTTATTTGTGAACTTTACGAATGTAGACGAGAAATCGACTTTATTTGACCCGATGTCTTTCACTCGTATCGCGGCGGGGAGATAGAGAGAAAAGAGGGGATTTGGTCTCGATGACTCCAAAAGACTAGAAAAGGTGAATCAACTCACCGACACAATCATATAAGTACTAATGAACGGATCCCGTCTTGACTCCGAAGTTAAGCGTGCATGGACGGGTGCAATTCGAGGATGGGTGACCCACTGTGAAGTCGCCATTTTTACCTCCTTTTTGTTGATTTTTCACAACTTTTGTATTTAAAAAACTTACCATGTCCATTTATTGGTGAACTTTACAAATGTGGACGAGAGAGCGACTTTATTTGACCCGATGTCTTTCACCCGTATCGCGGCGGGGAGACAGAGAGAAAAGAGGTGATTTGGTCTCGATGACTCCAAAAGACTAGAAAAGGTGAATCAACTCACTGACACGATCATATAAGTACTAATGAACGGATCCCGTCTTGACTCCGAAGTTAAGCGTGCATGGACGGGTGCAATGCGAGGATGGGTGACCCACCGGGAAGTCACCATTTTTACCTCCTTTTTTGTTGATTTTTCACAACTTTTGTATTTAAAAAACTTACCATGGCCATTTATTGGTGAACATTACAAATGTAGACGAGAGAGCGACTTTATTTGACCCGATGTCTTTCACCCGTATCGCGGCGGGGAGATAGAGAGAAAAGAGAGGATTTGGTATCGATGACTCCATAAAACTAGAAAAGGTGAATCAACTCACCGACACGATCATACCCTTACTAATGAACGGATCCCGTCTTGACTCCGAAGTTAAGCGTGCATGGACGGGTGCAATTCGAGGATGGGTGACCCACCGGGAAGTCGCTATTTTTATCTCCTTTTTTGTTGATTTTTTACAACTTTTGTATTTAAAAAACTTACCATGTCCATTTATTGGTGAACTTTACAAATGTAGACGAGAGAGCGACTTTATTTGACCTGATGTCTTTCACCCATATCGAGGCGGGGAGGAAGAGAGAAAAGAGGGGATTTGGTCTCGATGACTCCAAACGACTAGAAAAGGTGAATCAACTCACCGACACGATCATACCAGTACTAATGAACGGATCCCGTCTTGACTCCGAAGTTAAGCGTGCATGGACGGGTGCAATGCGAGGATGGGTGACCCATCGGGAAGTCGCCTTTTTTTCCTCCCTTCTTATCGATTTTTCATAATTTTTACTTTTAAAAAATTTACCATGCTTATTTATTTGTGAACTTTACAAATGTAAACGAGAAAGCGACTTTATTTGACCCGATGTCTTTCACCCGTATCGCGGCGGGGAGATAGAGAGAAAAGAGGGGATTTGGTCTCGATGACTCCAAAAGACTAGAAAAGGTGAATCAACTCACCGACACAATCATATAAGTACTAATGAACGGATCCCGTCTTGACTCCGAAGTTAAGCGTGCATGGACGGATGCAATTCGAGGATGGGTGACCCACCAGGAAGTCGCCATTTTTACCTCCTTTTTTGTTGATTTTTCACAACTTTTGTGTTTAAAAAACTTACCATGTCCATTTATTGGTGAACTTTACAAATGTAGACGAGAGAGCGACTTTATTTGACCCGATGTCTTTCACCCATATCGAGGCGGGGGGAAAGAGAGAAAAGAGAGGATTTGGGCTCGATGACTCCAAAAGACTAGAAAAGGTTAATCAACTCACCTACACGATCATACCAGCACTAATGAACGGAT
The DNA here is from genome assembly GCA_030159135.1 of Actinidia polygama. NCBI lineage: Eukaryota > Viridiplantae > Streptophyta > Magnoliopsida > Ericales > Actinidiaceae > Actinidia > Actinidia polygama. The sequence goes on along the minus strand of BRYF01000022.1, from coordinate 18,617,608 downwards.
CCCGTCTTGACTCCGAAGTTAAGCGTGCATGGACGGGTGCAATGCGAGGATGGGTGACCCACCGGGAAGTCACCATTTTTACCTCCTTTTTTGTTGGTTTTTCACAACTTTTGTATTTAAAAAACTTACCATGGCCATTTATTGGCGAACATTACAAATATAGACGAGAGAGCGACTTTATTTGATCCAATGTCTTTCACCCGTATCGCGGCGGGGAGATAGAGAGAAAAGGGCGGATTTGCTCTCGATTACTCCAAAAGACTAGAAAAGGTGAATCAACTCACCGACACGATCATATAAGTACTAATGAACGGATCCCGTCTTGACTCCGAAGTTAAGCGTGCATGGACGGGTGTATATCGTGGATGGGTGACCCACCGGGAAGTCGCTATTTTTATCTCCTTTTTTGCTGATTTTTCACAACTTTTGTATTTAAAAAACTTACCATGTCCATTTATTGGTGAACTTTACAAATGTAGACGAGAGAGCGACTTTATTTAACCCGATGTCTTTCACCCATATCGAGGCGGTGAGAAAGAGAGAAAAGAGGGGATTTGGTCTCGATGACTCCAAACGACTAGAAAAGGTGAATCAACTCACCGACACGATCATACCAGTACTAATGAACGGATCCCGTCTTGACTCCGAAGTTAAGCGTGCATGGACGGGTGCAATGCGAGGATGGGTGACCCACCGGGAAGTCGCCTTTTTTTCCTCCCTTCTTATCGATTTTTCATAATTTTTGCTTTTAAAAAATTTACCATGCTTATTTATTTGTGAACTTTACAAATGTAGACGAGAAAGCGACTTTATTTGACCCGATGTCTTTCACCCGTATCGCGGCGGGGAAATAGAGAGAAAAGAGGGGATTTGGTCTCGATGACTCCAAAAGACTAGAAAAGGTGAATCTACTCACCGACACAATCATATAAGTACTAATGAACGGATCCCGTCTTGACTCCGAAGTTAAGCGTCCATGGACAGGTGCAATGCGAGGATGGGTGACCCACCGGGAAGTCGCCTTTTTTTCCTCCCTTCTTATCGATTTTTCATAATTTTTGCTTTTAAAAAATTTACCATGCTTATTTATTTGTGAACTTTACGAATGTAGACGAGAAATCGACTTTATTTGACCCGATGTCTTTCACTCGTATCGCGGCGGGGAGATAGAGAGAAAAGAGGGGATTTGGTCTCGATGACTCCAAAAGACTAGAAAAGGTGAATCAACTCACCGACACAATCATATAAGTACTAATGAACGGATCCCGTCTTGACTCCGAAGTTAAGCGTGCATGGACGGGTGCAATTCGAGGATGGGTGACCCACTGTGAAGTCGCCATTTTTACCTCCTTTTTGTTGATTTTTCACAACTTTTGTATTTAAAAAACTTACCATGTCCATTTATTGGTGAACTTTACAAATGTGGACGAGAGAGCGACTTTATTTGACCCGATGTCTTTCACCCATATCGAGGCGGGGAGAAAGAGAGAAAAGAGGGGATTTGGTCTCGATGACTCCAAAAGACTAGAAAAGGTGAATCAATTCACCGACACGATCATACCAGTACTAATGAACGGATCCCGTCTTGATTCCAAAGTTAAGCGTGCAGGGACGGGTGCAATGCGAGGATGGGTGACCCACTGGGAAGTCGCCATTTTTCCCTCCTTTTTTGTTGATTTTTCAAAACTTTTGTAATTAAAAAACTTACCATGTCCATTTATTGGTGAACTTTATAAATGTAGACGAGAAAGCGACTTTATTCGACCTGGTGTCGTTCACCCCGTATCGCGGTGGGGCAAAAGGGAGCGAGCGGGAAATTTGGGCTCGATGTCTCCAAAAGACTAGAAAAGGTGAATCAACACCGACACGATCATACCAGTAATAATGAACAGATCCCAACTTGACTCCGAAGTTAAGCGTGCATGGACGGGTGCAATGCGAGGATGGGTGACCCACCAGGAAGTCTCCTTTTTTACCTCCCTTTTTATCGATTTTTCATAATTTTTGCTTTTAAAAAATTTACCATGCTTATTTATTTGTGAACTTTACAAATGTAGACAAGAGAGCGACTTTATTTGACCCGATGTCTTTCACCCGTATCGCGGCGGGGAGACAGAGAGAAAAGAGGTGATTTGGTCTCGATGACTCCAAAAGACTAGAAAAGGTGAATCAACTCACCGACACGATCATATAAGTACTAATGAACGGATCCCGTCTTGACTCCGAAGTTAAGCGTGCATGGACGGGTGCAATGCGAGGATGGGTGACCCACCGGGAAGTCACCATTTTTACCTCTTTTTTTGTTGATTTTTCACAACTTTTGTATTTTAAAAACTTACCATGGCCATTTATTGGTGAACATTACAAATGTAGACGAGAGAGCAACTTTATTTGACCCGATGTCTTTCACCCGTATCGCAGCGGGGAGATAGAGAGAAAATAGAGGATTTGGTCTCGATGACTCCAAAAAACTAGAAAAGGTGAATCAACTCATCGACACGATCATATAAGTACTAATGAACGGATCCCGTCTTGACTCCGAAGTTAAGCGTGCATGGACGGGTGCAATTCGAGGATGGGTGACCCACCGGGAAGTCGCTATTTTTATCTCCTTTTTTGTTGATTTTTCACAACTTTTGTATTTAAAAAACTTACCATGTCCATTTATTGGTGACCTTTACAAATGTAGACGAGAGAGCGACTTTATTTGACCCGATGTCTTTCACCCATATCGAGGCGGGGAGAAAGAGAGAAAAGAGGGGATTTGGTCTCGATGACTCCAAAAGACTAGAAAAGGTGAATCAACTCACCGACACGATCATACCCGTACTAATGAACGGATCCCGTCTTGACTCCGAAGTTAAGCGTGCATGGACGGGTGCAATGCGAGGATGGGTGACCCACCGGGAAGTACCCTTTTTTGCCTCCCTTCTTATCGATTTTTCATAATTTTTACTTTTAAAAAATTTACCATGCTTATTTATTTGTGAACTTTACAAATGTAAACGAGAAAGCGACTTTATTTGACCCGATGTCTTTCACCCGTATCGCGGCGGGGAGATAGAGAGAAAAGAGGGGATTTGGTCTCGATGACTCCAAAAGACTAGAAATGGTGAATCATCTCACCGACACAATCATATAAGTACTAATGAACGGATCCCGTCTTGACTCCGAAGTTAAGCGTGCATGGACGGATGCAATTCGAGGATGGGTGACCCACCGGGAAGTCGCCATTTTTACCTCCTTTTTTGTTGATTTTTCACAACTTTTGTGTTTAAAAAACTTACCATGTCCATTTATTGGTGAACTTTACAAATGTAGACGAGAGAGCGACTTTATTTGACCCGATGTCTTTCACCCGTATCGCGGCGGGGAAATAGAGAGAAAAGAGAGGATTTGGTCTCGATGACTCCAAAAGACTAGAAAAGGTTAATCAACTCACCTACACGATCATACCAGCACTAATGAACGGATCCCGTCTTGACTCCGAAGTTAAGCGTGCATGGACGGGTGCAATGCGAGGATGGGTGACCCACCGGGAAGTCACCATTTTTACCTCCTTTTTTGTTGATTTTTCACAACTTTTGTATTTAAAAAACTTACCATGGCCATTTATTGGCGAACATTACAAATATAGACGAGAGAGCGACTTTATTTGATCCAATGTCTTTCACCCGTATCGCGGCGGGGAGATAGAGAGAAAAGGGCGGATTTGCTCTCGATTACTCCAAAAGACTAGAAAAGGTGAATCAACTCACCGACACGATCATATAAGTACTAATGAACGGATCCCGTCTTGACTCCGAAGTTAAGCGTGCATGGACGGGTGCAATTCGAGGATGGGTGACCCACCGGGAAGTTGCCATTTTTACCTCCTTTTTTGCTGATTTTTCACAACTTTTGTATTTAAAAAACTTACCATTTCCATTTATTAGTGAACTTTACAAATTTTGACGAGAGAGCGATTTTATTGGACCCGATGTCTTTTACCCATATCGAGGCGGGGAGAAAGAGAGAAAAGAAGGGATTTGGTCTCGATGACTCCAAAAGACTAGAAAAGGTGAATCAATTCACCGACACGATCATACCAGTACTAATGAACGGATCCCGTCTTGACTCCGAAGTTAAGCGTGCATGGACGGGTGCAATGCGAGGATGGGTGACCCACTGGGAAGTCGCCATTTTTACCTCCTTTTTTGTTGCTTTTTCACAACTTTTGTATTTAAAAAACTTACCATGTCCATTTATTGGTGAACTTTACAAATGTAGACGAGAGAGCGACTTTATTTGACCCGATGTCTTTTACCCGTATCGCGGCGGGGGAAAGAGAGAAAAGAGAGGATTTGGTCTCGATGACTCCAAAAGACTAGAAAAGGTGAATCAACTCACCAACACGATCATACCAGTACTAATGAACGGATCCCGTCTTGACTCCGAAGTTAAGCGTGCATGGACGGGTGCAATGCGAGGATGGGTGACCCACCGGGAAGTCACCATTTTTACCTCCTTTTTTGTTGATTTTTCACAACTTTTGTATTTAAAAAACTTACCATGGCCATTTATTGGTGAACATTACAAATGTAGACGAGAGAGCGACTTTATTTGACCTGATGTCTTTCACCCGTATCGTGGCGGGGAGATAGAGAGAAAAGGGAGGATTTGGTATCGATGACTCCAAAAGACTAGAAAAGGTGAATCAACTCACCGACACGATCATATAAGTACTAATGAACGGATCCCGTCTTGACTCCGAAGTTAAGCGTGCATGGACGGGTGCAATTCGAGGATGGGTGACCCACCAGGAAGTCGCTATTTTTATCTCCGTTTTTGCTGATTTTTCACAACTTTTGTATTTAAAAAACTTACCATGTCCATTTATTGGTGAACTTTACAAATGTAGACGAGAGAGCGACTTTATTTGACCCGATGTCTTTCACCCGTATCGAGGCGGGGAGAAAGAGAGAAAAGAGGGGATTTGGTCTCGATGACTCCAAACGACTAGAAAAGGTGAATCAACTCACCGACACGATCATACCAGTACTAATGAACGGATCCCGTCTTGACTCCGAAGTTAAGCGTGCATGGACGGGTGCAATGCGAGGATGGGTGACCCGCCGGGAAGTCGCCTTTTTTGCCTCCCTTCTTATCGATTTTTCATAATTTTTACTTTTAAAAAATTTACCATCCTTAATCGTTTGTGAACTTTACAAATGTAGACGAGAAAGCGACTTTATTTGACCCGATGTCTTTCACCAGTATCGCGGCGGGGAGATAGAGAGAAAAGAGGGGATTTGGTCTCGATGACTCAGAAAGACTAGAAAAGGTGAATCAACTCACCGACACAATCATACCCTTACTAATGAACGGATCCCGTCTTGATTCCGAAGTTAAGCGTGCATGGACGGGTGCAATGCGAGGATGGGTGACCCACCGGGAAGTTCTCCTTTTTTACCTCCCTTTTTTTCGATTTTTTCATAATTTTTGCTTTTCATTAATTTACCATGCTTATTTATTTGTGAACTTTACAAATGTAGACGATAAAGCGACTTTATTTGACCCGATGTCTTTCACTCGTATCGCGGCGGGGAGATAGAGAGAAAAGAGGGGATTTGGTCTCGATGACTCGGAAAGACTAGAAAAGGTGAATCAACTCACCGACACGATCATACCAGTACTAATGAACGAATCCCGTCTTGATTCCAAAGTTAAGCGTGCATGGACGGGTGCAATGCGGGATGGGTGACCCACCGGGAAGTCTCCTTTTTTACCTCCCTTTTTATCGATTTTTCATAATTTTTGCTTTTAAAAAATTCACCATGCTTATTTATTTGTGAACTTTACAAATGTAGACGAGAGAGCGACTTTATTTGACCCGATGTCTTTCACCCGTATCGCGGCGGGGAGATAGAGAGAAAAGAGGGGATTTGGTATCGATGACTCCAAAAGAGTAGAAAAGGTGAATGAACTCGCCGACACGATCATACCAGTACTAATGAACGGATCCCGTCTTGACACCGAAGTTAAGCGTGCATGGACGGGTGCAATTCGAGGATGGGTGACCCACCGGGAAGTTGCCATTTTTACCTCCTTTTTTGTTGATTTTTCACAACTTTTGTATTTAAAAAACTTACCATGTCCATTTATTAGTGAACTTTACAAATTTAGACGAGAGAGCGACTTTATTTGACCCGATGTCTTTCACCCGTATCGCGGCGGGGAGAAAGAGAGAAAAGAGGGGATTTGGTCTCGATGACTCCAAAAGACTAGAAAAGGTGAATCAACTCGCCGACACGATCATACCAGTACTAATGAACGGATCCCGTCTTGACTCCGAAGTTAAGCGTGCATAGACGGGTGCAATGCAAGGATGGGTGACCCACCGGGAAGTCGCCTTTTTTCCTCCCTTCTTATCGATTTTTCATAATTTTTACTTTTAAAAAATTTACCATGCTGATTTATTTGTGAACTTTACAAATGTAGACGAGAAAGCGACTTTATTTGACCCGATTTCTTTCACCCGTATCGCGGCGGGAAGACAGAGAGAAAAGAGGGGATTTGGTCTCGATGACTGCAAAAGACTAGAAAAGGTGAATCAACTCACCGACACGATCATATAAGTACTAATGAACGGATCCCGTCTTGACTCCGAAGTTAAGCGTGCATGGACGGGTGCAATGCAAGGATGGGTGACCCACCGGGAAGTCGCCATTTTTACCTCCTTTTTTGTTGATTTTTCACAACTTTTTTATTTAAAAAACTTACCATGTCCATTTATTGGTGAACTTTACAAATGTAGACGAGAGAGCGACTTTATTTGACCCGATGTCTTTCACCCATATCGAGGCGGGGAGAAAGAGAGAAAAGAGGGATTTGGTCTCGATGACTCCAAAAGACTAGAAAATGTGAATCAACTCACCGACACGATCATACCAGTACTAACGAACGGATCCCGTCTTGACTCCGAAGTTAAGCGTGCATGGACGAGTGCAATGCGAGGATGGGTGACCCACCGGGAAGTCGCCTTTTTCTCCTCCCTTCTTATCGATTTTTCATAATTTTTACTTTTAAAAAATTTACCATGCTTATTTATTTGTGAACTTTACAAATGTAAACGAGAAAGCGACTTTATTTGACCCGATGTCTTTCACCCATATTGCGGCGGAGAGAAAGAGAGAAAAGAGGGGGTTTGGTCTCGATGACTCAGAAAGACTAGAAAAGGTGAATCAACTCACCGACACGATCATACCAGTACTAATGAACGGATCCCGTCTTGACTCCGAAGTTAAGCGTGCATGGACGGGTGCAATGCGAGGATGGGTGACCCACCGGAAAGTAGCCATTTTTACCTCCTTTTTTGTTGATTTTTCACAACTTTTGTATTTAAAAAACTTACCAAGGCCATTTATTGGTGAACATTACAAATGTAGACGAGAGAGCAATTTTATTTGACCCTATGTCTTTCACCCGTATCGCAGCGGGGCAAACGGGAGCGATCTGGAAATTTGTGCTTGATGTCTCCAAAAGACTAGAAAAGGTGAATCAACTCGCTGACACGATCATACCAGTACTAATGAATGGATCCCGTCTTGACTCCGAAGTTAAGCGTGCATGGACGGGTGCAATGCGACGATGGGATACCCACCGGGAAGTCTACTTTTTTACCTCCCTTCTTATCGATTTTTCACAATTTTTGCTTTTAAAAAATTTCCCATGCTTATTTATTTGCGCAATTTGCAAATGTAGACGAGAGAGCGACTTTATTTGACCCGATGTCTTTCACCCGTATCGCGGCGGGGAGATAGAGAGAAAAGAGGGGATTAGGTCTCGATGACTCAGAAAGACTAGAAAAAGTGAATCAACTCACTGACACGATCATACCAGTAGTAATGAACGGATCCCGTCTTGACTCCGAAGTTAAGCGTGCATAGACGGGTGCAATGCGAGGATGGGTGACCCACCGGGAAGTCTCCTTTTTTACTTACCTTTTTATCGATTTATCATAATTTTTGCTTTTAAAAAATTTACCATGCTTATTTATTTGTGAACTTTACAAATGTAGACGAGAAAGCGACTTTAATCGACCCGGTGTCTTTCACCCATATCGCGGCTAGGAAAAGGGAGCGAGCTGGAAATTTGTGCTTGATGTCTCCAAAAGACTAGAAAAGGTGAATCAACTCACCGACACGATCACACCAGTACTAATGAACGGATCCCGTCTTGACTCCGAAGTTAAGCGTGCATGGACGGGTGCAATGCGAGGATGGGTGACCCACCGGGAAGTCGCCTTTTTTACCTACGTTTTTGTCGATTTTGCACAAGTTTTGTATTTAAAAAACTTACCATGGCCATTTATTGGTGAACTTTACAAATGTGGACGAGAAAGCGACTTTATTCGACCCGGTGTCTTTCACCCGTATCGCGGTTGGGAAAAAGGGAGCGAGCGGGAAGTTTGCGCTTGGTATCTCCAAATAACTAGAAAAGGTAAATCAACTCACCGATACAATCATACCAGTACTAATGAACGGATCCCGTCTTGACTCCGAAGTTAAGCCTGCATGGACAGGTGCAATTCGAGGATGGGTGACCCACCGGGAAGTCGCCATTTTTACCTCCTTTTTTGTTGATTTTTCACAACTTTTGTATTTAAAAAACTTACCGTGTCCATTTATTGGTGAACTTTACAGATGTAGACGAGAGAGCGACTTTATTTGACCCGATGTCTTTCACCCGTATCGAGGCGGGGAGAAAGAGAGAAAAGAGGGGATTTGATCTCGATGATTCCAAAAGACTAGAAAAGGTGAATCAACTCACCGACACGATCATACCAGTACTAATGAACGGATCCCTTCTTGACTCCGAAGTTAAGCGTGCATGGACGGGTGCAACGCGAGAATGGGTGACCCACCGGGAAATCGCCATTTTTACCTACCTTTTTGTCGATTTTTCACAAGTTTTGTATTTAAAAAACTTACCATGGCCATTTATTGGTGAACTTTATAAATGTATACGAGAAAGCGACATTATTCGACCCGGTGTCTTTCACCCGTATCGCGATGGGCCAAAAGGGAGCAAGCAGGAAATTTGGGCTCGATGTCTACAAAAGACTAGAAAAGGTGAATCAACTCACCGACACGATCATACCAGTACTCATGAACGGATCCCGTCTTGACTCCGAAGTTAAGCGTGCATAGACGGGTGCAATGCGAGGATGGGTGACCCACCGGGAAATCGCCTTTTTTGCCTACCTTTTTGTTGATTTTTCACAACTTTTGTATTTAAAAAACTTACCATGTCCATTTATTGGTGAAGTTTATAAATGTAGACGATAAAGCGACTTTATTCGACCCGGTGTCTTTCACCCGTATCGCGATGGGGCAAAAGGGAGCAATTGGAAAATTTAGGCTCGATGTCTACAAAAGACTAGAAAAGGTGAATCAACTCACCGACACGATCATACCAGTACTAATGAACGGATCCCGTCTTAACTTTGAAGTTAAGCGTGCATGGACGGCTGCAATGCGAGGATGGGTGACCCACCAGGAAGTCGCCTTTTTTACAGACCTTTTTGTTGATTTTTCACAACTTTTGTATTTAAAAAACTTACCATGTCCATTTATTGGTGAACTTTATAAATGTATACGAGAAAGCGACATTATTCGACCCGGTGTCTTTCACCCGTATCGCGATGGGCCAAAAGGGAGCAAGCAGGAAATTTGGGCTCGATGTCTACAAAAGACTAGAAAAGGTGAATCAACTCACCGACACGATCATACCAGTACTCATGAACGGATCCCGTCTTAACTCCGAAGTTAAGCGTGCATGGACGGGTGCAATGCGAGGATGGGTGATCCACCGGTAAGACACCTTTTTTACCTCCCTTTTTATCGATTTTTCACAAATTTTGCTTTTAAAAAATTTACCATGCTTATTTATTGGTGAACTTTACAAATGTAGACGAGAGAGCGACTTTATTTGATTCGATGTCTTTCACCCGTATCGCGGCAGGGCAAAATAGAGCAACCGGGGAATTTGGGCTCGATGTCTACAAAAGACTAGAAAAGGTGAATCAACTCACCGACACGATCATACCAGTACTAATGAACGGATCCAGTCTTGACTCCGAACTTAAGCGTGCATGGACGAGTGCAATGCGAGGATGGGTAACCCACCGGGAAGTCGTCTTTTTTACCTACCTTTTTGTCGATTTTTCACAACTTTTGTATCTAAAAAATTTACCATGCCCATTTATTGGTGAACTTTACAAATGTAGAGGAGAAAGCGACTTTATTCGACCCGGTGTCTTTCACCCGTATCGCCACGGGGTAAAACAGAGCAAGCGGGGAATTTGGGCTCGATGTCTCCAAAAGACTAGAAAAGGTGAATCAACTCACTGACACGATCATACCAGTACTAATGAACGGATCCCGTCTTGACTCTGAAGTTAAGCGTGCATAGACAGGTGCAATGCGAGGATTGGTGACCCACCGAGATGTCGCCTTTTTTACCTCCCTTTTTGTAGATTTTTCACAATTCTTGCTTTTAAAAAATTTACCATGCTCATTTATTGGTGAACTTTACAAATGTAGACGAGAAAGCGACTTTATTCGAACCGGTGTCTTACACCCGTATAGCGACGGGGCAAAATAGAGCAAGCAGTGAATTTGCTCTCGATGACTCCAAAAGACTAGAAAAGGTGAATTAACTCACCGACACGATCATACCAATACTAATGAACGGATCCCGTCTTGACTCCGAAGTTAAACGTGCATAGACGGGTGCAATGCGAGGATGGGTAACCCACCGGGAAGTCGCATTTTTTACCTACCTTTTTGTCGATTTTTCACAATTTCTGCTTCAAAAAATTTACCATGCTTATTTATTGGTGAACTTTACAAATGTAGACGAGAGAGCAACTTTATTTGACCCGATGTCTTTCACCCGTATCGCGGCGGGGCAAAATAGAGCAAGCGGGGAATTTGCTCTCGATGACTCCAAAGACTAGAAAAGGTGAATTACCTCACCGACCCGATCATAGAAGTACTAATGAACGGATCCCGTCTTGACTCCGAACTTAAGCATGGATGGACGGGTGCAATGCAAGGATGGGTGACCCACCGGGAAGTCACTTTTTTTACCTCCCTTTTTGTCGATTTTTCACAATTTTTGCTTTTAAGAAATTTACCATGCTCATTTATTGGTGAACTTTACAAATGTAGACGAGAAAGCGAATTTATTCGACCTGGTGTCTTCCACCCGTATCGCGGTGGGGCAAAAGAGATCAAGCGGGGAATTGGGGCTCGATGTCTCCAAAAGACTAGAAAAGGTAAATCAACTCACCGACACGATCATATAAGTACTAATGAACGGATCCCATCTTGACTCCGAAGTTAAGCGTGCATAGACAGGTCACAGGTGCAATGCGAGGATGGGTGACTCACCGGGAAGTTGTCTTTTTTATTTCCCTTTTTGTCGATTTTTCACAACTTTTGTATTTAAAAAACTTATCATTTCTATTTATTGATGAACTTTACAAATGCAGACGAGAAAGTGACTTGATTCGACCCGGTATCTTTCACCAGTATTACGGCAGGGCAAAAGAGAGCAAGCGGGGAATTTGGGCTCGATGTCTCCAAATGACTAGAAAAGGTGAATCAACTCACCGACGAGATCATACCAATACTAATGAACAGATCCCTTCTGAACTCCGAAGTTAAGCGTGCATGGACGGGTGCAATGCGAGGATGGGTGACCTACCGGGAGTCGCCTTTTTTACCTCCCTTTTTGTCAATTTTTCACAATTTTTGTATTTAAAAAACTTACCATGCCCGTTTATTGGTGAACTTTACAAATGTAGACGAGAAAGCGACTTTATTCGACCCGGTGTCTTTCACCCATATCGCGGTGGGGCAAAAGAGCAAGCGGGGAATTTGGGCTCGATGTCTCCAAAAGACTAGAAAAGGTGAATCAATTCACCGATAAGATCATACCAGTACTAATGAACGGATCCCGTCTTGACTCCGAAGTTAAGCGTGCATGGACGGGTGCAAGGCGAGAATGGGTGACCCACCGGGAAGTCAACTTTTTTAGCTCCCTTTTTGTCAATTTTTTACAACTTTTCTTTTTAAAAAACTTATCATGCTCATTTATTGGTGAACTTTACAAATGTAGACGAGAAAGCGACTTGATTCGACCCGGAGTACATCATCCGTTGCGCAGTGGGGAGAAAGAGAGCAAGCTGGGGATTTGGTCTCGATGACTCCAAAAGAATAGAAATGGTGAATCAATTCAACGACACGATCATACCAGTACTGACGAACGGATCCCGTCTTGATTCCGAAGTTAAGCGTGCATGGACGGGTGCAATCCGAAGATGGGTGACCCACCGGGAAGTAGTCTTTTTTACCTCCCTTTTTGTCGATTTTTTAAAACTTTTGCTTTTAAAAAACTTACCATGCCCATTTGTTGATGAACTTTACAAATGTAGACGACAAATCGAATTTATCCAAGGATGGGTGACCCACCGGGAAGTCGTCTTTTTTGCCTCCCTTTTTATCGATTATTCACAACTTTTCTTCTTAAAAAATTCCGTATGTCCATTTATTGGTGAACTTTACGAATGTAGATGACAAAAGCGACTTGATTAGACCCGGTGTAATTCACTCGATGCACGACGAGGCAAAAGAGAGCAAGCGGGGGATTTGGGCCCGATGACTCCAAAAGACATGAAAGGTGAATCAACTCACCGACACGATCATATCACCCATTGCACGGCGGGGCAAAAGAGCGCAAGCGGGGGTTTAGGCTCGATGACTCCAAAAGACTAGAAAAGATGAATCAACTCACCGACACGATCATACCAGTACTAATGAACGGATCCCGTCTTGGCTCCGAAGTTAAGCGTGTATTGCCGAGTGCAACTCTAAGATGGGTGACCCACCGGGAAGTCGTCTTTTTTACCTCCCTTTTTGTTAATTTGTCACAACTTTTCTTTTCAAAAATTCCCCAAACCCATTTATTGGTGAACTTTACGAATGTAGACGAGAAAGCGAGTTGATTCGACCCGGTGTCTTTCACCCATTGCGCGGAGGGGCAAAAGAGCACAAGCGGGGGTTTAGGCTCGATGATGAATCAACTCACCGACACAATCATACCAGTACTAATGAACGGATCCCGTCTTGACTCCGAAGTTAAGCGTGCATGGACGGGAGCAATTCTAAAATGGGTGACCCACCGGAAAGTCGTCTTTTTTACCTCCCTTTTTGTCAATTTGTCACAACTTTTCTTTTCAAAAATTCCCCATGTCCATTTATTTGTGAACTTTACAAATGTAGACGAGAAAACGACTTTATTTGACCCGGTGTCTTTCACCCGTATCGCGGCGAGGAAAAAGAGAGCAAGCGGGAGATTTGGTCTCAATGACTCCAAAAGACTAGAAAAGGTGAATCAACTCACCGACACGATCATACCAGCACTAATGCACGGATCCCTTTTGAACTCCGAAGTTAAGCGTGCAATACGGGTGCAATGCCAGGATGGGTGACCCATCGGGAAGTCCTCTTTTTGCAAACTTTTTGTCAATTTTTCATAACTTTTCTTTTTAAAAATTTTTCCATGCCCATTTATTAGTGAACTTTACAAATATAGACGAGAAAAGCGACTTGATTCGACCTGGTGTGCATCACCCGTTGCGCAGCGGGGAGAAAGAGAACAAGCGGCGAATTTGGGCTCAATGACTCCAAAATACTAGAAAATGTGAATCAACTCACCGACACGATCATACCAGAACTAATGAACGGATCCCGTCTTGACTCCGTGCGGAATGCCAAGATGGGTGACCCACCGAAAAGTCATCTTTTTGCACCCTTTTTTGTCAATTTTTCACAACTTTTCTTTTTAAATAATTCTCCATGCCCATTTATTGGTGAACTTTACGAATGTAGAAGAGAAAAGCTACTTGATTCGATCCGGTATCTTTCACCGGTT
>BRYF01000022.1:18521125-18523625 GCA_030159135.1 Actinidia polygama | reverse complement strand
GGGAGGAAGCTCAGGCAAGGTTGGAAGATGGAGTTCCACTAGTTCTAGAGAGAGAGAGTCGTTTTCAGTGACCCTTTTTTTGATGGAACTGAGATTGATTGGGGTTGAACACAAGTATATGAAAAAGTTTCTACTTGTGAGTTTCTTGGATAGCTCTAGGAAGGGAGATATGTGACCATGGCCTAACCATGGTAGCATTAGGACTTTGATAGTGCCTCTCTCTCTTGTATCCATTCTTCCTCTCTCAGTTTTTTTTTGGTGACTGGTGAACATAACAATGGTTATGCAAAAGGATATATAAAAAAAATAGTGGCTCACATGAGAAGAGAGATGATCGGGGACCATAACATTTCCATTGATTAGTTCATGTGGGATATATAAATTGCGATGGTGACAATACTAGATGCCCTTTTTTAATAATGTTAGTATATATTGCAGAATATATGCGATCACTGCAATCACGTTTTCACTCGTGATTTTTATCTTTTTATCTCGGTTCTAAAACTCAGAGGTTTCCAGATGAGATATACCGTGATAAAAAATACTTACGATACGCGCTAAAAAGTTTAAATTATATTTTTAAAAGCGTGATTAATACCATAATAAAATCTTAATTTTCCTAAAAGCCGTGATTGTTATTTAAAAAAGATCTCAATTTTTTTTAAAAAAACGTGCTAACATTCTAATCGCTGTTATTTGGAGATCTTTTCTTCAGCATATTTTTTTTTAGTTTCAGCCATGTAAATTCTTCCAATATATACTGTATCGATTTATATTCCAAAAAACAAAACACGAACACAAGTTATTCCAATAAGCAATTGGGGTTAGTCTACCCACACCGATAGTTTTACCGATAGGAAGAAACGACGTCATTTTGAAAAGAAAAAAAAAAACTAAAATCCAAAATTTGAAAACATTTCACCACCCCCAAATTGTGGCTGAAAGAAGAGAGAGAGAGAGAGAGAGAGGCGATTTGAGCCACCACCGAATCCAAAGAGAGAGAGAGAGGCGATTTGAGCCACCACCGATTCCAGCCACCACCGATTCCACTTTCGGCCACCGATCCCCTTACCAGGTAACATTTCAGCCTCACCAAATTGATCTTGAGTAGCTTTTGCTTTTGCTTTTGCTTTTGCTTTTGCTGTTGATAGAATTAAAAAAAACTAACTTCGAAATATGTCTATTCTTGAAAAAATTGCAGAAATTAGCTTTTGTCCTAGAATACTGAAATTCGTCAAATATTTCTGGGAACTTGGTTGGCTAGAGAGATAAGTTTGTAGAGATGGGTTTGGAAGAAGACAATGGAGGAGAGAACAAACTGGGAAAAAGATATAAAAAAATTAAGTAAAAAATAGGAAGTATGATTTTAGGTGAATAGGTTTCAGTCTAGATTCAATTTTTTTGTGGGAGATTATGCTAATTTTTTCATCAATTCTTGTTGGGAGTTATTCTGGGTTTATGTAAAAGTCCATCTAAATATCAGAAATCTCATTTTTCACTCCAAGCGGATTCACATAATCAAGAGTTATCTGAAACAATATGCATGTGCCGTGGCTATTTGCAAGTCTCAAACAGTTGACGTAGATGCGTGGCTATTTGCCACCAGATTGTCTAGCCAATTTGGGACCTTCTTAGAACTAACAGTGGCAAAAATTAAGAACTAAGCAGACAGATTTGAACTAGATTTGAGCTAATGTCCCAGGAAATTTTTAATGCATGTCAAAGCTTGAGGAGAATATAGATGGGAATGCGTTTGTTACACAAGAGAGTGTTGTCAATTTAAATGTAAGATTTTTTTTTCATTTATAAATTCCTACTTTACAGAATCTCTTTATTATGTTTGATGTTGAACTTGTTTTTTTTTTTTTTGTTGTTGGCAGAGTTACCCAAACTACATGACGCCCTAATTTTATCCAAGTTTATGCCCAACAAGTACAACTTTCAATCCATTTATTAACATGCCAAGTTTTCCAAGTTCAGAAATTACAGGGAATCAAGTTTGGGGGGACCATCAAGTTTATTCGAAGATCAAGGGCCAGTTTCGGGAGGAGAACATTGATTGTTTTTATTGTAATGCTGGACTATATTCGTTATTTGGATTGTGTGGGCATTGATGGAAATTGCCCCAGTGTGGGCACTGTTGTTTGCTGTATTGTGTACTTTGGCTTTTCTCAAAAATTCCTGCCTGATAAAGTTACTGTTGTTGCCTTGGCCATGGTTAGCTATTCTTGCTTTGTAAAAGGTCCTGTTGCATTACTTTTGATTGTTGCTGTGTTATGAAAATGCGAGAGCACTCAATTCAATTTGCACTTGGCTGTCAATTACGTAATGTTAGTCATGCTAATTTTCTTTGAACTGTTACAATTATAGTATCAGGCTTGGTAGGGTTATACAGCCCTTGATTTGGAGCAATCATCTCACAAATGGATATTCTCTGTTTGGAGCCTGGTCTTTGATTTTGAGTAATCAAATCAAAACACAATCCAAACTCACAAAGAAA
>BRYF01000022.1:18506125-18511125 GCA_030159135.1 Actinidia polygama | reverse complement strand
GGACCAAAGTGAAAAAAAGGAGTAATTGGGGGGAGGGGGGAGAAGGGGACCGGTGTCGGCTGGAGGAGGGTGGGACAGAGGATTTAGTACAGGGATCCAGTGCCCAAGTTTTGACTACTCCCTTCCCCCCATCGCCATCTTCAGACTTCTCTCTTCCATTATTATCACAAGACTGGAATCAATATCTACCATGAGGATCCTTACAGGCGTGCAAAACTGACACAGAAACTCGTCCACGCCGAGTTGAATCGTTCCTCCATTGCAACTCATTCAATTGAGTCACTTTAAGCCCCAAATCATTCCTATGTCTCGGAGATAGCCTCAAAAGCCCATTCAATCTCAGTGTTTTGCCCTCGATTTTCTGCAACCTGATCGACGGTAACGAAAGTTGCTGATTTGTTCCACTAAAAGCCTCCATGCGCTCAGCTTAGACAATCAAATTCCCCAAACAAGAAGGTCAAAACCCTAGCATTATATCGCAATTGATCAAAGCAATAACAATTGAAACAGAACCAAACGCGTAATCAAACGAATCAATACGAACTGCTATTTTTAGTTTACCGGGAACGATTTTCTTATCAGAAGGACGTGACGACGGAAAATGGATGAGTAGGCGGAGCCGCGGAGGTAATTTAATTTTTTTTCTAGGAAGAGAGTCCCTCAAAAAAATTAGATTGGGAGAAGAGAAATGTTATTGTAATGTCAACCCTTGATTTTAAGAGTTATGATAGAGTATTTAAAATTGTGTCAAAACTTGTGTGTCAAGTACGAGTACCTAAAATTGTGCCTAATTAGTTTTTTTTCTAACATGGGATATCCGTTCGTCAAGTACGAGTAAGGATGGTAATTTTAACCCAAACTAAAAAATTATTTCATACCCACCCACTTAAATAATAACCCAACCCGTTTATTAATTGGGCCAAAACCATTTAACCTAATAACTCAACCCAACTTCCTCCAAATTATTCTACTATTTTTTTGTGTTCAGTAAATAAAGATTGTATTACTCAACAGTGAATGTACAGTGGGCATGACTGATCTTCAATAAAATCTCGAAGTTTGTCCTTGATCAGGAGACGGTCTTTTAGACCTAACACAAGATAAAAGATTTTTTGGGGATGATAGAGCTATGCCAAACTAGTTTTGGCCATGTGATTGTAGCTCCTTTGGGCCTGAAGAGCTCGTACGCTAGCTTGGATTGAAACTCACCATTGGGGGCCCATTGATTCAGATGTTGCATAGCATTTTTCAGTGACCCTTCAGCCTCTACTAACTCATCTCTTAGAGTTACAACACGCTTTAACAGTGGAGAGTCTTCATGTCTGTTTCTATATTCCCAGAAGCTCATTCCGTTCATATAAATCTGATGGACCCATTGGACCCAAAGTGTAATACCCTGACCTTTAATTATCTTTACTTTATTACAGAAATATAAATTTTTGAAATTAAAGTTAATATATTTTGGGATTAAATTAAAAGATTAATAACTTTTGAGATAAATTAAAAAAAATATTTAGATAATATAATTATTTAAAAATTTAGAGGCTAAAGTGTAATTTAAAAATTGATTGACACGCCATGGGGGTGACTCACCCACTGCCGCTTGCTTTTGTTTTGTCTTATTTGAAGACATATTCTATATATGAGAGAAAGAGAGATTCAGAGAGTGGAGAAAGAAAGTTAGGATTGAAAGAAAGAAATGAGAGAATAGAAAGATTGGGAGATTTGAGAAATTATATAGTGTGGTTAGCCTTTGATCATAAAAGATAGGGACGTAGATTAACGGTGAGATGATGTCGGATCGAGATAAAATTTTAGTATGATAATCATGGGAGCCAGATCTTCATATCTATTGGTATCAATTTCAATTTGAGGTAAGGTAAGCAAGAAGTATATAATATGCTTTCTAAGACTCTGGAGTTATTCCTTAAATTATCTAATTTTGTACTCTTTTTGAGCATGTGTGCTATTTATTAAAATTCATGACATTATTGAAATCATGATGTGTGTTGGCTAAAGTGCCATGGTATTGAATGATATGGATTGGGTGAGCTTGCAAATAACCCTGGCACCAGATAAAGCCAAAAAGGCTAGGTGAGGTAGGCGAGGCCAGCCACCAGTCGTATACCAGGAAAGACCGGGTATGAGATTTTTGATGAAATATTGATTCATTGTGCTACTCTAACATTTATTGTTGAGCTATTTTTGATTCGTTGAGCATATTCCGTCGTATTGTATATTTCCCTGCTTTAGTTGATTTTTTTCAGGCGAACGAGAGAGTCTAAGTAGTACGAGATGGGTCGGGAGAAAGTCTTAGATTTTAGATCATTTTGTTTTAATTTAATTTTTTTAATAGATTATAAAATAAAGACTCTGATTATATATAAAAAGAGACGTTTACGGAATACGATTGTGATTACAATTAACGGCCTATGCCGGATTGTTACACAAAGGGAGTCTTTCTTTGCCTGAATGTCCCACAAGGTTTTGGATAATAACGCTTTGTTCCATGCTTTTGAGTTCCTAATTCCCAAACCTCCTTCCTGTTTTGGAAGAATAATGTCTTTCCAAGCCACAAGTGGCTTTTTGATCACTGTGCATTTACCACTCCAGAGGAAATTTCTACAAAGTTGAGTGATTTTGGTTCTGACCCCTACTGGAATGGGAATGATGGATAACCAAAAGCATTCCACACCTTGTAAGACTGATTTGATCAACTCTGTTCTGCCGCGTATGAAAGAGAAGCTCCTGCCCAAGCACTAATATACCCTGATATCTTGTTAATGAAGGGGCTGAACTGGGCAATAAAAAGCCTTGATGCTGCTACAGGGATGCCCAGATATTTAAAGGGGAAAATACCCTGGGTAAAACCAGTGATTCCCTTAATTGTTTCCATATCCGTGGATGCCTATCGAGAAAAAACTTGATTTGGACAAGCTAATCTTTAACCCTGAGCATTCTCTAAACTGGATGAGCTTTTCCATGATCAAAGAAACTAATGTTAGGTCTCCTCTGGAAAGGAGAATGAGGTTATCCGTGTATGCTAGATGGGTGATTTTGAGCCCACCACATCTAGGATGAAAGTTGAAATCTAGATTATTCTTCAAGTCCCCCAGGCTTCGGGATAGGTACTCCAGACAAAGCACAAATAAATAGGGTGACAGTGGGTCACCTTGCGGAAGGCCCCTTTGCCCTTTGAAAAAGCCATGCAAAGAGCCATTAAAGGCCAAGGAGTAGGAGGTGGATGAGATACATGCCATGATCCAACCTATAAAAATTGATGGAAAATTCAAGGCTAGAAGCATGTCTCGAATGAAATTCCAGTCCACCGAGTTGAAGGCCTTTCTTAGGTCTACGTTTAGAATGCAGCGCGGGGATGTTATTTTCCTACCATACTGCCTAAGAAGCTCCTGTAACAGAAAGATGTTCTCAACCATCTTCCTATTTTAAACATAAACAGCATGTTCATGGTCAATAACACTAATTAGGGCTGGGGCCAGTCTCAAGGCTATGATTTTTTATATGACTTTATAGATTACATTGCAACCAGCAATCGGCCTGAAATCTTCAACTTTATCTGCGTCCTTGAATTTGGGGATCAAGGCTAAAGTTGAGCGGTTTATTTGCCTAAGAATCTGACCCGAGGAGAAAAATTCCTTCACGACTGCTGTAAAGTCCCCACCCACTGTGATCCATGCTTTCTTGAAGAAACAGGAGGTGAAGCCATCTAGAGCTGGGGTTTTGTCCTCCCCAATGCTGAAGAGGGCAATTTTGATCTCCTCTTCAGTCACTGGGCAAGTGAGATTATCAGCCTGACTTGGATCCAGTCTCCGGCCCCTGGACACTATCTCAGTATTTAGGCTAGAGCAGTCCTCTTTGGTGCCTAGGAGAGATGTATAAAATTGCACAAAGGCATCACTAATTTGCTTAAAGGAGTTGGATCTACTCCCATTTTCCAAAGTAATGGAGGAAATGATACTTTTTGTTTTGTCTGCTATTAATCAAGTCATGGAAAAACTTTGAGCCTCTGTCACAGTTTTTTAAGTACTTGGCCTTAGCAAGCTGAGAGCAGTAGCTTGCCTATACTTCAGCCAGTTTAAGAGATCTTGATCTGAGCTTAGAGACCCTTGATTGAAGCAGAGTGTCAGTTGTGTTATCATGCAGCTGCTGCTGAGCTTGAGCTAGCTCTTCCTCTGCTGCCTTTGCTCTAGCTGAAATGTGAGAGAAGTGATGCTTGTTTAGACTTTTGAGCGGCTCCTTTAGAGATTTAAGCTTTTTGCAAAGCCTGAACATGGTTGAGCCAACAACATGCATTCCCCAAGTGTTGCTCACTATATCCTGGAAATCTTCATGCCTTGTCCACATGTTGAAAAATTAAAAGGGCTGCCCCCTATCATTGTCCCCTAGAATTGAAACTGTGCAAGGAGAGTGATCTGAATGAATTCCAGGAAGGTCAAAATGGGCTGGGCCTGAGAGACCCTTCTGGGTCCATGTGGTGTTTACCATTGCCCTATCTAGATTGCACCAGATTTTGTTGTTGGACCAAGTGTGAAAAATCCCAGAAGATCTAAGGTCCGAGAGCCCAAGGTCATAGCAGCAGTCTTTGAATTCTTTGGTCTCATACATTGAAACAGGCAGCTCATTGATTCTCTCTTCATTGGTTAGCACATTGTTGAAATCTCTAAGTAGAATCCAAGAATTCTGAAAAAAAAGAGTTAAATCTACGTAGGTTGTGCCATAGGGGTCTTCTCCCCACAGCAGTATTATATGCATATACAAAGCTGATATAAAAAGAAACATTTGAAATCTTACAAGTTGCTACGCAGTGGATTACTTGGTCTGTTGTTTCGATTATATCCAGCCGAACCAAATCCTCTTTCCAAATAATCAGAATCCGACCATTTGGACGATGGCTGAAGTTGTTAGCTACCCTCCAGCCTACGAACTTAGTCCTTGCAATCCCCTCCAAATCTTGATGATTGAGCTTTGTTTCCATGATA
>BRYF01000022.1:18243625-18246125 GCA_030159135.1 Actinidia polygama | reverse complement strand
GAACACGTTTTAAAGTAAATGCACTTGGATATAGTTATGGTTAAGAGCATTGTTTATAACAAATGCATTGCATGATTTCAATAATGATTTTATTGATGGTTTATGATATTGTGTATTATCATGTGATTTACATAAAAGCTTTTAGCAAATGTAAATGTGATACGTGATGGGACTTGTGAATTTTGAAAATGGTTTTGGAGAATGACACGCTAAGATATACCGGAATGAGATGGCTTAGATTAAGCCGAAATTAAAGTCCTAGATGGCAATCTTGTGCACGTTTGTGTATGTCAAACCTTCGGTGAAAGTCCGAGAAGTAGGCCAAATATTGAGTATGTCAAACATTCGGTGAAAGTCTGAGAAGTAGACCGGATATTGGGTATGTCAAACCTTCGGTGAAAGTTTGAGAAGTAGGCTTGTTAGTATTAGCCTAGGTGTGTCATTCGAAATAACGAGAGTTTTGCTTTTGAGAAAAGTCAAAAAGTTTGCGAAATCATTGATTTGAAAAATCATGAAGTAGATTATTGCTTTTTGTGAAAAGTCGTGAAAGGAATATTGTTTTTTGAGAAAAGCCGGAATGAATTGTGAAAGTATGGATCGAAAGAATTAAAAGTATATTTTGATGTGAAATGGAAACACATTTTATTGCATTATGTTTTTATTATATGATTATGTATCATGATTTTGGTTTGAGATATCAAGTTTATTGTTAAATCTTTTCAAGGTAACTCACCTTTACTATAACATGATTTTCAGGTACCGAGGTGTGTCCTGAGTCTTGAGGCACGTGGATGTAATATCTTGACCCTAAATTAGCTTTACTTTATTGTAGAAATAAAAATTTTTAGAATTAAGTTTAAATTATTTTGGAGTTAAATTAAAAGATTCATAAACATTTGGAGTAAATTAAAGATGATATTTAAATAATATAATTACTTAAAAGTTTAAGGGGCTGAAGTAGGGGTGTTCAAAAGAACCGAAAACCGAACCAATCCGAGCCCTTTGGGTTGGGTTGGTTCGGTTTTATAAGGCCCCTGGTTCGGTCCTGGTCTTGAAACTTTGCAAACCGATCAAATCGGTTCGGTTCTCGGTTTAGCAATTTTCTGACCCAGAACCGAACCGAAACCGAACCGAAACCGATCCGAACTGAAACAGACCATATACCCAAAATTAGAACCAATAACATAGTAAGTAATGTACACCCTCGAACACGTTAAAATTTCTCTACTTATATATGCGTCATTTAGGTTAGGCTTGTATTACTTTTAAACAATTTTATATTTTTGTTTGTGAGTTTCTTTAATGCCATAATTTTTATTAAGCAGGTTTAAGTAGTTTAACAGCCAAACCGATCCAATCCGATCCAGTTAGAACCGTGGAACCGATCCGAACCGAGTCAGATTGGTTCGGTTCGGTTCTAAGTACTGATTGGTTCGGTCCTGATTTTAAAAAATTAGAACCGATAATTATTGGTTCGGTCCTGGGCTAGACATGAAACCGAACCAATCCGATCCGTGTGCACCCCTAGGCTGAAGTGTGATTTTTACTTATTAATTTGGTGACTTACGACTCACGTGGCTTGTTCTAGAGAATTGAGTGTCCTTTCATGTTTATATATATATATATATATATATATATATATATATATATATAATGTAAAGAGAAAAGACAAAAGCTTTAACTAGGTAAATTGAGAGATAGGAGAAGAGAGTCGGACAGAGAGTTAAAGGAAAAGAAAGACGCGGACAGAAGATGAGAAAAAAGAAAAATAGAGAGTTAGAATTTAAAATCAATGGTGAGATGATATCCAATCGAGATAAAATTTCAGTACGATGTTCATGGTTGATAGATTAACAGATCTAATGGTCTCAATTTCAATTTGAGGTAAGCAGGAGGTATACAACATGCTTTTTATGACTCCGGAGTTATTTCTTAAATTATCTGAATTTGTACTCTTTTGAGCGAGTGTGCAAGCTGTTAAAATTCATGTGATTTATTGAAATTCATGATATTTTATTAAAATCATGATGTGTATGGCTAAAATGCCATGGTATTGAATGGTACTGATTGAGTAATCCTACAAATAACCCTGATACCGAATAAAGCCAGAAATGCTGAGTGAAGTGGGTGAGGTCGGGCACCAATCGCGTACCAAGAAAGACCTGGAATGAGGTTTTTGATGAAATACTGATTCGTTGTGCTACTCTGACATTTGTTGTTGAGCCATTTTTGATTCGTTGAGCATATTCCGTCGTATTGTATACTTCCCTGCTTAATTTATTCTTCAGGCGTATGTGGGAGTTCGGGTAGTGCAAGATGAGTCCGGAAAGAAAGACTTGAAGTCTTAGATTTTAGATCATTTTGTTTTAATTTAATTTTTTTAATAGATTGTAAAATAAAGACTCTGATTGTAAATAAAAGGAGACGTTTACAAAATATGATTGAGATTATCATTAACAGCCCGGGCCGGGTCATCACAGTGGATGCCGTATTTTGTTTT
>BRYF01000022.1:18206125-18208625 GCA_030159135.1 Actinidia polygama | reverse complement strand
ATTGAAGGAAACCGGTGTAATACTTGTCAAAAAACATCTGAGGTTAAGTTAAAATACTTGGAGAAAAGAAAAAGTATATAAAATGGAGATGAAAGATAGAGAAAGTGTGTTATCTTTTGCTTGTGGGTGTCTTTGGCCTTTTATATCTCAAGTGGTTAGTGAGGGTTCTTGGGTTCTCCTTTTTTAGGGTAGTTAGTTGTTATTTTATTGGGCTTTAGCCTGTGTGTATGTTGGGCATGGGCTTTGTTGGGCTTGGGTCCAACATCCAAAGGTCATTTTTTTGAGAAATCTTATAATTATATGAGAATTGGAAAAGGAGTTGCAAACGAAATTTCTCTTCTTCTTTTGCCAAACAAATAAACTTTTTATGCAAACTTTATATTTATATTATTATTGTTAAGGGAATACTCCATTTTGTATAGAAATAATCCTAAAACCGACTCATAATTTTTACACCAAAAATACCATTCTATTATTTAGGTTTTCAAAAAAACAAAACTGATGGTAACCGTTTTATGATTATAATGACTATTAGATAAATAAAAAAAGGACAAAAAACAAAATCATGCCACATTCAAGAATAAATTCTTTTTTAATATCCTATTCTTGCACATACATCACGTGGACTCTCACCGCTAATATAAATACTTGAAAACATAAATGTATCAAAATAAGGGAATTAAGAAGAGGGATTTTTTTTATTTTTTTATTTTTTTGAGAAGGGAAGAGGAAGAGTTAGAAGAAAATAATAATAATAAAAAAGATACTCAACTAGTTAACAATGGTAAATAATAAATATTTAATTTTGTTTTTATTAAAACTTCCATCTAAAACTAAAGCAATAGAATAATTTGTTCTAAAGGAATTTTTTTTCATTAGAAAAATAAGAAAGCAAAAAACAAACAAAATAATATAATCTCCTAAAGGTGGCAGATGAAAGTGTTATTATGTTTGTTCACCCACGTTTTATTGGTTGAATTAAAAGCAGTGGGTCCTATATTGTTCATCCAATTAGAGTCGATGATGTTCATCAATTTCTTTTCAAATGGGTGAATATAATTCTACTTGGAAGATTAGGCCACGAATCCTTCAAAACTTAATAAATTCTCGGAAAATTAGGCCACGAATCCTTCAAAACTTAATAAACTCTCTTGTAATTTTGTACAATTTTTTAGTACTTAAAAGTAATAATGCATCTTGGCCCCTTATAAAATTTCAATAATTTTACCTTAGTTCTTTGAAAATGTAAACAATTTTACCTTAAAACCTTCATAATCTAGATAATTTTGTCTCGAGTCCTCCTTTTAAGTCATGTTTGACTGAAGGATTTCGAAAGATATTTGTGAAGCAAAAGAAAAATAAGGAGAAAAAATTAAATCTTAATCGTTGGATTCATTAATTTTCCTTTGTTCTTTTTATTTCCCTCCACTAAATTCTTAATCTAAATAGACTATGTTTAGAGTAAGGATTTGGTGGGGAAAAAAATAAAAAATAAAAAAAAATAATTTAATGATCTCGAATGGTTAAATCATCTAACTTTTTCATTTTCATTTATTTATCTATCACCAAATCCTTGATCCAAATACGAACTTGAGAAATTCTTAGTTGTACAATTCTTTCGATCATTATTTTCTTATCCTCGTTTTCTCAGCAACGAAAGGGTCCCAAATACAATCTGTGCAACCAAATAAAACGAGGATAAGAAAATAATCTCGTCTTCCTTTTATTACTTTCTCGGGTTTTAATGTTCTTTCTTCCCCATACAGACATACTGGAAGTTGGCCAAGAATGCACACTCACTGACATTTCTACTTCTACTCTGCGATGATACACAGCAATGGGATCGTGACATCAGATGGACTTGTTCAAATTTCTACTTCCACTCTGCGATGTTCCATGCAATGGGATCGTGGCATCAGATGGACTTGTTCAAATGGGGAAGAGCCCACTCTGTGACATTTCTACTTCAACTTTGTGATGTTCCACGCAATGGGATCGAGGCATCAGATGGACTTTCGCTCTGTGGCAATGGGATCATGGCATCAGATGGACTTGTTCAAATGGGGAAGAGCCCACTCTCTGACATTTCTACTTCCACTCTGTGATGTTCCACGAAATGGGGTCGTGGCATCAGATGGACTTCTGCTTTGTGATGTTCCACGCAATGGGATCGTGGCATCGGATGGACTTGTTCAAATGGGGAAGAGCCCACTCTGTGATGTTCCATGCAATGGGTTGTGGCATCAGATGGACTTCCGCTCTGTGATGTTCCACACAATGGGATCATGGCATCAGATGGACTTGTTCAAATGGGGAAGAGTCCACTCTCTGATATTTCTACTTCCACTCTGTGATGTTCCACGAAATGGGGTCGTGGCATCAGATGGACTTCTGCTTTGTGATGTTCCACGCAATGGGATCGTGGCATCGGATGGACTTGTTCAAATGGGAAAGAGCCCACTCTATGATGTTCCATGCAATGGGCTGTGGCATCAGATGG
>BRYF01000022.1:18188625-18191125 GCA_030159135.1 Actinidia polygama | reverse complement strand
GATACATCTTAAGTTGAACATGATGAGACCTTAATCGACCAAACCCGCGGAATTGTACCCCTACTAAAGCCTCTTGGATAATGTAGATGGGGATCAACTCCAACCAATGTAACTAACAACTCTTTTGAATCTCCTTAAAACCTCTCGTAGGTTATAGTGCTGAACTGTGAAGACGTTTGTTATAGTTGAATTTATGCTAAAAGTAATTATTGAAAAGTATCAATATAAAACTCTAAGAATTAGTATTTTTTAATATTTTAAAATTATTTTTTGTCCATAATCAAAAGAAGAAATTATGAAAAATACTAGGACATAAAAAAGCGAGAAGTTGTTTCTCAAACTCAATCTCATTAGTTGAAAAAAGTGGGCAAAAGTGTGAATAGAAGGCTACTCTTCAATTATTTCAGAAAAAATGTCAACCAAAAGAAATGAATATTATTACAATGAAAGGGGTGGGAAAATGCTAGAGATACTTCATAAATTAAGGATGGAGATAGCACGAGAACAATATTTTATGTGATTACAGAGTAATTCATACTGTAATTTATGAACAATCATCAGCACCACTCAAAACAAATAAAAGAAAAGAGTGGTGCAAGTTGACACAATAACTAATACACAATTAAAATAATAACAACGTACATTACTATTTTTTTAGAATTTGAACTAAGAAAAGTTATTAAAATTATGAATCATTTGAATATGCTTGATTACGTGAGATTTATATGCTCAAATTAATCTCAATATTTATTTTAAATTATAAGAAAAATTGATTCAAATTATAGAACAGTATAAATTTCTCAAAGTAAGAATAAACGAAAACAGCCCAGAATCTCATGAGTACTATTATTGAACTTGGTGAGAGAGAGAGAGAGAGAGATTTCTTGAAGGAATGCATAATTTCTAAATCTGATCACCCCACCTTCTACCTTTTTCCTTATACGGAGGTTTCTTGAAGGAAAACACAACTTTCCTAATCTGATCACTGCCTCTCTTTCTTTTTGTGGAAGGTAAAATTCTGTACTCAAAAAGATTGACAAACACAACACATGGGGTGTGATCATAAAGGACTACTCTGTCTCTGACTCAGATATATGTGCTATACAATTACCACCACCACCACACCCATAACAAAACCAATGAAAAGTCAAGAGGGTCACATAAAGAGAATACTATTACTCATAGAAAAGAGAAAGGAGAGAGAGAGGATGATTCTTATCAGAAAATCAATGGCTTCTGTTTTTATTTTCCTAGATTTCATTTTAGGGAAAATTTAAATGATCTCCCCTAATGTTTATGTTTGATACAAATTGCCCCCTCATCTTCTAAAAATTACACTGACCTCCCCTAAGGTTTAAAGTTGCAGAGCTGTTTTCCCCTTCTATTCGTTAACTAACGGAATTTGACAAAGTCAGCAACCAAACACATCTTCAATTTAGGTTTAATTTTTTCCAAACTCCCCAAACGCATTCAATTTGGCTTGATTTCCTCGTTCTCTCTCTCCAAAAGCACATGAGCCAAACCCATTTTTGGTGGGTTTAATTTTATTTACTTTAGCTTTATTTTTCCCAAACTAAACAAAACACATCTTCAATTTGTGTTTGATTTTCCCAAACTACCCAGAACACACCTTGTATTTGGGTTTGATCCCTCTTTGTTCTCTCTCTCTCTCTCTCTCTCTCTCTCTCTCTCCCCCTACATAATACAAACCCATAAACCAAACCCATTTTGGGTGATTTTGATTTTATTCAATTTGGGTTTTGCTTTCTCAAAATTAAACCAAATCACAGTTTTGAATGAAAAATTCTCTCTCTCATATATGAATAAATATATGCATACTTACAAATATATCAGCGGATGAGAGGCATTTTCCCATGTTGAGAGAGAGATGGAGGAGAAAGAGGGGCTCGATTGTAGAGAAAAAACAATGAGGGTAATTAGGTATATTCCTTTTCATATAGGAGGGTAGTACTGTCATTTCCATTTTCCTTCCACTTCTGTTAAGACAAACATTGATAGGAGAGTCAATGAAAATTCCAAAAGGTGAGTGGGGAATCTGTATTAAACATAAACCTCAGGGGATGTCATTGTAATTTTCTCTTCAATTAATAGGTGTTTTTTTCACGTCAAGACCGTACAGAGGAACTCATCGCACTGAGATTGGATTGGACTAATGATCTGAAAAACTCTGTTTTGTGTCATCGCCTTGGGAAATGAATGACTTCATCTATGAAAATGTTATGGGTACCCCAATATTACACCACAAATGCACACCTAGGTGAGGTGGAGCATTTGGATTGACTGGGTGTGGGGTCCACCCAGTCATGTCAGCCAATTCAAATGCTCCACCTCACCCAGGTGTGCATTTGGGGTACAATATTGGGGTACCCATAGCATTTTCATAGATGAGTAGTGCTATGGGTACCCCAATATTGCACCCCAAATGCACACCTAGGTGAGGTGGAGCATTTGGATTGACTGGGTGTGGGGTCCACCCAGT
>BRYF01000022.1:18051125-18053625 GCA_030159135.1 Actinidia polygama | reverse complement strand
ATGTATTATTAGGCCATGTTTGGTAAAAAATCATTAATAAGTGCTGAGTTTATTTAAAATATTTAGGTCAAGCAGACTCGGAAAAATCAAACTAAAAATTATTTTTCGAGCCCTAAAAATTTGGCCAAACAGATCAAAAGTTTATAATTTTTTAAGTCAAAACACAACTAAAAAATTTAGATCAAACGAATCTTATTTTCAATTATAAATTGGGCAGGTGTCAGTGATGAGTACACCTCATTGGATACAACCACAAGAGGATATTTTATTTGTTTTGACTGTTCATTTCATACAATAGGGTGACTTGTTTAGAGGTGTCAAGCGTGCCTTGCCGGCACGGCACGGCACGAAAAATCCCGGCACGGTCAAAGTTGGGCATGGCACGGCACGGCACGGTTTGAGCAGGCACGGGCACGAGCACGGGACACGGAAATGGTGTGACACGGCACGGTAGTTGGCCTTGCACGGCACGGCACGGCACGGGACGACACGGTCAAAGTTGGGCACGGCACGGGTACGACACGATAGTTGACTTGATTTAGCACAACACGGCACGACACGAATTTAGTCAGGCACGGCATGGGCACGACACGGTAATTGACATAGCACGACACGTAATTGTCAATAAATAATTAATTATTAGATAAATTAAAATAAAATTTAATTAAATAAATTAATTTGCCATAATAAAAAAAAGAGGTAAATTTTTAAATGAATTTTTGAATAAAAAAATATAAAAATTAAATTTTGACTTGTAATGAACTATTATGACATAATAAGTCCAAAATAAATTTTAATTAAATGAATTAAACTTATCAATGTTGTGATTGACTCATTGCCCATATAAGTAAAAAATAAATTTTAATGTGTGTTATGAGTAAATTATATTTTGATAAAAGATATGATAGGCTATAAAAGATTTAAGATAAAATATATAAATTTTTATGCGGGCAGTTCTTGTGTGTTATTTTTTAGCACACAAAACTACTGTAATTGTGCTTTTAATTAAAAAACGAACACGACACGACAGGATACGATTAAAATACGAGTACGGCACGACATGATTAAGTAGACGGGCACGACATGGCACGATACGAGTCACACGACTAAGTTAGCGGGCTAGCACGACACGACACGATTAAGTAAGCGGGCTGGCACGGCACGACACGATTAAGTAGACCGGCACGGCACGGCACGGCATGACACAAGTCACACGACTAAGTTAGAGGGCCGGCACAGCACGACACGATTAAGTAAGCGGGCCGGCACGGCACGACACGAATAAAAAAAACGGCACGGCACAGCACGATTAAAAATGGCACGGCACGATTAAAAAAGGCACGACACAGCGCGATTAAGTAAATGGGCCCGGCACGGCCCGGCACGAAGCACGACTGGCACGGAAGAAAAGTGACACGGCACGGCACGGTAGGCACGTTTGACACCTCTAGACTTGTTCATGGGGTTATTTAAAATGTACAAGTTTTGTTTAATTTTGGAAAAAAAATTACTTAAAAAAAATTAGTTAATTTATCGAGTAAAAATATATCTTTTTTGTCCTCAGTGATTTTTTTTTTAAATTAGATTAAAATTTTTACATTTCCAAACTCCTCTTGTTAAGAAAAATTTAAAAAGTAATTTTTTTTAATTAAACGGTAAAAAAAAGTTCACTGACGCCACAAACTTAACACACAATAAAACCTCATTTACACAACCTCTCTCTTTCTCTGAAATTCAAAATTTTTAAAAAAAACTCATATTTTTTTTTATTGAGAGGGGCATTTGAATTCAGGGAGGCTTCAACGAAAAGCAAAAAACGTTTATATTTTTCATTTATAGATTTAAACCAAAGTGAATTGACTTATTATAGGTAAGATACATACAAGTTTAATACGTTTTTATTTATATTATATATATATGTGTGTGTGTATGTCTATACAGAGAGAGTATCATATATGTATAGATAAATACATAAACTTACATACACATGCATTTATAAGAGAGTAATTAGTGAAATTGTAGGGCTTTGCTAGCCAAGAAAGAAATATAATTTTTTAATACTAGAGTTTCAAAGTGTGGGGTTTGTTACATTAAAGAGAGAGAAGGAGAGTGATAAAGGGTAAATTAAATTAAGGTCTCGTTTGCAGTCAATTTTTTTTAATAAAAATTAGATGAAAATTCAGATTGATCCTCTCGTCAAAAGGTACTAAAAAAAATATAAAATTTTGATTGAACGGTAAAAAAAATTATTAAAGACAAGAAAATTCAAAAATCAAGAAGCTAAAAACAAAAAAAATACCCAAATGGGGCCTAAGGGTACATTAAAGTTTAAGGGGATAAAATAAAAAATATCAATAATTTAATGGGGTAAACTAAAATTAATCCTAAATTAAATTAAATTAAATTAAGAGTAAATTAGTAATTCTATATTTTTCGTTGATACCACATCTGTCACGATGCAATCCAAAAATATATGTATGAGCCCACCCACAACATATGG
>BRYF01000022.1:18036125-18038625 GCA_030159135.1 Actinidia polygama | reverse complement strand
GCTTCAACGAAAATTTAAAAAAATGGTCCATCTCTAATGACAAACTAAAATAAATAAATAAATTTTAATATAAATTTTGGGCTCAAGTCTGCCCGAAAATCTTACCCACAGCCCAAACCCCCGATGGCCATGGGTTCTTGGAGATTTTTCAAATGGACCGACTTGGCCCAAATTTTGGCGAGAGCTTGATGGACTTGAACCGAGTTCAAAAGCTTTCGGGTCGGGCCAAATTTACACCTAGCACCCACAACACCATTTCTCTTCAAGTCATTGAATATCTAGCTCTTCAAAGTTTCAAGGGTTGGGGTAATATGGAGAAGTCAAATCATGTGAATGTTCATGGGGGTGCTTTCCTAATTAAGCTATTCTAGCCATTCGCAAGTTAGGCATGGACAAAGAAAATCACTAAAAAATGGACAAAGAAAACCATAGTTGACCTAAAATGTAACCTACTCCACACCCATTTTGGGTCAGACCAAGGAAATATTAGACAAATGGAAATGAATTCTTATTTGTCATAATTTTTGAAAAATAATATTCATATTTTATTTTAGGTTTTTCGTACTCTCCTTTTGTCTTTTATTATTTTGTTTAAAAGAACAATCGAAAAGAAAATAGGGGTAAAAATGTATTTTGAGTTATAGAGTTCAATCACGTTGCGGGGGTGATCGAGTTATGTTAAATAAGGTATGAAAATGAGTTCGGATCCTCTGAAGTTATTTGTCCTTGGAGGGTTTCTGAAGTGGTGTAAAACGGCGTCGTTTTGTACCAAAGTGATGTAAAACGACGCCGTTTTATACCACTTCAGAAACATTATAGGACAAATAACTTCAAAGGATCTGAATCGTATGAAAATAGGGGGCATTTTTTTATATTTTTGTGACAGTGGTATTCGGGATTTGACTAATAACTTCAAAGGATCCGAATCCTATGAAAATAGGGGGCAATTTTTTATATTTTGTGGAAGTGGTATTCGAGATTTGACCTTCGAATCATTTTTTTTTTTCCACTCTTAAACTATATGTGTATCACAAACTCTGTCAATTTGATCAGAAAATGTAATGTGTGTAAAGTCAATTTTGCCCTTTTGTTTAATTAAGGTGAATAAAAAATAAAAATAAAATTTCCCACTATCAGCCTACCCCAAAGTCATCACTTTAATATAGTATAGATACGATATATTAGGCCATGTTTGGTCTAAAAATCATCTAATTTTTTACTCAAGAATTAATAAAGTATAAAATTTATCGAGTAATTAATTTATCGAGTAAAAATTAATTTTTTTGTATTTAGTAAAAAAAATTCAAAATTAGATTAAAAAATTTATAATTTTAAACTCACATCGTCAAGAAAAATCAAAAAAGTATAAAATTTTAATTAAAAGGTAAAAAAATCCCTAAAGATGAAAAAAAAAAACTCAAAATTTGGAAGAAAAAAAAAACTAAGCCAAATTAGATTTTATTTCATAATTTAGTTCGATGAGAAAATGGAAAAACAAATTCCACTCAAAGAAGTCTGAAAATGGATCTGACAACAATTTCTCCGATAACATTTAAAGAAAAAAAAGGGAATAATTAAGCTTTTAGTTTTACATAATTACACTGTGTTGCAACTTTTTTATTAAATTAAGAATATGACAAATTAATATTTTAAATTAAATGATTTCTATCTATACTATCTTCAACAGTGGGGTAAATCAAATTAAGGCCACGTTTGGCTCTTGATTTTTTGCTTTACATTTTTTGGGCAGTATTTTTGTCTTTAGTTAATATTTTTATTGATTGATTAAATTTTAATTTCTCTCAGTTCGCCTTGAGTAGAGATATCCAAAATGTAAAAAAAACAAAAAATGGGTCATATTTGAAAGAAAAAAAAGATCAATAAGCAAAAATTTGATGACATTAAGAGGGTATTTTCGTCTTAAAAGATATTTCACTCTCCTCATAGATGAGTGAGGTGCACTTGTTGTTTACTTGGATGGAAAATGAGACGACTGAAGCCACATCAAATTATGTGATATTTATGAGTGAGGTGCACTTGTTGTTTACTTGGATGAAAAATGAGACGACTGAAGCCACATCAAATTATGTGATATTTTTTAAATATCAGGAGGTTAATTTGCACATAGTCCAAATTACAGGGACCAAAAATAAAATATGCCCAATAATTTTTGTATTTTTGTATTGAGATTTGACGTTCAAATCAGGTATGAAAATAGGGGTAAAATTGTATTTTTGTATTAAGATTTGACGTTCGAATCATTTTTTTTTCTTTTCCACTCTTAAACTATATAAATGTATCACAAACTCTGTCAATTTGATCAGAAAATGTAACGGTGCGTAAAGTCAATTTTGCCCTTGTGTTTAATTAGAGTTGAATAAAAAATGAAAATAAAATAAAATTAGTATTCTTGGTTCTTAGTAATTAACTAAACAGAGCCATGTGAATTATTGGTGAAGAGGGAACACGTGAAGAAGCTTTTGTTTTTTTAAGTCGAAAC
>BRYF01000022.1:17983625-17988625 GCA_030159135.1 Actinidia polygama | reverse complement strand
TCTTTGTTATGTAACAGTTTTAATTTCTTCCTTGGTGAAGTTCTAAACTAATTATCAAAATTCCCTTCTTGATGGATTCTTAGATTTTGTTTGTGAAGTCTTTTATATGCCTTCATTTGAGTTTTTTACGATCTAGATCTCTATTTCTATCGGATTGCCAAGGCTTTGGGCATTGTTAGACCCTCGTTGGCGATATATTTTATGTACATGGCTTGCATCCCCCAGGGGTTGGCCTGGTGGTCTAGCCTTTGAACTTGGAGGTCTGGCCCCTACCAAGGTCTTAGGTTTGAAACCCTCCTAGGTGCTATCAATTCCTGAGTTGGACCAGTCTATACGAGACTTTGTTCTAGCTTTAATCGGGACCCCCGCTACTGGAAGACTAGATTGGTCCCCCAAATTAGTCGGTCCTTGGGCCGGATACATCAAAAAAAATACTCCATATATTTATCAAAAAGGTTTGTGTTATGGAGGTTGTGCTTAGAGATGCAAATAACCATACGAGTAGAAAAGAAGAATGCAAACAGGAGAAGAAATGCAGATGGAGAGACTGAAACTAAGACCTCCCAAAGTTGATAGGGAATGGTCCCAATGATGTATATCAAGCTATCCAACATAATCGTGTCTCTCTTCCAATATATCGTAACAATAGAAAAATAACTTGGTAAAACGAAAATGCACGTGATGCTATCTACAACTCACAACTCACTATGCTAAACTAGTCGACAAATCTTTATCATTAAGGTTATTTTATGTCAAATGGCTGAAATCGACCATCTCACTAATAATCAAGTTTTTTACCTTTGAAAGTACTATGCTCAAATATACATTCCAATCTTTTTGCTGTTTTTACTTTGATGAGAATGTGAATAATTATACTAGAAACAGTAACTGGTAGACAAGACTGCCTTCCTTGTTTTTCTTTGGTAACTTGAGAACCCTCCCTGACAGAGTCACAGTGAGCCAATCCCCCCACTGTAACAAAAGGTGAGGCTAACCGTGTTTTACGACCCTCCTTGCGGTTAAGGTAAGGAATTCAGGCATGGCAAGGTCCACTAGTGTGACGGGCGGTGTGTACAAGGCCCAGGAACGAATTCACCGCTGTATGGCTGACCGGCGATTACTAGTGATTCCGGATTCATGCCTCTAAAGTCTTATATCTGATGGTTAGTTGAGGGGGTTTGCCAGTTCGAAGGCCTCCAGCCCTCTTCTTGACCTCGGTTGGATGGCTGTTTCATCGCGTGATCGTCCGAACGCCATCTGCAATACCTGCGCACCAGTTGAGACAGAGCATTGCCAGCAGAAGTCGATCTGAGTTTATGTTTGATCCTATTGACGACCTTGAACTGTTGGGTGGTTTTGGGTATGATCCTAGATTCATACCCTCTTTTGAAAATTGTACCCAAGCCCATGTAACATTGCCCAAAGCCAAGACTTCCCAAATCCATATCAAGATCCAATCCATCGACTTGAAACCACCCTTCTCTTCTTTCCCTCTCTCTCCTTCCTCTCTCTCTCCACCTCTGCAACACTCTTTTCTTCACTCTCATAATTACATCCCCTCCTCTCTCATCTCCCAACCTGCGACCTCCAACCACCCCCAAAATCCTACTTTCACCCTTCCTTCTCTTGTTCTCCCTCAATCACTGCCATCTCCAACACCACTGGAAACTCACCCATCCCCATCCCCCACCCTAAAACTCTGCTCTTCCCTGGTTGCTCGCCTCCCCTCTTTGCGCTCCCTATGTAGAGAAACCTCACCCCAAAGGCCCCCTCCCTCCTTGCCCTCCCACTATCGAAATCTTGTTTAGCCATCCTGTGATCTCACCGCCGAAATTGTGAGACGAAACACAAAAGATTGGAGCATTACCAACTATCTGTATTGTGCCTTCCTTTCTTCAGTTTGTAACAGTTGGTGGAGAGTCCGTGGTTGTGGCTGTGATGGGCCGATAGCAAAGGCACGGTGAGGGTATTGGTAGGGTTTCCACTGGAATATGGAGGGGCCAGCGGAGCCCTAGGAGAAGAGGGGGTGGGGGAGAAGAGTTCAGGATTAGTGCTGATTTGGGAGGTAAAGAAGAGGGAGGGAGAAGGGAAAGAAGGATAGGAAACATAATGAATAAGGGGAAAGAAAATGGTGGATATCCACTAGATTTGGATCGAGTATGTATGGGGTGGTATTGGTAGGGCTGTCTTGTCGGGGTTGGGTTGGATTGGATTTGAATGCTAATTTAATATGATAGGCGGATCAATATGGCGCCACATGTCACTCTGTCAAAGATTTTAACAGTAGTTACGAATTGGTCCTAATTGGAAGAGATCCAAATTGGAAGAAATTAAATATAATAGCCATGGGAGCTCACCCAAAAGGACTGGCCAAGGAAGCGACAATTGGGTTTGCTACTACAGCATATATTGCCAATATCACCCATGTGCACTTCCGATGTGGGATGGGATCTTACATTAGATGCTTAAAGGAGGAAAGTTGAAGAAATTAGATGCTTAAACAAGGAAAGTAAGGGACCAAAATAAAACTTTTGCGGGCCAAAGCAGGAAAGAAGGCAAAGTGGAATTTACCCTAACATTATTATTTATTAGTATCATGATTTGGTTTAGTACCCCTTTGTTCCATGTATGAAGAAAAGAAAGAGTTTGAGGTTCACCTTAGAGACATTGCATGTATTCATGACCAAATAGCATATCATGATATGTGATTTTCTAGAACATGCAAATCTTTAATCTACATACTGTTGGTTGCATTAAGAATGCTGTATTTGAAAGGAAGGATGTCATGGGCAAGGCTAAAGGCTCATGTCTGAGCTGTCGCAGGTTGGTGGAGTGTTCCACGAGGGCATGATTTGGTGTTGACTTCAGTTTGCACTTTTGTTTGCCAGCCAGCCAGTCACTTCACTTCAGATTTTGACAAGTGAATATGTTACGTAAAAGGATGATTCAATCATCTTTATTACATAGTTTAGAGTCAATATGTTAGTGTGACTAAAAAATTTCATACAAAGTTTTCTGGTTTTGCAGGCACAGAATCAGCAGCAAACACCATCCAAACATCATATGCAACCAATTCCACATCAGCCTCAGTATCCTCCTCTGCACCACAACCATCAGCATCCTGTTCACCAAACTCCACATGCAGCTCACTTATCTCCCAACCACCAGTGTGGACCAACTTCACACTTGCCTGAAATTTCTCATGCTCAGCAGTCTCCTATCATTTCCCAGCACATGGCTTGCTTACAACCACTCTCAGGAGGCCATTTGGGAGGGCGCTTGCATGTACTGGTGAGAATACTCTGGAATTAATTTGTTCCTGCTCTGTGATTGGTTGTTATTTTTCGTTGATAATCTTGTGCTGGTCATTGCTGCCATGAATTTGGATAATTATTCTTTATATGTCATGACTTGATATGATTCCGTAAGGTTGAGTTATTGGCTAAGAAGCACGGACGCAGACACAGATAAGTATACAGACACGGATATGACACGGCACACGGCGATACTAAAAAAATCAGGATAAGGATACGGCAGGGATACAGCAAAAAAGTAT
This sequence comes from Actinidia polygama, assembly GCA_030159135.1. NCBI lineage: Eukaryota > Viridiplantae > Streptophyta > Magnoliopsida > Ericales > Actinidiaceae > Actinidia > Actinidia polygama. Next base: position 17,985,069 of record BRYF01000022.1, on the reverse strand, counting down.
TTTTTTTTCATATATAATTTCAATCTTAGGTGCTAAAGGGATTACTAACTTTTTCCATGGATTCCTCCGCAATTGTTTGCTTGTGCTTGAACGATGTAGCTTGCAACTTTTGTGGCCAATAGCATAAGAGGTCTGTAATCTAAAGAAAGGTAAAGTTATATATGTGGCAAAACCTAAGCATAAGCCTCAAGGGAATCCTCAAAACACTTTGCCCAATGATATTACACAATTGAATCTCAAGCACAAGCAAACAAATGTGGAGGAATCCATGGAAAAAGGTAGTAATCCCTTTAACGCCTAAGATTGAAATTATATTTTGGAACATTTTTCTTTAGCACATTCAGAGGCTATAAAGCTTGGGAGAGGGGGGGATCTTGCCTATGGCAAGACTCAAACCCCTGACCTCCTAGCAAGGAACAAGGATTCTGGCCAATTGAGGTAGCCCCAATTCGTAACATTGGATGAAAATGCGCTATGGGTGGATTTAAACCTAAATCCATATCGTAATCTCAAGATCAAAGTCCGAAGAGCCTATTTCTTTGTACTTGTTCGTGACATTGAAAATGCGTGAAGAGTGGATTTGAAACTAAATCCATATAATAATATGGAGATCAAAGGCCAGAGAGCCTATGTCTTTGCTAGAGATGAGTCTTCCAATGTTTCCAGGCCACTATGGTTCTCAGGTAGAGCGACATTGTCTATGCATTCGGAACTATTTGTTTCAGTTCCATTCTCTTACAGCCCAGCATAGTAAAGTGATGTTCACAGGCTTTACTATAAAACCGGTGAAAGGTGAAGAACAAAATCAAGCAAACTGATTTTGCTGTTAGTAACCTTATCAAAGGTGGCAGAGAAATCAATAAATTGTCTCAATCCTCCCTGATCTGGAGATGTCCTCCAGACATCTAGGGCTTTATTCCCATAAATCAATACAAAGTCTAGAATCGAAGCATCTGAGTAAAGGACTTCTAACTTTAGGATGCCTTGCTAAAAATAGGCTAAACCACATAATTATAAAAGTCAGCTGGTAAGGCCTTCCTTATTTAAGAAAATTATACGTGATATTCATGGTCAATTCATGAAGTTGGATGAAAATTGCTTAGGACAATACTTTGATTGGTTGTGTTGATTATAGTCTCTCTCTCTCAAATTTGTCATGACTGTGCCCCTCCTGGTCATGTTGTAGGTAATTTTAGTTGTTTATGGTATTGTGAAATTCATGGCTTACTTTTTATATATTTCTTCTAGGAAAAAAGCATCATGAGATTGCCTTCTTTTGCTGTGCCTGAAGTTTTAACCAATAGTCCATAAGCTTTTGTCATGGAGGATGTACAAATTGTTATGAAGGGGCTCATCTTATTCATAGATAATTGCGAGTACACTTGCTATTTGAATGTTAAAATTTTACTTTGGTACACAGAGACTGGAGAGGAAAAGGTAAACA
>BRYF01000022.1:17958625-17961125 GCA_030159135.1 Actinidia polygama | reverse complement strand
GTACAGTAGATAAAAAAAATTGAGTTCAAATACTCCAATATTGGCTACAATTACAAAATCAGAGAACTAATAATTTTGTTTTAATAACAGTGTAGGAAGAAAATAATGTGTTAAGCCCCCTTTCCCAGTACAATAATCAATCACGCACCTAAAAATGTCCACAAAAAGCGCAAGTGTACCTAACACGAGGATATTCAATATACGCGTAATTTATCTATGGTCAGAATCATCAGATTCATCCGTCAAAGCTTATTATTATTATAGCACCCTTTAACAAATAGTGGTTCTCTCTCTCCATCTTTCCACAGAATAATCAAATCCAATTGTTCATGGACCCATTCCAAAGCTCCTAGAACGGTGCTAGTTTACCCGTGGGAAAAATGCTACACTCATACAAAAAAACTAAATGGTACACCCGTGGCTTATACTAAACTGAACTCTAACCCAATTACATGCATTAATGTAAGCATCCATATGCAAAAATATAACAGGATCTTACGCATGTTACCGCAACAGTACGCTCAAGGAAGATTCAGATTTATCTCCTACCATTAACTAGTAGACCACATTGTTGTCCAATGGTAGATTTACTATTATTATTATTGGCATATGCACAGTGATATATAAAATTCATAAATTTCATCTTAACTGAGATTGCCAGAAAATAATGTCGCAAAAAACCGTGGAGGAGAGTACCACACTTCTTCATCGTGATTACAACCAGATGTTTTCTATTGGGCAAACCCTGATCCTAGAAATCCTATTAGGATTGCCGCATCTAGGCTTTAAAGTAAAAATTGCAGGGTTAACCCCTCATTTTTTCTCAAATTACAAAAAAAGGCATTCAAGTTTTAAAAATTATAAAATAGGTACCCAAGTTTAACCAGATTTCTTTTTTTCTCAATTAAGTACTGCAAAAATTATCAACTGATAATAATTAAATATCCTGAAAAAAATTCAGGGTATTACATTCTACCCAACCAGAGAAAAAATAGGATGTGAAGTCTCGATCTTGAGATGAGGTGACACCTAAGAAGCCTGTTATTGCCTTTTGTGCTTTCATAGTAAAATTTAGAAGTTCAAGGAAAAGCATCAGAATACGCAATTGGGTGTTTTAATTGGTAAGTTGGTGGACAGAAATGTAAAGCAATTTTAGGAAATGAGAAAGCATCTTTTGTGAAGTTGGTGTTTCATTGAATCTTTATGGAAATTGTGTAACTCCCCCTCCTCTCCACGTTTATACTTCTTCGTTTTGTTCCTTTTATTCTTCATATCTTGTTTGGTTGTACAAGGATTATGCGTCTGGTCACATTTTCTCGTACACTTTCTATTTATTGGTTGATATAAAAAGAGAAAAAACAAATATAAGAGGTTCATGTGTTCGGCCCACTGATGAGGGAGAGGCTGCCTGGAGCAAGGCATCATGTTGAAGGTGCAAGTGCTTATGTTAGTTTCCTCTGAGAGCTTAAACTTTTAGATCAGTTTGGTTGTCAATACAGGTCAACCTTATAACCAAGGAAGTTCGTTCTACCTGCAAGGAATGTCATTAATTTGCCTCCTTGATCATCAATGTAGCGTCGATTAATTTTTCTTAAATTCAGAGGTCATTTGTTAGAGTGGTTTGCTGATGCATTTGGGGTATCAGTGTCGATTTTCTGGTGGAGTACAAGGATGATTAATAGGCTTCCTTTTTATTTCTTAATGCTTCCATTTCTGCCGTTTTCCATTGTGATTTCAAAGGTTACATTACCCAGTGTCATTCTCAGGACTGTTGTTAACTTGTGCAGGTGACTGGACAACAAAAAGCAGGTGTACAAGGCAATCAAAAACAAGTTCCTGTAGACAAGAAGAAAACACAAAAAACACCAGTTAAAAACTCACATGCTTCAGCAACAGGTATGCAAGTATTTAGTATACATCGCTCTTGATTTTCACCTTTCCTCATAAATTGGGATATTGATTGCAGGTCAGGAGGGTCATGCGAGGGGAATTAACAATCAGACAATAGTTGTGAAAAAGAAGACACCTAAATCAGAAGTTAAAACCCCACATGGTTCACACACAAGTATGTGATTTATTAGTATGCATTTCGTTGATTAACTTGCATTTACTATAAGCAAAATTATGTACAATAATTTCAGGTAATAAGGGCAATGCAAGGGGAGGTACTGCTGAAGAAATTGTTGCAAGTGAGCGTATAGTTGAAAAAGCTGCCATCTCTGTCAGAGGGTTGGAGTGTAAGAAAATTAGTGGCTCAGCAATTGTAAAACCTCACCGACTTTCTGGCCAGTCATCTGTAAAGCTCATGAGTAAGCAGGAAACACGTCTAAATACCTCGGAAAGATTCGATGTGAAGGTAAGCAATGATGAAATTGACTCTTTCATGCGTTGAAAGTGATTAAGAAAGAACTAAGAAAGGGTATTGCTTTTGTCACAAAATAATAGATGAAAAAAGTCTTATGGTATGGGGTACATTGTCAATTAAGATATCCTTTAGGTA
>BRYF01000022.1:17881125-17886125 GCA_030159135.1 Actinidia polygama | reverse complement strand
GATTTTTAAGAAAAAAATGGCTTGAGCGGCTGAGCCTGACTAGTGGTAACAGAATAATGTTGGGCTAGTTGTCAAGCGTGCCAAGTGTCCGACTGCTGGTCCACGAAAGTTGGGTTGGGTCTGACTAGATTTTTTTTTTTTTAATTTTTCTGGTAGTTATTGTAACTATGAAACAACAGTTACTAACAATTATGGTTATAAAAGCATTTTTGACATAAAAATATGAACCGACTTCAACTGGAGTGTTCCCTTTATAATAATAATATCTAATTTCCATTCTCAAAGAGGTTCAGAAAGGGTAACGCTAGAGTCACCGCGTGGTTTACTGCACATGTGTTTTATCACAAAAACAACGTCGTTTTGGTTTTTTAAACAGACGCGACTTTTTGTTGAACGACGTCGTTTTTATGTTTTATCACGAAAACGATATCATTTTGAACATCACGATAACAAATGCGGTGACTGTAGCATTACCAGCTAGAAACTTGTGTGAATGGAATAAAATAATGTTTATTTTGTCGGTGTGAAATGTAAAGTCGCTGTGGAGATTAACAAACTAGAATCCAGATTTTATGCTACTTTCGTTATTTTGACCTTTTATTTTATTTTTTGGCACTATAGCTCCCTCCTTGTTTTATGTTTTAATTTTGATATTGATCAATTTTAGGCCTAATTTGACCTAGTTTTTTTCTCTCTTTGGGTGGAGGAATTTTTTAGTTGTTTTTATTTTTTATTTTTTTTTACCATTTTATTAAAATTTTATACTTATTTAATTTCTCTTGACAAATTCACTAAAGACAAAAAAAATACAATTTTACTAGACAAATTAGCTAAATTTTTTGTCTTTAGTGGATTTTTTTAAAAAATTTGAATAAGATTTTTATATTTTTAAATTCTTCTACCGAAAAAATATAAAATCACTTCTAGTAGTTATGAAAATTATTTTATCTTCAATATAGCATTAACCCATCTCAAAGGATATATGATTACATGAATACTCGACACAATCAAAGATTCACAGATAGCAACTTCTACTTTTTTTCGTGAAAGTTGTATCAGAATCTTTATCACAACTTCTGCTTCTGGGCAAAAAACAACCTACAAAAGCTAAAAAATAGTTTATTCCTGAAAGTTACATTTTGAAACTTTTAAACTTCTATTTTAAGTAACTCTAACATAATTCAACAGTACCAAACACCCTCTTTAAGCCAAAACGGACAGTAGAAGCAAATAGAAAAATAAATTGGATCAGTTCACGATGATAGCGTGTTGAATCACAAGAAATGTAGAACCTCAGCATTCAAAAGGACAAAAAATGGGATCTTGCATCAGTTCACCATGTGATGATTAGATAAATCATAAACCTACATAGAGATGCAACCCTGTCTAGTTTGCTGTTTTCGAAAACAATTTTCCATCACAACTTTCAGAAACTTCTTTTTCGAAACAAAACACTCGTCATTTTCGTATCATATGTCGTTTTTTCTTTTTGAGCAAAGATGTTTTCTTAGAATTTGAAAATCTCTATAAAAAAAACAGGTTTCCAAATCCATCAATGAAACAAGTTTTATGTGGTTTCCCGAAAAATGAAAACAAAAAACAAAAAACAAAAACAAAAACAAAACTAAACAGGGAGGACTTGTGGAGGAATCAGATTAAGACAAATTTCTAATACAATATCTTTAATCCATACCATATCAGACACATTACCTTGTCGAAAAGATTATCCAGGAGGCTTCGTAGATTCTCCACTTAATTCCCTTTTGACCAATTTCAGGACCTTAATAATCTGCAACAAGCAAGAGACCGGGCTGAATGAATAGATGGTATTTTCCCATTTTGGGAATTGTTGGTTAATAGGTAACAACAGTTCCGTTACGAACACAGAAACCAACCACAAAACTGGGCCACAAACTTCTCGTAGTCTCACGTGCATGCGAGAGGGTTGTTGATGTAGTCTAGTGTTATTTTCATTATTTAAGGGCTGCATTCGCTGTGATTGGTTCTGTAGTTTGTTTCTGTGTCCCTAATTGTACGACAAGGCATTGATAGTGATAAAATGCATAGCATCAATTGAGGGGCTTTCCTTCTCAAAATTGTTGATGATCCCCCAAGCATAATGCAGCCGCATTGGAGATGACACAAATCCATCGTCCTTTCACCCGAATAAGCAAAAATTGTTCGACGATAGCAATGCAGAGAAAACTAAATTTTGTTGTGGGTACTAATGTGTAGAGGGTGTGGCGCCATAGGCACGCTTCATGACTACGTGCCATGGCCTCAATGCCGTCGCCTTGGAGCCATGGTCCTGGGGTCATATCCACAGCACCAACGACAGGCAGCCCCCACTCCCTCTGCTTGCTCCTGAGTCCCGAGTCTGAGATGGACTTACCCATGGCATCATTAACAAAATCCATTGTCTATTCTTTGTAATGATGGTACAAGCAATACCACTGGCCCAAGTACCTGCTCGGCCCGTGTGTTATCCAGGCCCAATTGTGTCGTTAATCTGGATCCCAAATATTTTGACCCCCTACAAAACAACTTCATAAAAATAGTAAAAATGAAAACAATAGTAGTGAATTTTTTTAACCTAATAAAAAAAATAATTTTTAATTATTTTTAGAGGAATAAGTTTGAAAATTTATAATTTTTTAAAAAAATACTTGACAAATTAGCTATTTTTTTTTAAATTTAAACAAAAAAATTACATTTACGATTTTTATCGGGAACAAAAAAATTATAAAATTATGATCAACCAAATTTTTTTTAAACCAAAATAGAAAAAATTAAAAAAGCTAATGTTATATAGAAAATGTTAGGCCAAAATGTGCCTAAAGCAATTAGTAGTTTTATGGACTCCTAATATAGACCAAGTTTTTTAAATTTAAAATGAATTAAATAATTTTAATTAAGCAAGTCTCTATTATTTATTTTTTAATTTGAAAATATCTATATGGGTAGGATTCCTCTTGGTCCAATAGAAGGCAAAGGAGAAAGCGTCCGATCACATCACAACGCTCTCTTTGCGACTTCTCTCGGACAACCATTCACGCGTTTTCCCCTCTATTTGACTTAAAGTGTCCAAATATGAAAATAAATTTCATCACTCACCCGACAAATAGGAAAAAAGTATAGTTTTCTTTTATGTAATTGAATTTATATTAAAAATTAATTATTTAAAAAAAATTAAAATAAAACTTTTAAAAGTTAGATTTTTAAATTATTTTTAACCCATAAATATTATGGCGAATACTATAACGTCATTTTTTAAAACTGATAAAAATAAAAAATTACAACAAAATACTGCAACGTGTGTTGTTGCTTGAAAGTTGAAACGATGAGGTTATTTGTTTTTAAGTAAGAATATTACCATTCGCCTAATTATAAAACGGTAACTCTCCAAATATATATATATAGAGAGAGAGACGGACTTTGATTCTCTTGACGTTACGATTTGGTGGTTCAAAGTTAATTTTTATGATTCAATTTGTTCATTTTGTAAAACTTTATCACTTACGAAAAATATATTACCGAGTATTTTGATAATTGTAGCCACACGGCTTAATTAGATTAATTTGTTCACAGGAAAAAATAATTTATTTATAAATTTATATATATTTCTTAAAACAAAATTAATAATTTTATTTTTTTTGAATCGTAATCATGACGTTGTGATGGGTCACTCTCCGAATGTGGGAGCTTTATTCCCTTGTATACCTCTAGTTGTCTTGTCTCGATAGAGAACCACTGCCAAATTATTGTCAGTGACATAAAGGGCGAGGAGAGAATTGAAAAAGAGGAGGAATGCCTGTAATCTAGAGAGAGAGAGAATTTGTCTAGAGAGCACCGAATATGGAGAATTTTAGGCGATACGGCGTTGTCTTGATTATGTACTTGCCGGTGGCGGTGATTGCGATTTTCACGTTCGGACAATCGGAGGGCAGGGAGCTCCGGCCCTCGGAACACGGCCTTGCAACGGCGGATGGAGGCGAGGAGTCGCCGGAAATGCGACCGTTCTTCCGGGGAAGGACGGATGCGCCTTCACCGGAGGTGAGCATGCCTATGCCGGAAGCGAAGAACATGAGCGACGCGTCGTGGTGGAAGGAGGTCTCCGGCGGCGGCGGAAGGAAGGATCGCGCGAGGAAGGCGCTGGTGGTGACCGCCGCTGTGTGCGGAGGCGTTGGTGTCGCCTTTCTGGTCGTCGCGGCGTTGATTTTCGTGTTTCGGTGTCGAAGTCAAGGGTCTAGTGGTAGTGGAAGAGCCAAATAGCGTTTTTTTTTTTTTTTTTTTTTTTTTTCTTGTTAAAATTCACTTCTATGTACATTTTGTGCATTCTTTGGTTCCGTTTATTAATGCTTAAAAGTTATTTTTTTTAAAAAAAAATTGTTATTAAAAATATTAATTTTTTTTATGGCTTTACTTTAGCTAAAATTAATTAAAAAAAAAAAACAAAAACAAAAAAAACAAAATAAACAAAATAAAAAAACTGGTGTCAAATGGAGCGAAGCTCTCTGCTGTCTCCCATTTAAAAAAATAAAAAAAAAACAATATTATTATAATGATTAATTTATATATAAAATGCCATAAAAATAATGTCGGTATTTTGATAAATAAAAATTATATTTTTGTATTATTGATAGAGAAAAACTTGCAATGTTGACTAAGTTGGAATCCTACAACCACAATCGCTGCCAATTTATGGAAAAAAATCATTGTAATCATTGCTGCTATGAATATACAATTGAAGCAAGAATCTTATAGAACCCATAGTTCAACCGAACTATATATTTTTAATATATAATAAATAATAAAATAATTAAAATTAACAGTTTTTTTTTAAATTTAAAAAAAATATATTTTTTTGTGGGGGGATTTTTCAAATGTTTGGGCACCGTGCCCCTCCCCCGGGACCGCCACTGCATAGTTGCCTACAAAAAACGCGCCCATGGAATCGCACACCCACAAATTTGGAATCACATGACCATAGTCGTTACCAC
>BRYF01000022.1:17751125-17753625 GCA_030159135.1 Actinidia polygama | reverse complement strand
AAAAAGATCTTTCATATATAATCTCAAATGTTATTAGACCTAGGGATAAGTAATTCAACTCAGCCATATGGAAATGATGAACGTTTGGAATCCTATTATGCAAGGAGACATTGGTTTTGCTACTTCGAATCCAAAGGTCATATGATATCGATCAGATTCTTTCATTTCCTTCAAGAATACATCTGCCTAATTAACAGAGCAATATAAATATTAGGCATTTTGAGGGCATATTTGTGTACAAGCACATATATGCATTAAGGCATATAAATATGAAGTTTTTACCCACGGCGAAATACTGAAGGAGATCGTCGGTGCCGAAGTGCTGAATTCCGATCAACAGCGTGCATCACCATTTTCTCGAGATTGTAGGGCATGTCGTGCAGGTCTCCCGTGTCAATGGTCCTCCACATCGCCGAATCTTCGAAGATGCTACGCCACATTGTACACACTTTCTGTGCACTCTCCAGTACCTCCGCCTTTCTGTGCACTCTCCAGTATCTCCGCCGCGCCGAGTCTGTGCAGTATCGCCACTGTCACATCGTGTGGCAGTTCCAGCCAGCTCCGAACTTCTTCCGCTGGTGGTAAATTGACAGGGATTTTTCTCGAAGACGATGCCATTAACCGGGAGATTTTCCGGGAAAATCTTCAGAGTTCGCTGAGAAAATGTAGTGACTGGAACGTTTAGGGGTTTTGGTTTGGGATGAAACTGAAACCGACGAATGCGACTCCGTATGTATGGGTAATCTTGAAAGCGTAAATTACAATAACGTTCCATGAGGATTATGATAAATACACTATACCCCTAAAGTTTTGAATATATTATGCCGACCCCTAAAAACTTACGGCGATGATGCAAATGAGGCAAGCACGGATGGCAACTTTGGAATGATAGGTGAAAAAATAAAAGAAACTATTTTGATTTCTCATCACCGTGTTTGGGAGGGTAAGAAAGTAAATAATGTGAGATTAAACACATGAAAGTTGGTAAAGAAAAATAAGTAGAGACATCTAGACAAGTAAACAGAGCAAAGGGAAAAAGACATCAATCCAGTGGTAAATTTTTTGCACAGAAGCCCTACATGTAAAACCTACTGTGAACATGATGATATTCCATTATATCCCATCCATAGTCGTCGCTGGCATAAGTGAAGCACGGATCAAAGCCAGGATACCCGTATGGATACACGCTAACATCATGAACACTTGTATCAAAACCATAATCACGAGTGAAATCTTCTGGATGCCTCAGATTTTTGATCCGCTCGGAACACAATTTCCCAAAAGCGCCCCCGAGATCAACCTTGAAACAATGCCGGAGGTCAAGGGACTCGAGGTGAGGACAGCTGTTGAGAATTGCCTGCAGGCCCTCATTTGTCATTCTATTTCCTAAGAGACAAAGTTGGCGTAATCCAGGCATGGTTTTTGCAATAGCTAGCGCCTCGAAATCACTCATCAAGGACGTGGACCATTGATCGTTAAATGTGAGCGATTTCAGCTGAGAACAGGAACGACCGACGTTTTCAAGTCCTAGTTCTGTAATATTGCCGAAGATGATTATAAGCTCCTCCAATAATGGTAGGTTTTCAGCAGCTTTGCCCAAACCTTTATCTGAAATGGCATAGCAAGACACAAGTCGAAGACGTCTCAGCTGAGAAGTTCTGTCAAAAACGTTGAAAAAGAGAATGACAGCAAACATCAGTTGTGCATTCACATACTTGTAATTAATAGAACTATAATCAATGATAAGTCCAAGTAACTCGATATTACCGTGCTTGCACTACCTAAAATCTTTGTTTTTCTGGAAGATTGATTTTTCTTTTTTTGTAAAGTAAATAACATTATTCCAAATGCCAAAAGGTGGTCAACCTATGTATAGTAGTTGTATGCAAAGAAACAATTTTGTCACTCCAAAACTTTAACTACTCTATCAAATCTACCGCAAAATATTTTCAACCACAATAATTTCCTGTAAGCCAAAAAATAAGTAAAGTATGTACTCAAAAGTGGACTGGCTCGTTTCCCTTCAAATAAGTCAATAACAAACAACTCTGCAAATAAAAAACAGGGGTTGCCATCGATGCTTTCCTTGCCCATTTAAAATGGCATGCTCCTGCCCAACCTTTATAGAATTGAAGGACTGGGGCGAGGCATGCCAAAAATGGAGAAAATACTCCACATATTAAGATCTTAGATTTACTTGAGTCCGGTACCTCGTCACTGGATGTTAGCAACATGGTAGTGCCTATCTTACATGAACTCTCTTAAAAGTAAAATGTATCCGTGTCGGATATTTGACACTCGGATAAGGGTATGGAATACATGTCCGACATTTTTAGTTTGACACACACCTAGGATATTTAGTAGTTCAAGGTCAAAAAAACATATGATAAAACTATCGAATTATGCATGAAACGCATTCTGACATCCTGTAAACACTATTTACCTTTAAAAATACAAGAAATATACTAAGAAATATGAACATTTTGGTATGTCCACGAAT
>BRYF01000022.1:17718625-17721125 GCA_030159135.1 Actinidia polygama | reverse complement strand
TAATTTAAAAATGTAAGTAGTTTAATACTATTATTAAATTAGAGTGTTTTGAAAATAATTGTCGTCCCAGCCGCTCCCATTGAATTCGTCATTGTCATTTGGCTCGTCACAAGGACTAGGCCACCAAAATTATTAAAAATAAGGTAATTTTTAAAAATTAACATTTAATACTAAAAATACTTTTACAAATATTGTGTCTTTAAGCCTCCAAAAGTGTTGAGTCGTGCCCACTTGTCATGCAAACTATATGGCTAAGATGTTATAACAAAAAAACCCAATGGCAATGGTTTTAGTTGAGTGAGAGGAGTAAATAACTTAGAAACTTGCTTTCAAAATGGCAAGATCGAATCACACGAATGCTGACGTTTTAAAATTTGGGGTCATTGAAAATTTATCCGGTCATTAATTTTAAAGTTGCAAGATTAGTCGATGTGCGAATAAGCTGACATCGACACCATAGTATAAAAAGAAAAATAAATATTATAACAATAGTAGCATTTCAATTGGGAAGAGAGACTATAACAACCCAACTAACATTCTTTCTCAACTCACCACCTACCTATTAATCCCTAATATTTAATTATCTTTAATATATCTTATTTTTTTACTTTTTTATAAGTTATTTTTTTCAATTTTTTAATTCTTATTTTATATTTAATATGTGTCTATCAATCCCCACACGTTGCAATAGCCTTTTTTTTTATTTAAGCAATAAGCAAAGACAAAAGAATTGTCAAATACCAGATTAAACATTAAATTTGTACCCCAAATGTACCATTTTTAACTCAAAAGTCCTATCTTTTCAAAATATATTAGGATACCATAAACAATCACATTCTCACAAACACAATCATGAGAGAGAGAAAGGAAGAGAGAGAATTAGATCAAGTTTAGCCTAGTTTTTATAGTATTTTTTAGTTATTATTTTTTTGTTTTTTTTCACCATTTATTTAATATTTTATATTTTTTAAAAATTCTCTTGAGAGAATCTGAAAATATTTAATTTTTATTCAAAATTTAAAAAAATCACAGAAATCAAAAAAAAAGTAGCTGATTTATCGAGTAATTTTTTTAATGCTTTTTTTTAAAATTAGATTTAAAAAAATTTACATTTGCAAACTCTCCTCATCAAAAGTAATTTAAAAAATATAAAATTTGATCAAACCGTTAAAAAATTTACTAAAGACAAAAATTCTCAAAATCAAAACAGCTAAAAACTCTCAAAAAAAATTAGAGTATTCGGGGCATTGGTCTCAAATGACAAGCAAATATAGTTCGATTAAGTTTAATTAGAATGAAAGTAATGATGATAAACACACATAAAAGAAAAAAATTATTTATTTTATATTTATTTTGTATAAAAATAGTACAGAGAGTAAAAAACATCAAGTTTATTTTATATACCATATTCGTATGCCTACATAATTTTCACTTTCTTGCAGAAAATACAAGGAGATTCTATTTTTTTGGTGAAAGATACAGCACTTAATTGATTTTTTTTCACTTTTCTTAAAAAAAAACTATTTTTTAAAAAATAAATACATAAATAAAGATAATAATTTATTTCTTTTACTTCAATTTTTCAATTAATGTAAAAAAATTAATTGGGGAGCAATTGTATCTGCCAGCACCACCAAGCTAGCCTCCAATAGGGGCCAAGAAAGAGTAAGTCTACAGTCACCACGGTATTTATCGCAAATATTACTGTATGCACCAAAATAACGTCGTTTTTATTTTTTAAACAAACACGAATTTTAACTGAATGACATCGTTTTTGATTTTTTGTACCAAGACGATATCGTTTTTGTGCATGCGGTAAACATTTGCGATAAACACTGTCGACCCGGTAAACTTACTCGCCAAGAAATTCCATGAGCCCAAAATGACAAAGGTTATTTTCGTCATTTAACAAAACAGTGGCCGTTACTTTTAAGGAACCTAGCACACTCTCAAAATCCAATTTCCACGACAGTAACCAATCAACAACTGACACGTATAGAAAAGGCCACGAACTGAACTCGTGTCCTTAAACTTCACGCGAGTGTACTTCCAACATATAATCTGGCGAGTGAAACTTTCTACGGGACCAGTTCATGTGACCACGAGGCGGAAGAGCTAAAACTTGCTTTTTAAATGCGACACGTGGCCCGATCTCACGTTGCCGACAGAGTGTACAGTTGGAACCGTATAATGGGAAACCGTAGGGGTCCACATATTTAATTTACTAAATTGTCCTTTTTGGGACGTTGAAGGGTAACGTATCATTCACTACACATGGTGCCACGTAAGCTCGTGGCCCCACATGGCCGACGTGAGTGAGATCAGGGAAAGAACGGTATTGGATGGGGAGATATGAGTTGATTGAATTGGGACCCACAATTTTGTTTAAATTAAAAAATAATATGAATTGATTAAATTGGGACCCACAATTTGAATTTAGGGTTTTTGCTCTCTCAATGTGAATCCTTTTTTCGCATTGTTAACATTACTTTCATTAATG
>BRYF01000022.1:17686125-17688625 GCA_030159135.1 Actinidia polygama | reverse complement strand
GAGAGTCATTTTTCGAAAATAGGTCCAGCTGCCGATCTCACTATTTCTGTGTCGCAGCTAGCTCTTGCAGATTGATGACTGACTGCAGCAACCCACATAGCTATAGGATCTCCGCATATATCTATTCTCGATTTCCTTTCTCTCACTTTCTAAACCTACCCCCCCTCCTCTCTTTTTTTCGTCTCAGAAATTATATTAGAATGATAGTGTTTGTAATGACTTTTGCTTTTATTTACGAGTCTAAAAATAATTTTAAAAGGCTAAAAAAATTCGTTTGATACTTTTCAACTTTTACCCAATATTTTATGGGTAATGTTGAAGGAAAAACATTAGTTCTCATATTTATCAAGAACTTCCATTTTTTCATGATCTATTCATTAAAAATTAAGGCCTAGTGTGACCTAACTTTTTTGATTGAGATTTTTTAGCTGTTTTAGTTTTTTAGCTTTTTCGTTTTTAGTGAATTTTTTTTACTATTTGATCAAAATTTTGTACTTTTTCGATTTCTTTCTGTGAGAGGAATCTAAAATGTATAATTCTTAATTTTTTTTACATTTTTAGAATACTCTCATCAAAAAGATATAGAAAAATATAAATGTTGATCAGCGGTTAAAAAAATTCACTAACCATAAAAAAAACTAAAAAAATTAAAACAGTTAAAAAATCTAAACTAAAAAATTATGTGAATCTGGCCTAAATAATAATAGATTAAGGAAAATTTGGGACCCATACCAAGCTGAGGGAAGTTGTTGGCCAATTTCAAGCCATGAGGTTTGACTAGAATGGTGCTTGCAACATTTCAATTACCTTTGTTTTGTACTTTTTGAAAATATTAGTTGTTCATTTTTCAGAATTAGTTTTATATAATATTAGTTGGTTTTCAAAACCTATTTTTTGAGAATTTTTCAAAATAGATTTTTTTTTTTGAAAAATATGAAAAGGATGTCTAAAAAAATAGTTTTTAAAAAGATATTTTGCAAATTTAATTGTGATAATTGAACCCACCCCTAATAAGGTGGAATGGGGATACCTATATGGGGGGAAGGTATGGGGGAGATTTTTAAAACCCGCTCGGGGTTGGGATGGAGTTGGGTTTAAGTGATTGGGGCCCCAAACCTGCCCCTATTAGAGTTGAAATACATGAATACCCCTACTTAGTTATATAATTTTATATATTTTTCGCTGTATAGTGGTGCTTTTAAAATTACACAAATAACAAATATCTTAGACTAGTTGAGGTGAAACATAGGCGCGTGCTGTTGTAAATGAGTGAGATTTCCACCGTTACCTCATCACGGGTTTGGAATAGGATATGAGATATGACTCTCCTAAATGAGTCAGATATGATTTAAATCAAACACGTCCCAACACCAACATTTGCCATTCCCACGTAGAATTGTGCTTGCAATATTTTCGCTTTTATTATGGGTTTGGGCTTTCGTCACCTTTGTTCCATATCTTGGAAAGTCATTTAATAACTTTAAAGGCCAATCAGACTGAGGCTCCGTTTGGTAATGCTTAAAAGTTAAGTTTTTTTTAAGCTTGCTATCAAAAAGGCCAAGATTTTTTAATTTTTTTGCTTTTCTGTCTTTACTTTAGCTTAAATTAAGCAAAAAAACAAAAGCAAAAAAGCAAAAAATCTAACTCTGATTGGCTTTATTATTTATTTTAAGAAAAAAAAGCTAGCCGAAAAGTTGAAAAAAGCTAGAGCCAAACGGAGCCTAAGAAGTAGTACCAATTCAGAGAAAAATCCCAATCATTGTCAATGTGGGTCCTGCATTCAATTGAAATTCTTACCAGTTGGTAGAGAGAAAAGCCGTAGGGAAAGGATGCTTGAATAAGCTTTGTTTGGATTATTTATAAAAGGGTTTACAAAGACAAACTGGATGGCAGATAGTCGGGTCTGAAACCGCGTCTCCCATTCTAAACCTAATTTATTTAAATTATCCCTTTTTGATAATTCGGCCAAGAAATTTGGTTAAGTGAGAAGAGAAAGCAAATTAAGAACTAATCCTTTCAAAGTTGAAAGATTGATTCCCACAAACGTAAAACGTTCTAAACCTTGGAGCCACTAGAGATTGGTCCGATCATTAACTTCAGAGCCCTGAGATCAGTTTAGCTGTGCGTAAATTGATTCGAATACCCGGTATCAAAAAGAAAAAAGGAAGATCCATTTCTTATACCTGATCCAAACCCCATTAGGTTTTTTCTATTCGCCCCTGAATAATTCTTTTTACCGTTTAATTAAAATCTTATATTTTTTTATTTTTCTTGATGCGAGGAATATAAAAATGTAAGATTTTGTTCATTATTTTTTTAAAAATCCAGTAAAGACAAAAAATTAACCCATATATCGAGTACAAGTATTATTATTATTTTTTGTTTTTAGCGACCTTTTCTAAAATTAGCTGCTTATTAGTTTTTTTATCTAACCTTAAATTTTTTTACGAAAGACGAAAAAAATTGAAAAGAAAAAAGAAAAACTAGGCCATTCTCCAAT
>BRYF01000022.1:17651125-17656125 GCA_030159135.1 Actinidia polygama | reverse complement strand
AAGAGCAGTACAGAAATATCCCAACAGAAAAAGTTCGCGTGGTCTCTCCTCTCTCACACCTCAGTCATTTTAAGAGAGAGAGAGACAAGTGTCGTACTTTTAAGGCGTGAGCATCGTACGGTTCATATTCAACGGCAAGACCGTTTTTGAACGACGATGCATTGCATGATATTTCTCCACTTGTTTCTTATGTAGAGTGAGAGAGAGAGAGAGAGAGAGACAAGCCGACAAGTAGCTTCTGCCACGCCGTCGTTTGACGGTCTGACATTTTTTATTAAATGTATTCTACTTTTTAGCTTAATTATTTAATACAATAATAATAGAAAAATAATTTATGCACTCTAATTTTAATTTCTGTACTTTATTTTTTAATTTCTGCATTCTAAATTTTTTATAATTTTTATCTAATAAAGATAAAAAATAGAGTGCAGAAATTATTTTTTTAATAATAATACCCTTAATATTTTTATCAATTATCAAAATTATCTGTCTTGTACCCTTAGATTTTTAATTTCTACTTTTCTTGGGAGGGTTAGTTTAGGTATTTATTCAAGATTAGTACAACAAGGACAAAAAATAGAGTGACTTTGATAAAAAGAGGTATGTAAAAATTATTTTTCTTAATTTTTTTTATCAAATTTCTTAGACCGAATCACTTTAAAACTTATTTACCAAATTAATACACTTTTTTTTAATTTATGTGATTAAAATATAATTTCTCATGAAGTCGTGGAATTAAAATAGGCTTCAAAATAAATTTGCACTAAAACCGTATTTTCAATCCATGACTTTAGGTGAAACGTGAAAGTGCTTTAATCTCACGACTTCAAAAAAAATGCTTGGATTTGATAAATAGGTTTTAAAGTGTACGGATCTAATAAATTTAATTTTAAATTGTTCGGGTTTGGTAAAAAAACCTCTGGCTTTCACTTATCTATGCTAAGGTGTTAGTTGCATTTTTTTTCTGTTTTGAAAGTTTGTTATAGTTTCTGCTTTTACTTATAAGCTATAAATAACTTTAAAAAGTCAAAAAAAAATGAATTTTGATATGGTCTATTTTGATATTTTTTAACTTTTACTTTTAAATATTCAAGTTTAACATAAGTTAAGCAACAACAAACGCTGCCGCCCCTATTTTGTCTCATTTTATTTTTAGCTAATCTAGTTCTTTTGATTTTCATATTTTTTCGTCAATGAATCAAATTGTTATACTTTTTCGTTATTCAAATTTAGAAATAAAAATTTGATTCAAAAATTTGATTCAATACTTTTTCTATTAAAGACAAAAACAAATAGCTTATTTGTTGATTAAACATGAATTTTTTGGTGTTAATCAACTTTTTCTCAAATTAAATAAAAATTCTTACATTTTTAAATTCTTCTCTTCAAGAGGATTTCAAAAGTATAAAATTTTAATCAAATGATTAAAGACGTTCACTACAACCGAAAAAACTCAAAAAAAAACACGAAGTAGTTAAATTAGTTTTGAAATGGTAACCCAACCATTCGATTATTTAATGAAGTAATTAAATAGTTCTTGCAAATATGTATACAATTACACAGGTAAATGTAAACTTTAATTACCACAAAATGTAAACTTTCTTCATGCCAAAATTTTGAATTATTCACAGTTCGACCCATTTCAACCGCATAGGGAATAATTTAACTTTACAAACTCAAATTAATACACAATCTTCTTATATATAAATGGATCTCATGTTCTCAACGACACATGCTTAAAATAGCAAATGAAACAAAAAAAAGATATATATACATGATGAGGAATAAAACTCTACCTACGTAAATTAGTAATTTCACAAGAGGAAATGGTTCTTTTTGAGATAACCATATCGCTAATAAATCACCTGTGATTGTCACTCAGTTATTTTACATTGCCTATGATCTCTACCCAATAGCTCACTCGGTTGTTCATTTCGCCAACACCTCCAGGCCGAAGTACACATGACCTCCATCTAGTCCCACTCGGCCACAATCTCCTCTCATGATTGTCTTGCAATCACGCAATGATCTCCTTACTCCACTGAGAGATTCTCCACATATAAAAGCAGCTCTCATACATTCAAAAAGTGGATAAGATTGATTGTTTTTGTCTAGAGCTTACTATATTCAAAGTTATACATTTCCCCCTAAATATCTAATTGTTATGCCAAGGGGTTTTGAGAGAGTTTCATCCTAGCCGGTAAC
The DNA here is from genome assembly GCA_030159135.1 of Actinidia polygama. NCBI lineage: Eukaryota > Viridiplantae > Streptophyta > Magnoliopsida > Ericales > Actinidiaceae > Actinidia > Actinidia polygama. Next base: position 17,653,920 of record BRYF01000022.1, on the reverse strand, counting down.
ATTTATTCCCTTATGCAAGTGCTCGGAGTTAATTCTTACGCAATTGTGACGGTTGGTTACTCTCAGGGCTGGCCCTGGGGTAAGCCCAGCAAGCCATTGGGCTTGGGCACTCCCCTAGGACAGGGTAACATCAGGTCCAAAAATAAATAAATTTGAATTCAAAAAGTCATCTCCATCTTTTTTTTCATCTGAACAGCAAACAACTCTCTCACTATATTGGAATCGGGCTAGGGCAACCCAAATGTGGGGGCTGACCCTGTTTGCTCTTCCCAGATTTTTACCTCAACAATATAGATAGATATAGAGAGTTCAAACCTTGAAGGAAAAAAAAAAAAAAAAAAAGAAGAAACTCCAACATTAACCTAATTTAGTGTCGCGATTCTAATCTTATCGTGCCATGTTCTTGTAATTTGATCAACCACATAATTAAGAAACTGAAATATCGGCCTGAAACAAGTTCGTAAGGGCTTTCTGACGTAGACTCGCCAGCACGAACAACGCAAGAACTTGTCCTTCAAGTTTTCCCAAACACGCTGGAAGATATTTTGATTCCGCGGGACGAGAATTGCTGCTGATTGAACGTACGCGGACGCTGCATGCTTCAATAGCTCGTTCCTAAAAGAAATGGTGGAAGAGTCAAACCCGTTGGGCTCGTTGCTTGGGGCGTGCGGCGGTAGTGAATTTACAATAACGTCCTTCAAGCTTGTGTATTCGTACTCGTCGATGTCAGGATCTTCATCTCTGTTGATGGAAGAATACGTTCTCAATTTTATTGAGGGCAGCTTTCCTAGTCTTTTATGGGACCTTCCCATTGTTAAATGCCATGAGGGTGGTGTTTTAGGTTTAGAGGTGACCTAGTGGTCGCATGGTGATGAGAGAAAGAGATTTGTGTATTTATTTGAGAAATTTATCATTTCATGGCAATCCATAGATGTAGGAAAATGAATCGGACAACTGGATGGGTTAATTTAGGTTGTGTTTTGAAATTAGTGGTGGTTATAATTTAGGAAATGTTCAATGATCTAGTGATTTTAAATGAGAAAGACTACAGTGATCGAAGAGTTTACCAAAGACTTTATCGATGACACTAAAACGACGTCGTTCAACTAAAAACCCCAAATGTATAAAAAAATATAACAACATCGTTTTGGTTCCATCGATAAACTCTTCGGTCACTGTAGTCTTTCTCATTTTAAATAGGCACTCTTATCAGGCCCAACCTATCTTTCTCAATCCATCTTTTTTCTTAAAACTCAGATTTTAAGGAGAGAAAAACATGTGCCTTATAGACAACACAAAAAAGTCAAAATTAGACGATGCGAGATATTTCAACATGTACTAATTTAGGGCAAGCGTTGTTGACCTGCATATTCAAATTGGGTTGTTTTAGAATTAATTAACCTATGATGGTACACATTACAAGATGTACACATTCTATTTTCTTTTCACAACTATATAGGTAGTTTTAGACTAATAACTCATTTACAAATTTATATTCTTTGACAGGAGGAAGTATAAAATTGTGATAAACGATTTAAACGAACCAAGTTATCCAAGTTCGACTTGTGTTCGATTTCTCATTTTTGCTAAAACTTGCACAGTTCAAGATTGAAAAACAATTTTAAAGATCAAAAAGACCATTTTTTTTTATTTGTTTGCTTTTCCAGTTTTACTTTAGCTAAAATTAAGCAAACTAGCAAAATCAGAAAAGCAAAAAAATAACTCTGATTGGCTTTTTTGCTTATTTTAAGCAAAAAAAAATCAGCCGAAAAGCTAAAAAAAACTAGTGTTAAACGGAGCCTTAGTACGAAAAATGACACTATGAGAACCATAACTAGCAACTTTGAAGACCAATATGGTAATTCGGAGAGAGAGAGAGAGAGAGAGAGAGAGAGAGTTCAACTTTAAGGACAAAGTACATTGATGAAGCTTGAGGAAATAAATTTGAAGTGTGTGTAATTTAGAGCATACTTGCCAAAATACTTTATCCTAATTCAAAAGAGAATCAAGAAACAGGTAATGACATCAAGTAAATAGCAATGCTTAGCTGATAGCATAAAAACTATACTTTCGCCTTCTTGCTTGAGTCGGTGATTGATGAATCTATTAGTTCATCGTACCCACTGCACAATGCTCCAACTTACACTGAGGTTCAGCATAGATAGTAAGTAAACAACCTTATCTTATTTTTTGTAGATAGGCTAATTCCTATGCATCACTGACCAAAACACTCTGGTTCATATCGGCTCGCCTTGCTTGTTGAAAGCACCACAGCATTGTCATCGAACTTGACCTGGATGCCATCGCAGCGGCCCCGCTACGTGGCAGCACGGACAACGCCGCCGTAAACAACATCTCCTTTTTTCACTTTGCCTCCAGGATGGGATTCCTTTACTGATGCAACTATTGTGTCACCCAATCTCGCCCCTTTCTTCCCCTTCAAAGCTTGTATGCACATCGCTCGTTTTTCCCCCAGTTGTCCACCACTTTCAGATGGGTCCTCAACCTGGGCGGCTTAACATCATTTTAACATGCCAAAAACCATTCCTCATATATAAATTTAAATATCCGTTTTACTTAATCCAGTCGCAATACTTCTGCAAGAACATAAATCGCCTCATGTGGCCGCCTCTGTACACCAAGATTGCTGCCGAGGCCACCCAACAATGAGCGGCCAGCTAATTTGTTGTCCGACACATCAAACGAGAGTCAGAAATCAGAGATTTTGGAAACAGCGTAAGAGTAATAGATTGAAGTCCTATCTCTTTACTCTGGTGGGCATATATTGGGATGGG
>BRYF01000022.1:17583625-17591125 GCA_030159135.1 Actinidia polygama | reverse complement strand
ACTATCACGGGAGCGCCATGTGTCAGTCAACCAGACCAAGTGTTGGTGGGGCCCTCTCCCTCTCTCCTCTCCTCTCTCTCCTCTCTCCCTCTCTCTCATTCTCTGTCCTCTCACCCTCTCTCTCTCCTCAATTATGGAAATAAAGTAGAAAAATAGAATTAAAAAAAAAAATTCTGTCAAAGAAATTGAAAAAAAGTAGAAACAATTTTCTGTTAAAGCATATTTTTATTTTTTATTTTTATTTGAAAAATAATGTTTTTTTTATGTTCAAAAAACTATTTTCTGTTAAAATAATGTTTTGATTTTTTATTTATAAAAAACGTATCAATTTTAAATTAATTCTGATACTTTTTAAAAAAAGTTTTTTTCAAAATATTATTTTAACAGAAAACAGTTTTTTGAAAACGTTTTTTTTAACAAAAATTAATTTTGAAAATAGTTTTTTTAAACCGAAAAATTATTGTTTTGGAAAACATATTTTTTTAAAACAGTTTTTTTACATAAAATAGTTTTTTTTTAATTTTTTTTGTTCAAAAACAGTTTTTAGTTGACCTAAAACATTTGTTTTAACAAAAAAAATATTATTTAAAAAAATAGTTTTCCCAAAAAAATATTTTTTTAACAGAAAATTGTTTCTATTTTTTTACAATTTTTTTAACAGAAAAATTTTCAACTCAAATTTTCTATTTTGTTTCCATAATTTTAACCATAAATTGAAAAAAAAAATTGATTAGAGTGAGGGAGAGAGAGGATGAGAGGACAGAGAATGAGAGAGAGGGAGAGGGCCCCACCAGCACCAAGTGTTGGTCTGGTTGACTGACACGGGACGCTCCCGTGGTAGTTACTACGGTCACGCTCCCGTCTGATCAGTTCTCTTGTTTCATGATATCTCAACCAACTGTACATTTGATGACACATATCAAACTTCGAAACAGAAGTTATGATAACCTCCCCCAGAATTCTGCACAACCATCCTCACCTCACGCGTATAATGGGGATTTGTGGGCCATTGTTTTATAATCTACTTTAATTTTTAATTTATGTTCATGACGGAAAAATAATAATTTGTATCCGATCAACATGATAACGAAATTTATAATATAGATATTTAAATTATTAAAGTAAATCTAAAATAAGACAAAAAAATAGTTAAATTGCATTAACCTCATCTCCCAAAAGTCTACACAACCACGCTCATCTTATGCATATAATGGGGTTTGTGGGTCCATTCTTTTAAATTATACTTCAAATTTTAATCCATGTTCTTACAAATGTCCCATTTTGATTTCCTAATTAGGGCCCACTAGCCGCTATATCTTTGCCACATAGTGAGGATTCGTGCCACGTGTGTAAGGTGGAAAATCCTTCAATTAAATGACTACATTTGTTACTTTAATATTTAAGTCTATTTTGGTCTAGTTTTTTTTTTTATTTTAAAAATTAAGTTGTTTTAGTTTTCGAGTTTTTTTCGCTTTTATTATAAAAAATTGTTTAATCTAAATTTTAAAAAAAATCGATTCTTGTTGACAATAGAAATCTAATTTTGTTCAAACTTGAGAACAAATATGATAAAGACAAAAAATAACTAATTCGGCGAGAGAAAATTATTATTTTTGTCTTCAGTAATTTTTTTTATAAATTAGATGAATTTTTTTATAATTTTATATTCATCAGAGGAATCAGACAAATATAAGATTTTGATTAAACGATTAAAAGAGTTCTTCTCTAAAAAAGAAAAAACTTGAAGAAAAAAAATAACTAAAAAAATTTAAGATAAACTTGGCCAAACTAGGCTTTAGTCATAATATACACACACAATTTTTTTAGAGAAATGCTAAAAGAAATCCAGTGGGCTTTGTTTAAAGTATAGGAATGTGTAAAAAATGTATAAAAATATGTGAAAGTGTATTGAAAAGTGTAAAAAATGTATCGAAAATCAAAAAAAATTTATCATTTTGTGCTTCTTATTGGGCGCTCAGTAGCAGAACCCATTTTTCTAACCCTAATTATACTGATATATAATTGCTAGATATCTATGTGATGTAATAAAATTGGGTTGTCATTCAATGATTTGCTTTTGTTGTGATCTTGTCCTCTTTTCACTCATTTGATTTTGTGGTTAGGGTTTTTTCTATTATTTTACTTGTGGATTTCAGGGTTATGGTGGCATTGAATGATTGTCTACTTGTCCCTCTCTATTAGCTGATGAAGCAATCCTATTAATATTAATGGGGTATACATTTGACATTTGGCCTGATTAAAATATCTCAATTTTTTTTATATTTGACTAAAATATAAAAAGTGAGGAATTTTTTTTTTTTTGTTCGGAATAGCTAAAAATCATCTAGTTTTTTATATTTTTTAACTATGAATTAGTAAAGAATCATTAATGGCTGCTGGGTTTACTAAAAAATTCAGGGCAGACGGATCCTGCAAATTAGGCTAAAAAATTATTCGTCCAACTAAAAAACCTTGCTAAACGGTCAAAAAAAACTTTTATATGATTAAGGAGTCACTAATCATGCTTACACAGTAATAGAGAGGTTTCTAAAAATGGGAAGAAGATTCCAAAAACAAGAGACAATAATGAGTTTTATGTTTTGGACCAAACTAGGCCTTAATTGATTGTCTTTTCTATCTTCTTAATCCTGAAAAAAATAAATTAAAATAAGCCACATCATGAAATTGGAAAATTTGGGCTTAAGATTCTAGATATAGAGGGCTAGGTTAAGCCTCGGTGGTACCTATCAGTATACAGTCGTATAGAGATCATATGATAGCACAATTGGGCTTAGTTTATGGGCCAAGGGAAACTAATCTAGGCCCAAATTGCTCCTTTTTCCAAACTCTCTCTCTCTCTCTCTCTCTCTCTCTCTCTCTCTCACACACACAAAAAAAAAATAAAAAAATAAAAAAAAAATAGAGTGGTCAAATATATATACTCCACATAATTAATAATTCAAGTTGGATTATATAAAAAAATTCAATCCTATTATTACGAAAAATCAGATAATCAAATCATGAATAAATGACATACTTATATAGCGTTCTGCCAAAAAAAAAAAGATAAGATAACATGCAGAAATCAACCCGTAATCTGTTGCAGATTCAGTAGGTAAAACATGAGATTTCATCCACATATCCCCAATCAGTTATCGGACATTAGCACGTCATACCTAGTGTGTAGAGGGTGAGTTAATATTCTTATCGACATAGGCTCCGTTTGGTACCAGCTATTCGGTTGTTTTTTTTAAGCTTATAAGAAAAAAGTCAAAAAAACTAGTTTTTTTACTTTTTTATTATTGTTTTTTTTTTAAGCTAAAAAAGCAAAAAAGTCAAAAATCTTGACTTTTTTAGTAGCAATCTTAAAAAAAACTTGGCTTTTAAGTATTACCAAACGGAGCCATAATCATTTTATCATTCATGAGAAATTAGCCATACAAATCTAATTGAAATTATTATAAAGTTCAAAATACAATAATTATCCATATCCTTAAATAATTGTAAGCTCGTAATTCAATAAATCACAAAAAAATAAAATAAAATAAAATAAACAACCATGTTCTCATAAAATTAGAAAACAGACGAACAAAATTAAAAGTGCTTTGCAACAACTTTTCTCCATGTTCAAAATGAACCAAACTTTGCAAAATTAATTAATTAAAATACCTAGTGATTATATGGGGATGTTGCTTGGATTCGATGCTTTCGCTTTTGAAGGAATTGTTGCAAAGATCGCTTCATGGAAGGACTATTAGGGCTATATAGTTGCGATTGGAGCAACCATGAGGACGGCTCTAAACCGGTGGGCGTATTCAGTCTTTCCTCTATTTCTTCTCGACTTGCAAGAATTATAATTTCTCGAGCCTGCAAAAATTTAGTAACTAGTTATTATTTTCTTCGTTAATCAATTTTGTTTGATAAAAAACCTAATCTTCGGCTTGACATGAATTTTGAATAAATTGACAATTCCATATATTCATTAGACAAAAATTTCTTGATGAATGACAAAAAATGAAAAATTAGGGATACTTTCTATTAACTCAAGTCTACTACCTTTTTAACTCTATTTTGTTTTTAAAAAAATAAAATTAGTTAAATTAAATTTCTAGATCCGACTCTAATTCCGAATGCATTTTTCCCTAAGAAACATGCTAGAGGATGAATCAATATATCTAAAAAAAAAAGAGTACCGTATTAACTGATGATAAGCAATCCAAATAAGCAAATTAATTAAGTTGTGAGTTTTTCATGCAACAATCTCGCTATTCGTAGATTGATCAAAACTCGACCATGTTGTGTTTGGATTCAGGATTTAGCAGAAAAAATTATTGATTCCAACTCAAGCACATATACCTGAAGCTCTGTCACGTCACAAACGCTAACCCTTCCATTATAGAAAATGATTAGCTGTTTGTTTTGCCTCGGATCCTTTGGATTCTCACTTAACAAATCCAACCTTCACAAACACATCCAAAAAAGAAAAAAGTTAGAACATTTGTCTTGAGAAAGTTGACGGTATCTATAGACGAGGGCCGGTATATAAACAACTTGTTTATATTAGGTATTAGAGCCTATGCCTATTCAACTTGATTTTTTTTGGAAACACGTAACTTTTATTTTTGGAAACCCAAAAAACAATACCTATCGACCATACCGACCAATACTATAATAAACCGATATTTAAAACCTTGATGGTGCATGAAAATATCCATTGAAACATCACCATTAACATATGGTATCGTGGTCTACTAATAAATTCTATGTCCTTCAACATTAATTGCTAGGTTTTGTTAAATTTAATCATTCAATTGAATTTTAACTCAGAAAGTGCTAGAACATGTTTGACATAGCTTGTCAGGAGTAACTTCTGCTTTTTATTTTTATTTTAAAAGTTATGTTAAAGTGTTTAGACACAACTTCTACTTCTGATTATGAATAAAAAAACAACTTTATAAAAGCTGAAAAAAATTAATTCTTGAAACTTCCAGCCATTTTAAAGCTTTTCAATTTATGCTTTTAAATAAGCAATTCTAACATACCAAACGCAGATTATTAGAAAATAAAATCTATCGTTACTATCTTATCTCTAAAGATTGGTAGATTATGATTAGATTGAGAGACTGATGTATAAAGAATCTCTCTATGGAATATTATTCTACCATGTAACTATTTGAAGGAGTAAAAATATTACTAAAATTATGCAAGCCAATATGATCCAACCAGGGGCGGAGAGAATAAGGGACAATTGGGTCAATTGAACCCACTGGAAAAAAAAAAAAATTATAATTTCATAAAAAAAAAATTACACTATCACCCCAATAAAAAAATATACTACTTTAATCTCATTGAAAAAAAAAATTATACTATTATTCTATAATTATATATAATTTTATGATTTTGATCATACTTAACTAATATTCCGATTCCACCCCTATATCCAACCATATAAATCTTTTGTGTGTCAAGACACAGAGAGAGTCAACAACTTACTTGGGTTGGTTGTAATCTGCAAGATGGAGAGAAGAAGAAGAAGAAGAAGGCGGTACAAGGCGTAGTTCCAAATTGCAGTTTCTCCTCATTTTCTAGATTTATATTTCTCTATCTTACCATGAATGCAATAAAAAACAAAGAGAGAGAGAGAGAGAGATCAAACACCCAATTTTGGAAGGAAATGAATGATGAAGGGATATATATATATATAGATAGATAGATATATAGATATATATAGATATGCCATATGGGTTGTGGATCTATTGGGGTCTAAAACAAGGGGTTAAACACGAAACGCACAAAAAAAAAGGGTTGATGAAGACACACATGACACGACATTGAAAACTGGCAGGTATGAAAAGTCAAATGTATGAAATTACAACGTGAGGAAAAATTAAAAACACGTGGGAACACGTTTTTCTTACTGGCCCCACCACAAGTTTATTGACTTATATAATTCTAGAATTTGATAGAAAAATTTTGAGAAATGATTTAGATTCATTTAATTATATAAAATTTACACTCAAGTGAATTTGAACTATTTATTTTGAACTCTAAGACCGTATTGTTTCTTATTCGTGAGAGTTGCCTTCTTTCTTTTTTAATGAGGCTTTTTTCATCTGAAAACACACACGGCCATCCACGAAGTAGGGTTTTGAATACCGTATTATAGTATTGGGTAGTACATATGATTTTTGATAGAAACAAATACTCTTCATATGTTTGTTTTATTTCAGCTCAAATACTGATCAGTACTATACTAATGAAAAAATTAATACCTTAGTCAGTACGGTATTTAGAAGTTAGAAACTTGGCACAAAATTGGCACTAGTTAATTTATGTCATTTTTTGAACTTTCAAAATTAAACTAGCTAAATTAGCTGTTTTGATTTACTGAGTTTTTTTATTTATTAAAAATGCACTAAAAACAAAATAGTATATGATTGGTTAAGATGTTGGTGTCAACCTAGTTTGGATTTACATTCGTTAGATGCTATGAATTGTCAACTCTTTATCTCGATATAATCATTTATCGAATTTTAATAATTATTCTTTTTTTATATATAAAAAAAACACAATAACACGGAGCCGGGACAGTCTAACTTCAGTAATCACCGTTGAGATTAAACCTTTAAAAATAAAACGAAATTTTCTTCCTATATTCAATAATCCGTGCTATGAACATAAATTCAGTTGTTCAGATTCATTCAAGGTGTGAGCAGATTTGAATCTAGATCATTTATACAAATTTTTATTTTTTTTGTATTTATGGGGACCCACTAACAAAATTTATGGAGGAACAACCTTGCCTTAGCTGTGACTCAAAGTAGTTCTCAACCAAAAAACATGCTGATAAGGTTTAGAAACTAGACATGAATTGGTCCCTAACCCTCTCCCCCAATATTTGACGTCTTTTCTCAACTCCCCCCAAACTCTCTCTCTCTCTCTCTCTCTCTCTCTCTCTCTCTCTCTCTCTCTCTCTCTCCTTCATTGTTCTAGAAATGTGGCAAAATGTGTTATGCATGAAACACATGGATATTTGATTATGACAGTAGTTATTCCAAAGTCTTCATTTTGAATAAATTAAATTATTCTCAATTATTTTTACTTTAGTATTTTTTTTAAATTCATTACTTTTCGATTTGTCTCAATTAGATGAATAAAAAAGTAAAAAAACACAATAAAAACTATATCAATCCAAAATTAGATTGTTTTGAATTTTATTTCGCAATAATTTGGAATAATCAACTAATAGATGCATGCATGTATGCAATTTGTAACTTAATAGTGCCCGATTAGGGTTTTTTCCCTCAATAGAAATTCCCAAATAAGGTTTGGTGAACAAAAGAGAAACAAGTTTACTTATTTCTTATAAATAATTAACTAATTGTCTTAGCAACTCTTTTATAGCAATACACACGAGTACACGAATTGACGACAATGCATCAAAAACCAAACCAAGTGCGCACGGCTCCGGCCATTACAGGATTTGGAGAGGGCTAGATA
>BRYF01000022.1:17506125-17508625 GCA_030159135.1 Actinidia polygama | reverse complement strand
TGTTTCATTCCCAACATGAATGTGAAGGAAGCAAAATGAAAAGAAAAAAAAATACGCGTGAAGTTGATAGGCTTTTTACATGAACAAAGAAATTATGATTCCATTGTTTCCAAATATATTACTAGTAAACTTGAGAATGCCATTGTAATATCAGTCGGGTAGCTGATTTCGTATAAAAATTATGAAAAAAATAGCAATTTCCTATGTGTCAACATAGAGTGTGTAAAACCATACAAAAGTTTTTGTACAGATCGATCCAAGCTACGGGCTTATTACTCCAAAACAAAGAGCTCATTTAGACGCTCTAATTACAAGACTGCCACTGCTACACCGTCGAGTAGGATGATTTTGTACAAAAATTGCGAAAAAATGGCATTTTCCTATGCGTGAAGAGAGAGGGAGGGAGAGAGAGTCATATTTAAGGGTAACGCAAAAACATACAGAAAATCTATACATGTATAATGATCTGAATGATAGCCTATTAATACGAAACAAAGAACCTATTAAAACTATTTTCATTACAACAACGTTACTACCATATCATTTTAGTAGACGATTATGCACCAAGATTGTTGAAGATTCATAGTGTTTTTCTTTGTAGAGAAAGAGAGAGGGGGTACCTGATTGAGAAAATTGTGAAGTGTGGAATCCTGAGGAGAGGGATTGGAGCTAGCAATCGGGAGGTAGCCCACCGGGGTGGACAAGAAAGGGAATTGAGATAATGAGTTCTATTGAAAAGAGTTGCCTCTATATGTAGACTTGGTGTCTTTGCAACCAAACAAAAGGTTGGCCATACTATTCAAAATAGCAGTCAAGTTTTACCAAATAACCAAAGTGGACTAAAAAGTCTACTTTGTGGTTGTGGACTTGTGCCCAATTTCCTTTATGGAGGCTGTTAAATATTCAACTAATTATATATGAATGGATGATGACAAAGATTTAATAATAAGAAGAAGGGTAATTTGTGGTGTTGGTTTATGGATTTTTGACTGGGCGTACACAGTAAAAACATGGAGTCATGTATTTTTGCGGTTAATTACGAACTTTGTAGATTATTTACGACTCATTTTCATGGTGTGGTCTGTTATGTAATTTTTTTTATGGTATTAGTTACGTGTTGTTCTGACTAATTAACTACGAACGGATGTGTATGATAGAAAGAAATTGTGACGAATTGCAAAATTTTTTTACTTTTGGATTAAAATAGAGTTATGTATTTTTGTGGTTAATCACGAACTTTCTTCGATTATGTGTTACCCATTTTCGCGGTGTGGCTTGTTATGTATTTTTGTATATTTTTTTACGATTTTTTATGGTATTAGTTATAAAATAAAAATATTCGGCTATAGATAAAGACGACTAAATACGTGCAAATAGTAACTTTAATAAATAATAACCCTTCTGTAATCATTTTATTTTAATATGAGGACCAACCACCAACTCGTAAGGGGGAACAAAGGGAGATGCCAGCACCTTCCACGTCCCACTTTCCAATCACCCTTAACTTCTATTAGTGCCTCTCGTCGACTCCACCTTCCACGACCAATTCCTACCATTACTACCTACACATTATACTTTCACCTTCTATCAACACAATTCATGGCGTATTGCAACTCTTTTTATCCCTACAACTCTTGTGTGGGGATGAGTTTCATTACCACCATTAGAGTTGGGTTTTAAATGGAATGGTAAAGGTGATAGATAGTATTGGTGAGTTTCAATGAAAATGAAAATATATTTAAGTAGATTGGGGGTGGCTACGATGTTCTTATTTAGAGAGACAAACAAGAAAAAAATAGGTATTTAATTAAATATTTTTTTAAAAAAATAAAAATTAGACTAAAATGTTACATAAAATAATAAATTAAAGTAGCGTTGTGTGATTTTAGAGAGTAAAGTTTGATTTTAATAGAAGAGAACTGATCACACGGGAGTGAGCCCGTGGTAATACCACGGGTACGCCTAGGTGGCCGTGCGACATCCACCCATTTGGGGGTGGATGAGACTTTAAAAAAAAAATGTCCCATATCGTGCAGCCACATGGGCGCGCCCATGGTAATACAACGGGCGCACTCCGGTGTGATAAGTTCTCTTCAATAAAATTCAGGAGATGTCAGTGAAGTTTACCACACGAAAACTCTCATTGCTACAGTATGAGAAAAAGTCACTGTCAACTGCACCTAAGTACTGGGATTTCTGACAGGTGGCATATTTACAAAAACTTTTGTAATTAAAAGAAATTTTTTGTTCTAAGAAATCTACACAAAGAGATGAACAAATGAAATCTTAAAAATTACGATATTTTTATGGGTGTTTTATTTTAAAATAAATAATAATAATTGTTTATTAATCAATAATTAATAATTTATTATCATTATTATTATAAAAATTATATTAATGATCCTACTAATTACTGCTTATTGGGCGATGATCAATGGAGCATGATAAACATTTATAACCATGCTTTGTGAAATTGTAGTCAGTTGACAATCAGAACCTC
>BRYF01000022.1:17496125-17501125 GCA_030159135.1 Actinidia polygama | reverse complement strand
ACTTACTTGTATTTTAGATTACAAACTTTTGTAAAAGTATATATTATGTAAATTTTTTGTGCTTATCAGTGAATATTTAGACTTAGTAATATTTTATTATTGTGGAATTCGAAAAAGAAAATTAAGTGACTTAGAAAATATTTTCAAGATTCTCATGGATGGATATTCTTGTTGTACTATGATTCTAGTTCTACTACTTCTTGCGACCCTTTGAATACGAAGTTATGCTCGTTATTATCAACTTTGAATGGTTATAATCGGTGGTGGTGGTGGTGGCGGCGGCGGCGGCGGCGGCCTCCCCCCACCCAAACATTTGTAAAACAAAACAAAACAAAAAAATTATTTTTATTTTTTTAATATTTTTTCTGTTAGCTTTGATTATTTTGTTATTGGTCCTGACCCCCTAAATATTTTTACCAAAAATTTCATTAAAAATATATAATTTAACCTTCCTAAATATAATTCTTGCGCACTTGATATAATGTTATGTATAAGCTATAGCCAGTGGTTCTGCAATTTAATGATTGACTTAATCGTGACCTGTACGGGCTTGGGACTTTATTGGAATTCCAAGTTCCTAAGTGATATGAAGGTCGATCATTATTCTTATCCAAAACAGACATGTTTTTCTTTTAGATAGGATGTGTTTGGATCAAGAAGCTATGGAGGAGTTTGTGGAAGAAAAAAAAATTGATAAAAAGTATATATATTTTTTAGATTTTGCTTGTCAAGAGAAACAAAAAATATATAAAATTTTGACCAAACGATTAAAAAAACTTCACTAAAAACGAAAAAAAATCAAAAACCAAAACAGCTAAAAATTAAATCTAAAAAATAAAAACTTATGCCAAACAAAGCCTAAATCTAAATCGTTAAATATGGTGGTGATTATTTTTTTTTTTACTAAATTTTTAATCCAAACACAACCTTATAGGATGACATCATGAAAGTGATGAAGATTGGTCTCTACCATCCTATAAGCCACTTTGTTTTACCACTTCTCTTTCTCTCTCCTCTTTAAGCCGTCTTTAAGGAAAAAAACGAAAAACAGAATTTATTAGGGAATGTGTTATTGCCACTCTCTCTTCTGCAGTTGTACAATTAATTATACATGCACATCAGTTAAGACGGTGTGAGACATAGAGTAAATGTTCTAAAGTCCTATACGCCTCCATTGGCGGTCCCGGGGGCCCAAACATATGAAAAATCTAAAAAATAATTAATTATTTTTTTTAATTTTTTCGGTTAATTTTAATTATTTTGCTATTGGTTATATACAACTGGCATCTCTTAAAATTTTTACCGAAAAGTCTATTAAAAATGTATAATTCGGCCCCCTCTAAACGAAAATTCTGCGTCCGCTACTGCCTCCATGAACAGATAGTGATAATTACTTGGTACCAGAGAAAAATTGAGTTATGAGTTATTTTTCATTTGTTACGTATTCTTGTGTTTTGGGTTTGTTAGTATATTTTTTAGTTTTTTCATGACTTTTTGTGATGTCTGGTGTACGTCAGTACGTGTTATTCTGGTTAAAGTGTGTATCGTACGCATAAAAATATCAAGAATTCTTATGGCTAGTTATAAAAATGTATAGTGTCAATTACAAAAAATATGATTTAGTGCATACCATAAGAATTTCCTTAACATTATTATGAAGAATAAGGATTGGTACACACCCAAAAGTGGGTGTGTACAAGACACACTAATTTTGTTCTCTCACAAATAATTGGGACCCGCCTTAATTAGGGTTTTTAAAAAAACGTAAAAACCCTAATTAAGGCGGGTGCCACTTATTTTGTGAGAGGGCAAAAATAGATGTGTTTTGTACACAGCACTACTATATTATGAAAGCATGTGACAACTTTATTATGATTTTTCGTGATATTAGTTACGAATTATTATAATTATTAATTACTGTTTGCTAACTAAACAATCGTACTGTAATACATTATCAACAACTTTAGCATTAGAAAAAGATATTTCCTCACCACTAGGTGGTTGGTGAGTCTGGCTGATCTTTTAAAGCTGTCAAACATTGAATGGGTCACAAAATCTTTCCACCTTGTACAAAGTCCATACAGTGTGAGCTGAGACTATTTTTTTTTTAAAAAAATATTATTTTATTTTTTTTAAAGGTGTGGAACCTACGTATGTTCTTATTCAATGGACAAATTTTTTTTAAAAATGAGCATATTTTTTACTCATTTGATTATTTTTTAGTTGGACCCTCCCAAAAAATATATTTTTCTTTCCCTCTCATTTCTCTCAAACAAACAAAAAAATTTTAAAATCATTATAGTTTCTAATTTTTTCTTCATTTTGTATCAATGTATCTCTTCGTATATGCATAGAGTGTATCTTTTATTTGACGTTTATATTTTATCTGTTTTTTAGATTATAAAAATCTAACGAATATGTCTAAGATGTGGTCTTTTTTTATGTAGTGCCTGTAAGCACGGAAATTACTAGTCAACAATAATCGAGTGGCATCTATAATATAAGACACAAAAGGTTTTTGAATCTTCAAAATTATATTCTACTAACTACGGTTGGAATTCATTTGAGTTAATCCAATAACTGATATTTCACCTAAGACTATTTTTTTTCCTCCCAAAAATATCATTTTCTTTTTCTCAAATGTGTGGGGTCCATATAAGTTCTTATCCAATTATCAAAAAATCTCTAAAGATGACCACATTTTTTACCCATTGAATCATTTTTTTAGTGGGACTCTCAAAAAACTAAAACATATTTTTCTTTTTTTCTCATTTCTCACAAACTAGCAACACTTTTTTAAAATTATTATACTTTATAATTTATTCTCTATTTTGTAGCAAAATATATTTTTATATATCCATACAATATATCTCTTTTTTGATATTTATATCTTAATTTTTTAGGTTATAAAATTCTAACGATTACGCTTAAGAAGTAGTCTTTTTCTTTTTTCTTTTGGCATAATTCCCGTGGCCACGAACAATTACTATTTACTAAATCAGGTCAGATCAATGAAACACTGAATTGATTTTTAGTTTTTTTAGAGGATTAGGGTTTGCTACGATACCATAATAATTTTTAACTACGAATTTATAGAAAATCTCAATCATTAAAATAAAAGTAAATTTTATTAATTTCTCGTGAGATTTCTTTAAATTACAAGAATTTTTTCAGTAATTTTTGAAACTACACTAACCTTCCATATTTTTAAAATTAATATACAAATTCTTCATTTCTGTTATGTAAGGCCAAACGACGTTAATTTTATGAAGTAAAAGACCATAGTACCGTCAATAAATATCTGGTTGGCGTAAAATTGATAGTACCCTTCTCTTCTCCTCAAGCCTTCAACCTTACCTAGTAGTAGTAGGCTAGTACTCTATTTTGTTTGCTGAGAACTCACAAGGAAGTTTTTTATACTTGTGGAGTGAGAGTGAGAGTGTGTAAAGGGTTTGTGGGAAAATTTTGGTATTTAGAAGATAAAACAAGGTATTTTCAGCAACTTCAGTCAAGTTCTTTAACTGGCTTTAACGGAAGGGAGAATCTGTATATTAGTTTCAAAAGTAAAAAAAAAAAATTATTATAATTTCAGAAACTAAAAGGAAGGTTCCTTTAATTTGAAAAAATCTCAAGAAAAACTAGTGAAATTTATCTTTAAAAAAATATAATTTTATTATTTATATTCTCATATGTATTTTATTCTCTCTCTAAGATATTTTTTTATTTTTATATTCCCCTCAATGAATTCAAGGAGTCGTAGATGACTACAATTTCTATCACTAAACGTATGTACCCATCAACTCTCTCTCTCTCTCTCTCTCTCTCTCTCTCTCTCAACGATTTGCTCATTTTTGTTGTCTGTCTTTACTGGCAATGGAAGCACATCAAGGAGGACTCGGACTGCTTTTTCCATATTGACTTCACTAATATCAATCTTCTTATGACTGTGTTACTCGAGTGCATAAAGTGAGTCCTTAGGCAATCACGTTTGCCTAATTAAAAAAAATTATTTATTTTTATTTTTATATAAAAATTAAAAACGAGATAATTTTTTATAGGATTTTGCTAAAAACCGCCCAATGGGCGGTAGATAAGGCATAGAAAAGTGTAAAAAATGTATAGAAAAATGCGAAAAATGTATCAAAAATTAAATTTATTTTGTCATTTTGTGCTCCTTATCCACCGTCCAATGGGTGGTGGATAGCAGAACCCTTTTTTATTTAGGATGATTAAGAAATTATCTAGTCTTTTTAGTCATAAATTAATAAAAAATCACTAATAACTGCTAAGTTTACTAAAAAATCTAGGCCAAAAAGACCCAAAAATATTAAAATTCTTTAGCTTAAAAACAGCTAAATATCTAGGTCAAACGGGATCCATAATTTTTTTATATATTCATCACCCAAAGTTAAAATAAATTAAGTTATATGTATCATAATATCATATATGGAGAGGGAGAGGGAGAGGGAGAGGGAGAGGGAGAGAGCAAAAATGCTGAAGTTGGACTTTTTGCCAATGTCTATTTTGGCGTCTAAATGGCTTGCGCATATCTCAGTTATGGTGTGTTTGGAAGCTAGGAAAATAAAGAGAAAAATGGAAAATAAGTGTTTTCTTCCTTTGCATTGTTTGGCTTCTAATTTGGGTAGAAGAAGATAAAATTCAAAGAAAGCAAGTGGAAAATTATTTTCCTTTTCCTTTTTCTTTATCTTTCCTCTCTCTTTCCTCTCCTCAATTTCTTTGTTAAGGTAGATTATTATTTTCTCTCTAGTTTTTTTATAAATCAAACAAGAAAAAAAAGTTATTTTCATCTAATTATCCTTTCTTATAAGCTTAAAAAAAGTCAATCGAAAAGTTGGTATCAAACAGAGCCTAAATCTATTCCACTTTTTGTTTTAATTGTAAGATTTTTGAATAAATACCTAAATTATCCCTATGAAGAAATAAATAAAATTGTGTAGTGTCGTACAGAGGAGAAATTCTGGTAATTGACAAAAGTGTTA
>BRYF01000022.1:17441125-17446125 GCA_030159135.1 Actinidia polygama | reverse complement strand
GAGTTCTACAATACAAATAATTTGGATCATTAAAAGGGACTTAAAACGGAGCCCAAAATTGGACTTTAGAGAAGTCTGATCCTTAAAAAGAAATTCATCTAATTCGAAAAAAAACTCATTAAAGACGAAAAAAATATTTTTATCCCAAAAAAATCACCTAAAATATTTTTTTCGTCTTTATTGTTTTTTTTCAAATTAGATAATTTGTTTTTTATATTTTCGGACTCCTTTCATCTTGAATCGAAAAAATATAAAATTCTGATTAAATGAAGAAAAAAAATCACTAAAAATAAAAAGACTCAAAAACAAAGTAAACAAAAAACCTTCATAACTCAAAATTAAATTCTCCCACTATTGCATGAATTTCTTCCCACTTGCCTACCCAGTTGAGCAAAACCACTCGTTGTAAAGATAAAAGAAGCAAATTGTAAGCGTCTTTTACTTCCCCAACCCCAATGTGAAAACTCATCTTTAGAAGTCAAGTCTAGAGATATTTTAAACCTCAATAGAGAGATAAAAAAGGAGTTCGGAAATGGGAGCTAGGTGGAATCAAAAGTGTTTTTAGAGTGTACAAAATATAAAATGACGTCGTTTTGATTCTGAAATGTACAAAATGACGTTGTTTTGTACACTCCAGAAATACTCTACCGAGCTCCCACTTCCGAGAATCAAAATCCATAAAAAAGGAGTCCATAAAATTGGCTGCCCAAAATCATTGTAGGTTTAATAATTGTGCAAAATTTTTGAAATAATTCTATCTTATTTAAAAAAAAAAAGAAAAACATGGCAATGTGCTTGGCTAATAATAGGTCATCTGCCATGTTTTGATGATTGTATCTGGTTATATTTCCGATGTATGTATGTTGGACATCAATACCATTCATAATTATAACAATTCTATATTGTTAGCAACTTGATTTATAGTGAATAGTAAATTTTTGAAAATAAACTACAAAACACGTAATGATAAACACGAACATTATGTGTTTGTATTCTCTTATTACATCTATTATGTTTCATTTTCTTTTCTACATTATATCATTAGAAAGTCACATAAAATATACTGTTATTTTTCTTGTACTAGATTATTCTTTTATTATTGTTAGTCCCAACTTTTACTATTTCTCCTAAAATTAATTGATGTTTGAAATTTTTTTTAACTCTTGTACTTAAACTTGTATTCATGAAGGTCACTTTATGGTCAGGCTTAGTTTTCAGATTTACAAATGTGAATTGTTTGGTCCGTAACCTAACAATTACCAATTTTATACACATATTCTGGCCCCACATTCAAAATATCTAGATTAATTTGAAAATCAAGATCAGAACATCTCAAAATATCACAAAGTAGATAAAGCCAAACAAAGTGTGAATACAAGAACAGCATGCAAAAGAAAGGGATTCGGATCCTCTGAATCTTCGGTGGAGTGTTTCTAGAGTGTACAAAATGACGTCGTTTTATGTACTTCAGAAATAAAACGATGTTGTTTTTGTCCTGATCATGAATCGACGTCGTTTTGTGATCAATTAAACTGACGTCATTTTGTACGCTCTAGAAACACTCCACTGAAGATGCACTTTATCCGAACTCAAAAGAAAGGGTGGGCTACATGGGTTGGCTTCTAACTGAATTTAAATTCAACACACACAAAAAAATTGATATTGACTTCAAATCACGAAAAGCTTCGAATTCTGGATTTTTTATAATTCGGATCTGGGTAGTCTGCATGTTTCACAGAGGTTGACATTACCACGAGGGCCAAGAAATTTATAAACACAAATATATATTCAAAAGGGTAAATTTCACCGTTGGTTCCTATAGTTTCAAATTGATCAATTAGCACTCTATATTTTCAATCAATTTTAATGTGATCTTTCCGTCTAAACCCGTTTAAAAATGTTAATGAAAAAATGCAAAAAAAGAAATGCATGTAATTTTCATTAGCATTTTTAAATGATTCGGATAGAAAGACCACATTGCAACAGATTGTAAACTATAAGATTGCAATTGTTTAAACTCAAACTGTAGAGACCTTATGAAGGCTTTGGTTTCTGGTTTGACTCTCACTCGCGTGCTATCAATTTCAGTATTAGGTCAGTTCATACGGAGCTTTGCCTTCAAATCACAAATTAAATTTTTGTGATTTAATAAATGAGAGTGACACCCAAAATCATATCTATCTATCTTAATATAAATTGATGTTAATCGATTACTGATCTGTATCCGATCAATGTGACTTTTTTACAGTATTAAAATTCTCGATGAGTTCTACAATATAAATAATTTGGTCATTAAAATGGACTTGAAACAGAGCTCAAAATTAAACTTTAGAGAAGTCTGATCCTACAAGAAAATGCAATCCACCTTTAGGAATAATATGACTAAGCAAAACATGCAATAGAATCCATATAAAAAGCACTCATCTTATGACTAACCTACCATCTAATGACACACGCTAGCCTTATAAAAGTATAAAAGCATGTCGTGTCAATAATCGAGCAGACGTGCTATATAATCTTAGAATAATCTAGCAAATGAGGAATGGACAATACGTTTTGGACACTACCCATGTGAGTATTCATTATATAAAATACATTGTTCATAATTTTTTTTCCTGGCAAATTGATAAAAGAATAGAGCAATATTAGTGACAATACATTTTGTATAATACATATTCATATGCAATGAGACTTATATTTTTTTTTGTTCCACCACATGTGAGTATCCATTGTCAATGTATTAACTTATATTTTTTTTAATAAAAAATAATGCTACTAACACATTACATGTTATAAGTTCACTCATACAACTAACGATATCTTTGATCAATTTGAGATTTTTCATTGATAATTTTCTCAACGAGACTTAGAAACGAAACGATTTTGATTAAAATTATTGAATCTTCGATGGGCCCATATTGAACATGCAATACTACGATGTGCCTTTGACGAAAACCCCTCAGTGTTTCACTTATAGTAGCGGAACTTCATGTTTAGAATAAAGCTGGGAAGACTATGTGAGAGTCTCATATCCAAATAATAGTGTTTGACACATATCTTATATGAGTATAAGCTAATTCATTTAATAATTTATGGAGCGTCCCTAACACTAGTGTATTGTTTAAAAATGAATATCGCCGATTGTTTCGCTGTTTAAACCAATCACAAATTAGAATAACGTTTACCCATTTGTCAAGTGAGTGAACAAACTTATTTTTTTTCATAACCTGACCCCCAAAAGATCGGGTAATAATTTTTACACTTTACTTTTTATCTTTATTAGACAATGTTATAAATAATACCTTTACGTATTTTCTCAAATCTTTACACTTTTACTTTATAATTTTTTAATAAGGTTAATTTAACGAGGACAAAAAATCTAATGCATTTAGTAAAAAAAAAAGAGTATATAAAGCATTTTTCAAAAAATAATTGAAAAAACAAATATAAAAATCAAGGGTGTAAATGTAATTTCAAGCCAAGCCCAAAAACCAGGAGCCTTTATAAACTTGGACTCCATCTCACAAAACAAATTCACAAACTCGACTCAACTCAACTCCTCGCCCCCACACAGATCTCCGCCGCCGCCGTCATGTCGTCGCAACAGATCGCGAGCAACCGTGAGAACGCGGAGGTGTACCACGGCGAGTCCCTGTGCAAGCAGAAGTCGAAGGAGCTCCTCGAGAAAATCTCGCTCCCCAACGGCCTCCTCCCGCTGGACGACGTCGTCGAGGTCGGCTTCAACAAGGCCACCGGCTTCGTGTGGCTCCGCCAGAAGAAGAAGAAGGAGCACATCTTCCGCCGGATCGGCCGCAAGGTAGCGTACGACACCGAGATCACGGCGTTCGTCGAGGACCGCCGCATGCGGCATCTCACGGGGGTGAAGAGCAAGGAGCTCCTGATTTGGGTCTCGCTGTCTGATATATATATTGACGATCCTAATTCTGGGAAGATCACGTTTGAGACGTCGTCGGGGCTGTCGAGATCGTTTCCAGTCTCGGCGTTCGAGGAGGAAAATTAACTGTGAGAGGTTTTCGGTTTCTGAATTAGTTTTTTTTGCGGAAAAATCTAGATAGATATGCAAAATGTTGGATCTCTCATTTCTGATTTCTGAATTAGTTTTTTTTCTCGGAAGTTCTGGAAACTTAGTATGCGAATTGGCTCTCTCTCTCTCTCTCTCTCTCTCTCTCTCTCTCTCTATCTGATTCATGTTATGCGTAACGTGTCAAATCGGAAAGTAGATTTGAGAATTTCTGATTTCTGATAGGGTTTTTCTGGGAAACTCTGGAACTTATAATGCGAATTGGATCTCTCTCTCTCTCTCTCTCTCTCTCTCTCTCTCTCTGATTTATGTTATTGGAAATGTGACTCATCCATATTAGATTTGAGAATTTCGGATTTATGAATTAGGGTTTCTTTCTGGAAAATCTGAAAATCTAGAATGCGAATTGGATGGATCAAACAGCGAAAAAAGTACACTAAGAGGAAAAAAAAAACCTCGAAAATCAATTAACCAAAAAAATTCGTAAGCCAAGCTAAATACAAAAATAAATTATTTTACTTAAAAAAATACGTAAAAATAATTTATTTTTATCTATTTTTTTTCAAATTAAATAAAAAGTATCCTAAAAGGGACCTCTTGCATTCGCCAGCCTTGACATAACTGCTTAGATAAATGACTTGCAAGATCATCTCCAATCCAAGTCTTTTAAAGGGAAATTCAAACTATCGTTTTCATCTTTGAAAGGTGATTTTGCAAACTTTTATTATTCATTAAGATTCCAACTTAGGTCACACAAAGCAGGTCACACAAAGCAGGAGCGCGAGAGCGTCAATTGTTAAAATAATATGAAAGCGAGTGTCTTCAGAGCGCCAAAATAAATAATATATTAAATTTATATATGCATATTTATTAATAAATAATTTATAAAAAACTAAATATTATTAGCCATTTTAATATATATATACAGTGGCAGTCCCGGGGGGTGGGCGGGCGGGGG